>OX638073.1:1200000-1800000 GCA_951804385.1 Trifolium dubium | reverse complement strand
TGTACACGACTCAAACTTTTGGGACCATAGACATTAAATGATACTACTCTTCAATGAAGAAGAAATGCACTCTATTGACTCCCTCCGTCCCGAAATATAAGGAAAAATAAAAAAATCACACTTATTAAGAAAATCAAAACATGAAAATTTGAAACATGATTTTGTGTGATTTTTCTTAAAATAAGTTACATAAAAAAATGTAAAAACGTATTTTATTGGTTGTTGTTTATTGATAAAAGGAGAGAGAAGAAAAATTAAATGCAATTTGTATTTAATTTTATGATGAGAATAAGTAAAATTAATACTTTGAAAGATAAATGTTTATTTTTTTCCCTTATATTTTGGGACAAAGAAAATGCGTTTTTCCTTTGTATTTTGAGACGGAGGGAGTAAGAGATAATGTCCAAAAGATGTAGAATTTCACTAATGATCTCGTTCTATTCACTATTCAGTCATATATGCCTTTTTAGAACTAACATGTACTTGCTTGCCCCCATCATATTATGTGTAGAAGATAGAACTAAGAACATCTACATTCGTACTATCTAATTTGATTGTTTAAATAAATGTCATTGTTAACTTAGGAACCCTTCCTCTAGAAATTAGAGAGTGAAAAAAATAAAATAAAAGATCCTCGATTCCGCACGGTATGTAGATAGAAGTTAACCTAAACTCATGTTAAAATAAACCATGTTATTTTAAGACATGTTTTGTAGGAAGTAGATAAACGTTTTATAAAAATTTGTTGTCATTTTTAGGACATGGTCAAAAATTAAATTTAGACACTGCTCTTAATTAAAATTGGAAGTGTGATTTGCCACACAATATGAAAGAGTATACTCTTTTCATAAACTAAATCCACATTAGTATTTGGTATCAAGTCACAAATATAGAGGACTAACCTAAACCTTATAGTTTACAGAATAAAATATAATTATTCACTTAATATGATATATTTGAGCTTACGTGATCTTTATGGTGGCAGACTTCACTAGTTCATGTTTTATAGAGAGGTTAATATCAAATTTGGCCTGTATCTTACTGGACTTGGGTCGTGCTTTTGTTTTCTTTCTAGTTAGAGCTATATACTAATATAAGCCTATTTACTTACTCATGCTTGTTAAAAAAATATTTTTTAATGTTTTTTTAAGGTATATATTTGGTTCTCTGATTATACGTTTTTGTATATATTTTTAATGTTAGATGGGAATATTGTAACTTGTCAGAGTGTTTTCACCTCTCATTTTTTTTATCTGCAAGTTTTCATCTTTTGTTTAATTCCTTAATTTATCCTTCCCATTATAAAAAGAAACAAGAAAGAAAAATCTTATGACTCAAACTACCAAACAAATATATTTACATTTAGTACATCAATTCAAAGGTATTAGTTGAAAATCTCTACTTATGATTAAGAATGACAAAATAGGCAGTCCACCTCATTTAATCTCATTCTGTTTAGGTGCACTTATAAACTGATTGGAGCAAGACATGCCAACTTAGATGTCCGAACTCAAAATTCAAACTTGCCTTGTTTATTGGTGGGTTGACGAGCCGGGTGTCATATTTTTTTTTCATTTTTATTTATTTATTTATTTATTTGTGATATATTTACCACATGCATTACAAAAACTTTAAAATAAAAAATATTTTTCAACAACGCATAATAAAAAATAATTGAAAAGTTAACAAACACAAACTATATAATAAATAATAATAATTAATAATTTAACATGACATATATAAAATTGTTTTCCATAAAATATTTCTAACATAAATTTGCTTTCAATTCATCACGTTCTATAGCAACATCAATGTTATTCTTCAACATAATGAAGTCTCAAAATAAATTAGATTGAAAAAAATAAATTAAAATTCAATCTTTTTATCAATTTTTCTATGTCAAGTATAAAAACATAAATAATTTTTAAATGCCTAGGAGCCAACTTACCCCGTCCGTCCATTTTAAAATGAGTTAAACGAGACGGACCAATTTAAAACACCGAACTTAAAATCTCAACCCAACCACTAAATGTGACAAATTAAACCAATCAATCCGACGAACTCAACCGGTTTTGTCAACTTACAATTTAGAGAAGAACAAAATATTTCGAGTTTGTTTTCTCATATATTTTTTCTTTCATTCAAAATCATTATTGAAAGTAGAGTTATCTTATAGTCACATTATCTAATACACTCCAATTAAAATTAGTCATATCATCCATTTTTCTTTTTCGGTACTTATTAATAAAAAAAGAATTAAAATAAAAAAAAATAGATAATGTAGCTAATTTTAATTAGAGTGTATTAAACTAATGTGTTAAAAAGTGTGATCCTAACATTTCTTTTGAAAATAACTCTAGAGAATTAATAGTTAGATAATCTGTTATATGATGAGGTGTCATTTCAGTTTATTTATTCTAATTTTTGACTGGTTAAAAATTTATTCTCTAAAAATAAAAATAAGAATATTTTAATTGAGTCTCTAGAGTGTTCTATTCTGATTCCAAATCCCACTATATTTTACTCCCCTCTCCCTCCCCAACCAACAATTTCAATCCTTCTCGATCCTTCTTCACACCATTCTCAATCCTTTCTCTTTCTCAGGTAAAGTTTTTTTCTTCTCTCTTTTCCCCCAAATTAAACCCTAATTTTTCTATATAACGCAATTCGCTTATCGATTGCTTTTCAGTTTGTCTTGTTATTCAGGGCTTTTCAATTTACGCTCGCGTTTCGTCGTTCCATCACTCCAAATCGATAATGACTCATATCCTTTAATTGCACAAAATCATTGATTTCTTCATTCAATTTTTTAGTTTTTTTTTTGGATTAATTGAAGGAATTGAAATTAAAAAGGAATAATTGATAAAAAAAAAATTAGGGTTTTGTGATTTTTCATTATGATATGCAATTTGGTTTTTTTGATTTGAACTTAACTGAAGCGAACGCGGTAATCAAAGAGAAAAGGATCGTGAAAGGGCTCAAGCAAGAGCTAATCAGAAAGCTAAACAATCTAAGAGTGATGGATTGACACCTGAACAACGAAGAGAAAGGTTCTTCTTTTTAATCTCTTTGTTATGTCTTAATTAATTTTTAATGATAATTAATAGTTATTAATTGTGTTTGTTAATTTTGGGTTTAGGGATGCAAAAGCATTGCAAGAGAAAGCTGCAAGGAAAGCTGGACAGCGTGCTGGAGGAAGTAATATGGGTGGAGGTGGTGGTGGAGACAAGAATTAGGAATTAATAATTAATTAATACTAATTATTATAATTAATTAGGGATGGAATGAAAGGTGTACTTGTAATGGGTTGATTTGATTTGATGATATGGGTTTATGGTTTTTAAGTGATATGCAAATTATGGTGTGAAAGAAAGGTTATTGTTGTAATGTTGTTGGCTTATCAAGCTTTTACTTTTATCTCATTTGGAATGCAATCTTTAATTCTATCATTAGCATTTTGTAATCATATTCTTATTCCTTGTCTTTTTTTCTATTTGTGTGATCTTCTCTCTCCCTACCTACAATTTTTTACAATATGTTCAGGTTATTTTTTTTTTAAATGTATCTAAGTTTTTAAAGTTAATTTTGTAATAAATATGTCTTTTAAGTTTTTTTATAATACATATGTCTTTAAATTTCTTCTTTTTTTTGTCAGAGGTTTTTTAAGTTTTAAAATTGTAAAATATAAGTCTTTTAAATTTTTTGTGTATAATATGATGAGTATAACTTAAAAGGATTTATATGTTTTATTTTTAAAACTTAAATGATTTATGTGTTGTAAAAAAACTTAAAACACTTATGTGGTACAAAAAAAAATTTAAAGAATTTATGTGTTATAAAAACAACTTAAAATACTTATGTGGTATAAACTAAAGACTTAAATGATTTATAGAAACATTTGACCTATTTTTTGAGTTTTTTTTGGTACATTTTATGAGTCTTTTAAAAGATGTTTTAGGTGTTAAAATGTACTATCTCTATCCTAAATTATAAGACTCATTTTGACTAAATGACACGTATCTTGCTTTGACTGTATTTTTTCATAATTTATAGATGTAAATATTAACATATAAGATCTTGTTTGATTCTGCTCGAAGAGTATTTTCAAGATATAAAATTTTTATAATTTTTACTAATACACAATTAAAGATATTAGCGATCAAAATTATGCATTGACAAACGTGCAGTGGTCAAAATGAGTCTTATAATTTTTACTAATAAACGACTTCATTAGCTTGCCTTGAATAAATTCAAACTACAAGTTTCCAAAATACATTATAGAACCTTGTAACAACATTTCTAGTTCATAATCCACATTTTCTACGTGGACCTGCATCTAGGAGTCTTACAAATTATTATTTAATAGTTTTTAAACTTTATTTAAAAGATTAACATAAAAGATTAACAGTTTAATACAAGAAATAAAAAATATCAATTACAAATAGTATAAAAATATTTATATTTTTGACAAAGTATAAAAACATTTTAATTGTCACAATACGCATAATTCATACTTATACTAAAATTTAACTTGTTAATCTTAACAAGACGAGTCAATTTAAGTTCAAGACGCATAATTCACACTCATTTTTTGGGTTTTAATCGTCCGGTTAATTTGAGTAGAATTAGGAGAACCGACTACAAAGGTTACTCAAATATGAGGCCTTATTTAAGAATTTTAGACAAAAAAATTACCAAAGAAAAAAGGTCTCATAAGTGATAAGTTAATAGTTCAAATTCAAGAATTTTTTAGTACGATTCATTTGGTTAAAATGAAAATGACCTATTTATTTGTTTATTTTTCCTTGTCAATCTTCGCATCATTTCCTCACAAATTTTCACCTTAAAGATGAAAGGTGGGTTCATGTACTTTATGTGCAATATCCCTATCAATTGAGCTAAGTTCACAAAGATGATTCTATATAAAACTTTAAACTATTAAACTTATCACTTATATGAGACCTTTTTTCTATGAAATTTTTTTTGTCTAAAATTCTTGATTGTGTTGCGGCTGTTGCTTTAAACAATTAAACATAAGTACATAACCAAAGAAACGTATAGGTAAATTTGAGAAACAACCAAAGAAACATAGTATATTTTTTTAATAAAAAAAACATACAACCAAAGAAACATATATTTTTTAAAAATATTAAAAAATATATGATTTTTTTTTGACAAAATGACTTTTTATTAAGTAGATATGAATTGGTGAACTGTTTCAAAAGAAAATATAAGAATTTGTGAAGTAACTAAGACAAAATATGCTTTAAGACTAAAAAAAAAGCTATATATGCGAATAAATTATTTGTTTTAAACAAAAAACTAAATATAATCAAATCAAACAAAAAAATCTAAATAATTTGATCCTTGTCATTCTAATGACATAAAAAAAAATATACTTATTTAGCCGTTAATTTTTCTCAAAATTAAACTTAAAGACCTATCAAACTTGACCCGGCCCAAATCACACCCAATGCAAACAGTTACTTACTTGCTCTGTGTATGTAGACACTTCCAGAAAAAACATAAACACAGTGAAAACACAAACTAGTTCGTTCATAATCATTAACAGAAGAGTGTCTTCTGAAACGAGATTTTTTGCTGTTGTCACAGGTTTTAGAAAGACATGTCATTGTTGTTGGGGAAGAAAAGAAACAGAGAGATAAACGTGTTTTTGTTATGCTCTTCACTTTCAAGCTCAAAAATTGTTCAACTTGTTACTTCTGATGATCAAAAAATTGATATTGGTTACATAGCTAAAGCTTTTGGATTAGACCCATCAACGTTGAGGTTGAATGGTTACTTTATAAGTAGAGGGGTTGATCTTATTTCTTCTTCTGTTACTTGGAATTCTCTTCTTTCTTTTTTCTCTTCTAAAGGCTTGTCTACTGGGAAACATGACAATGATGTTCTTCTTGTCACTGGCAAAGTGGTCAACAAGGGTATGTTTGAGTAACTTTTATCTCCTTTTTCTCAAATTTTATTAATGTCGATGTGTCTGTGTTGTGTTCTGGTGTCCGTGTTTGCGTGAGTGGTTCATGGATGTTACTCATTGAAACAGTTGAAGGTGTGTGAGTGTATGTATAGAAGGTGCCTATTAACTTTGTATGTTTGGTTCCACTTTTAGGCTTCGTTTGGTTGGAAGGAAAGAAAGTAGGAAGGAAGGAAAACACGGAATTCGAGGGATGTATTTGGATTATAAAATAGTCCAAATACATGCATTGTTTTCCGTGTTTTCCTTCCTTCCTACTTTCTTTTCTTCTAACCAAACGGACCATTAGAGCGCAAGAGGCAAATTTGATACTATAAATGTAAAATTGATTATACATTATTGAGCTAGCTTTTTATAAGAATTTACTATAAATTTTTTGATCAAGAATTGATATTGATGTTTTACCAATTTGGACAAATTCTTATTTTAAATGATTGAAAGTCAGTTGATTCTTCATCATATCATTATATTTTATTGGACAATATGTTGTTTAAAATGTATAAGTAAATAGAAAATTCCTGCAACCAAGGTTTTTTATTGTATTTTATTGAAAGTCTATGAATGCCTAAGTTAAGTTACACTCATAAATCATAATCACCAAGGTGATAGAAAATTCCTTATCTAGACTGACTTGTGATTTTGCAGGAAGACATGAGTTACAAAATTTTCAAAATGGGATTGGCAAGGTGATAGAAACTGAGCATGGTGATGGTGGTAGCAGTAGAGTGAATCACCTTGAAGATATGCACTTGCACAAAAATAAAAAGATGAGGGAGAGCACATCAGGTATATTTTCTTCAGTTTGTGAAGAATATATAACTGGTATTTTAATCAATGTTTCCTTCTAGAATAGTGGTTAATATATAAAGCATACAGAATTCATAAGGATAATTATAAGTAAGGAACATCATATGATTGTCTACTATAGTGTTATGTATCATTTTGCAATTTTTCAGTTAGTATATTGGTGCACTTCTAGGTGAAGGTGTATTTGAAATTCTTTTAACTATATTTTTCTTGTTATGTTCAAAAGGTGAGATTCTGAATATCCTAAACTGCAAGAGAAAGCAACTATTTGAAGATGTCAACCAATTTAAGAAGTTAAAAATAAACGAAGACAAGTCAGGCATGTCCTTATTCTTTTAAGTTTCTCATCAGCTTTTCTAGAACTGCAGCTTCTTTACCAAAGTTGCTGATCTACCTAATACATATCAAAAACAATGTTTTGCCTGCAAAGAATCTCAACATTGATAAATTTGATGGACTCTTACAGATCTTCGAGATAAAATCAATGAGCTCTCTGGAAGCATTTCACTCGGCCAGCTTACATGCAGTTACACGAGTAAGAATCTGAAGCGGCTAAGAGAAGACGAGGCAATTGTCACAGCTTATTACAAAAGGATTAGATAAATTCTCTCACTTTGAAAAAAATATAGAAGTGTATATGTTTTTACATTTCCTATGTACACTCTTAAACCTTTTGTTTTTTCATTTTGTCCATTAATTGCTGTAAATCCATCAATCTGTATCTGTATGATGTACATTTAAAATGCTTAAAGAAATCATAGATTTTGAGGCTCCTGGGATGATGTACAATCAAACCAGTTGTATTTACTATTAACAGCAGACAGATTTCTAGGTTAAAACCGTAGCATGTGGTACATCAGAAATCAGATCAAAAGTTGCAATTTCATTTAATAATAATTGAATTTGATGTACCAAAACTTGTTTAGAACTGATTTTTTAGTTTACACATGTTAAATATACTCGTGTGATTTTGATCAATTGAAAAACAGAAATGAATACAAACACATTGGGCAATGGAAGTAAAGCTATATTGTTGTACATAAACCATACTCGATCAGAATATAATACACCTAACACTATCTAACAAGTAGGATGGTATCATTTCAAGTAGTATTGCCATACAACAGCAATTCCTGCAACCAATAGTACTTTAAGAAACAACTTTGGAGTAATGAAGGACGATGAAGATGATGGTTGTTGTGATTGAGTGGACTCTGATGATCTTCCCCTGAATTTATTTAGTATTCGATGAAGGAATGCAGCTTTGTTTGCGTCTACAAGCAGAAAAATGCCATATATTAGAAACTGAGCATGACTAAAAGATAAAGCTATATACTAACATGTCTACCAAACACTATCAGTTGTTATACACAATAGAATTACTTGTGTTCCAAGATACAGAGACTACCAAGAGTTAAGAATTACCTTTGTTTTTCAAAAGTCTTTCCTCCTCTCCAACTCGTCTTCGGAGTACATTTAGCAAGGATCCAAAATACAATGCAAAAACTGTGCAAGTAATTGTGATGACGTTGTAAGGCATACTGAAATCAGGAGTTGTCAGCGGTACAAGCAAAACTTCTGTGTATGATAGAACAGGGCTCTTTTCCTGCATTAAGGATCCAGAATGTTAGATACGACGGTAATCTTATATTTACTGAAGCTATGAGCAAAACAAGAGTGGAGATTCAAATAACCTGTAGTTTAGACAACATCGGCGAGTTGCTTATAGTGTTATTAGGAAATTGTAAACCAGCATGGAAGTCAGGAAAGCTTATTATTGCTGATGGGATGTCAAATCCTTGATTAGCATCTGGAGGGTATTCATCAATGTGCAAGAAGCCCTATGAAAAGCAACAAAAGCATGTCAAAAAACAACCACGACTAGGTGGGGTCAGCTACATAAATCAAACGTCATAATATTCTATCATAAATTATTTTCTCATCTATCCGTCCTAAATGGTCTGTAGTCAACATATGACATACATAGCTACAATTAATTTAAATTGCTACAATCAACTTGTGTAAGAAAAAAGCTGGTTTTGATGACAAATACAATTAGATAGATAACTTGTGACGTCAAGCGTAACTCATTAACATCAAGTACCTAACGAAAAAAATGGGCTTACTTTCTTAACATGCCAAAAGTTTGAGCTGTGCTTATTCTGGTCAAGGTAGATCTAAGTTAAGCCAGCTCAGCTTATCTTGACCCACTTTCACCCCAATTTAGAATAGTTCTCATATTATTGCATGCCAAATTAATAATTCAGGAGTTCTCCTACATTCCTATAATAAAATTACCAGTCTAATTTATTTAGTACATAACCATCTTCTTATTAAGATTTCTGAGGTTTTTTTAATAACAATAACTTCGAAAGTTTGTCAATCAAACAAAAAGTGGGGTAAATATCCAATGGAAAACAAAATATAAATGAAAATAAAAATAAGAATTTGAGCACACCTTATCAAACTCTATATTTAGTACGGCAGATTTAATCTCACAAGGAAATCTGAGGACCAGCTCCATCAGCCCTGATGATACTTTGTCTTCAGAAGGTGAAACACTCATTTTCTCAACAAAATCCGTTACTGCATGAGGCCTCTCATCTACTAATAATTGTAAGGTGTGATAATATACCTTAATATACCAAGGCACAATTTGGAGAACGTTAACTTGTAGCTTACACTTCTCTTCAACATTATTGGCTGCAGTGAAGCCCTTAGTCAATTCTGTAGACTTCAAGGATATTGCAACCGAACCCCTTTCATTTCCACTTCCAGTTAAAAATCTACTGGCATATAAAGGTGCATGTGGGCAGGACCAAGCAACTGGATGCTTCCATATTAGGCCTAAATCAAATTGTTCAGTGTCATTATACCCTTTGATTGAATATTCATACAGAATCGAGGAGCTCTTTTCCAGTTCTCTGTGAACCCTATCCGGTGTAATAGATAATTCAAAGCCAAGATTCCTTCTCAAAACTTCTGTACCTGTGTCATCAGCAGCATGTGCCACTGTATTCTTCTGGTGATTCTCAAGTTGAGCGACTAAACCTTTCTCAACGTGAAGGTAGACATTACTCGACTTAGCAAGAACACATCTTCCATTTACTTTTCGGCCAAATATTGAGCTCAGAGACCAGCTTGGTTGAATCTTTATTTCATCGGGATAACTCATACCAGTTCTCTTCATATTAGGCTGAAGTACAACTGTAAGTGTTTGTTCTAGAATAATTCCTGAATCTAACCCATCTGCAGGAGCTCTTGATGCTGTTAAGTGCAATCGCTGTGAATGATAAAAACTCCTATAAATAGATGGTCTGTCCATTAAGGCTGAAAGTCCAGCTTTATCACGACAAGGAAGGAGTTTCAACCAGGGAGTGAGATTCTCTGTGCAGACAGCTTCACGTGGGAGTGTGCCATATCTTAAACTACCTAAAGCTGACTGAGATGCAAATTTAGGAGCAGAATAAGAGCTAGAAGACTCTAGGAAGTTTATTGAAGCACAGAAGAGACCTGATAGAGAATGGGTTAAATTTTTCCATGAAGCATCAACCTGATGTGGAGGGACATCAAAGACTGCCCACAATTCAACTCCAGGAGGCTTTGCATTTTGGCTTGATATTGGATCAAATCCACCCCATCTTTCATAGTTCCATCGACCTTGGGTGAAAGACAACTCCAATGCTTTAAGGTGAAATTTTTTAACCTGTCCATCCAACACTAATCCACATGTTAATTAGTATATTCAGGGGGGGAAATTCTGAGAAGTTGCTTCTACAATTTGCAGGAAAAAGATATAAAAATTCCTTGGTGATTGCAAGGAAAATTAAAATTAGTATATTGATTTATAAACCCCGGAAGGCCCATTAATAGCCGGTGCCAAGTAACAAGTAAAAGATTTCCCCAAAAAGTTATTAGTAGTGGTACGGGGATCATCTTATGTGTAACATTTTAGAAGGCACAAAATAGTTTCTTCTCAACAATTTTTCCATAGACCACAGAAAACTTAAATGTGTAGATGAGAATTATTGTATAAATTGTCAAAGTCACATCATTGATATACCCCCCTTCATAATGTGAATGTGAAAAGTTACTGAAATACACCGATTATTAAAGGGTTAAACAACATTTACGAGACCATGATCGTCAATTCAGTTTGGAATGATCTTCCCACGATTCACCCAGTTACATCTTGGAAACATAATCATGTCTTAAAATAAGATTGTACTAGATATGATCTAACAAACAGTCTGATGCTCACAGAAAAGCCGAGACAACTTTCAAACTAAACTGTGCTAGACATTCAACTCACTTTGTCAACAAGCCTATGTACACACACTCAACTGACATACTCTTAAACTCATGAGATTTTAAGAATTAACAACCATGATCTACATCTTTGTATCTTCATTTTCAGGTCATATATGATCTTATTTTCTATTCGACAAATTCACAATTAACCAAATTAACAATTTACATTGCACAAAGAATCATAAACAGACTTAACTACATTAATATCCACAATATCCAAAAAAAATGTAAATCAACTTAAATCACTTAAATATATCTTTAGTCCCTATACAATTTTCATTTATTTATTTATTTTAAGTCCTTGCAATTGCAACTACTTGATAATCCCAAAAATTACAAAACTAGTCCCTGAAGACTAAAAAGAAACTAAAACTAAAAGATGCATTTTTTTTTAATTTGTAGAATTGAAAAGTAACTATAATTCAATTAATTAAATGTACTAATAACATAATTAACCCTAAACCAAAAATGAAAGAGAAAAGAGGAAAGAGGAAAGTGCAGAGAAACACACACCAATTGAGAAATGGATTTAGGAAAAAGGTGATGATGACGAGCGAAGGAATCATTGAGAATAGGAGCTTCAGTTTGGAAATGAAAATGCGCGAGAACTTTCCGATCGGGTAAGGGTTTAAGTAGTAACTCTTCAGAAAATTGTTCTTGTTCTCGTTCTAGTGTTGATGATAGAGATAGAATCGGAAGCAAGAGAAGAAGAGAGAGAGTAAGGATCGTTGTTGGAGTAAACGCCATCGTTGCTTGATTGCTTGCTAAATTTGGAAGTCAGCTACTGGCTACTACAGAGGTTGGTTCCGCCATGAACGAACGCACTGTGCGAGCGAGCGAGCTTCAAGTTTTGGTAATTGGTGTTGATGGTGGAGGTTTGAGTGTTTTGGGCTTTATTTAGGCCCAATTAAATAAATATAAGCAAATCACTCGTAATTTTGAAAACAATTATCCCTTCATCTCTACCGATCATTCAATATTCTAATTTTACCTTCTTTTTTTTACTTTATGTTTATCGTGTTTTCATACCGGAACACTTTTTTAAAGTAATCCAGTTGATCATACCAGAACAGTTTTTAAAAGGTTTGGTGTTTTCACATTAAATTACAAATTTTTTTACATAGAACTCTTTTTTATGTTAACTAAAATTCGTTTTCAAAGTAATTTGATTCAGTTGTTCTAAAGGAAACACCTTTCATGAAATGGATAGTCTTCCACTCATGTTTAAACAAATGTGACTTGTAGTTACATATAGAGTTTGTCACTATAAGAAAAAATATGTTGGTATAACTCATGTAGGGTGAATTTCAAAAGTGTAAAAAAATGAAATGCAAAAATTTTAATGACAAAAGGGGTAAAATTGAAATATTTAATTGTTTGTATAGGTGAAGGGATAATTGTAGGGGTAAGAGGAAAAATTTTCAAGTTGTTTTTTAACACATATATTTATTAAATTTTATAATTATAACACATAGATCTTTTGAATTTTTTTTAACACATATGTCTTTAAGTTTTAAAATTATAACACATAAATTCATTCAAGTTATATTCGTTATCTGAATTTAAATAATAAATGATATTTAAGTGATGAGGCCTAATTGTTGATAAACTTGGTAGTAATAAGGAACATTTAAGTGTTGTTAGGTTTGAAGATTCAATTGCTTCAAAAAAAAAATGTTTGAAGATTCAAATGATGAGTATAACTTGAAATGATCTATATATTACAATTTTAAAAATTAAAAGATTTATATATTATAATAAAAACTTAAAAGATATATACATTACAATTTTTTTTTAAAAGACCTATACGTAGTACAAACTTAAAATTTTAAATAACTTGTAGATACATTTGAGCTATTAAATAAATAATATGTCGCTACTTTTTTTTGACTCAAAATGTCGTTGCTTTTAGTTTGTCAATGTTTGTACTATTATTCAATCATTCCCCTTTTAAAAATTAGAAAATTGAATCATCTAATTAACCACAGCCACACCCCCTCCTAATCCCCGCTAGTTGACTTCTAAGTTCTTTTGTTTAAAGTTTAGACATTATTTGTTCGCATTTATATCTTTGTATTGTACTAATGTAATGTAATGTAATAATGGTCCTCACAAAGATGGGTCTTTTTATTTTGATATTAAAAAATTCTTTTGTTTTTATTAGTTAGAAGATAACGCTACAATTTGACATCTTATGTGGAAGTATATATGTTCACATGTATTTTTAGACCATTTACATTTTACATGTCCACATGCTCTAAAGATAAAAATAAAATTAAAGACATAATTACATCCTTAACATGTATACTTAAACACTAAATTAATTAGCATGATGTATAAACTAATGCCACTTATGATATTTCCATATCCCATGCATAACGCGTAGCTAAAGTCAACTAATTGCAAACTCATTAGAGCATATCTACGACTCCACAATTCAACATTAACAACACCTTCTTCCACATATCCTTATTTCATTAAAAACATGAAGAAACAAATAAACCTCATCAAACCAAACTAAACTCTACTATTCCTCAAAAATAAAAACATCATCATCTAACAATTTTGTTACACATTTATGGCTTTTCTAAGTCATAATACAAATCACTTATTCATCACATTCCTCTTATTTTGCACATTTTATTCATGTTATAGTTCTATCATTGACACCATTACATCATCTAAATCACTCAAAGACCAACAAACAATAACCTCAAACAACACAAACTTCAAGCTAGGATTTTTCAGTCCAATAAATTCAACCAACCGTTACCTAGGAATTTGGTACATCGATGAAACAAACAACTTATGGATTGCAAACAGAGACCAACCTGTCAAAGATTCAAATGGAATAGTCTCAATTCACAAAGATGGTAATCTTGTAATCTTGAACAAACAAAAGGGTATCATAGTTTGGTCAACAAACATTTCAACTTCAACAAATTCAAAAGCTCAGCTTGATGATTCAGGAAACTTGATTCTAAAAGACATCAATTCTGGAATAACAATCTGGGATGGTTTCTCTCACCCTGCAGATGCAGCTGTTCCAACTATGAGAATTGCTGCTAACAAAGTAACAGGTAAGAAGATAACTTTTGTGTCAAGAAAAAGTGACAATGATCCTTCTTCAGGACATTTTTCAGCTAGTCTTGAAAGATTGGATGCACCAGAAGTTTTTATTTGGAAGGAGAAAAATATTTATTGGAGAACTGGTCCATGGAATGGAAGGGTGTTTCTCGGATCGCCGAGAATGACAAAGGAGTATTTAATCGGTTGGGTTTTAGATCACGACTATGATGGAACTGATTATCTAACTTACAATTTCGCCGACAAAACCAAGTTTGGAATTCTCTCATTGACACCACATGGAACACTTAAGCTGGTTGAGTATATGAATAAAACACAAATTATTAGTCTTGAGGTTGATCAAAATGAGTGTGATTTTTATGGAAAATGTGGGCCATTTGGTAATTGTGATCCCTCTAGTGTACCAATTTGTAGTTGTTTTGAAGGGTTTGAACCAAATAATTTGGTGGAATGGAGTTCGGGAAATTGGACTAATGGTTGTGTGAGAAAAAAAGGATTTAAGTTGAAGTGTGAGAAGTTGAAGAATGGATCAATTGATTTGAAACAAGATAGTTTTTTGGTGAAACATAATATGAAAGTTCCTGATTTTGCAAAGAGATCAGTTGGTAATGAAAATAAGTGTGGAACAGATTGCTTAGCAAATTGTTCTTGTTTGGCACATGCATATGATTCTTCTATAGGTTGTATGTTTTGGAGCACAGAATTAATTGATTTGCAGAAATTTCCTTACGGAGGAGTTGATCTCTTCATTCGTGTGCCGGCGGAATTAGGTATTTTCTCTGTTTCTTTTCAAGAGTCTTTTGTTTCAACTTTTAAGAGTCTTAAATGACCTATCTCTGTTACATAAAAATCTTGAAGGATCTATCTGGTATAAACTCAAAACTTAAAAGATCTCTAAATGCATTTGGCCTGTTTTACATGCTTAAGCTTATATTCTAATCAAAGTTTAAAATTGGAATGACATTAAAAAAGAGCCGCATTCAAATAACACAATACAGACACTAAACATAATTTTTTATGTCATTTGTCTAAAACACATAATTAGAGCTTTTAACCATTCATTCTAATATGTCGGAAAATGTACAGTTGCAGTTGCGCCTGCACCTTCGCCTGCACATAATAAAAAGAAGAAGGAGAACAACAAGAGTATCTTAATTATTGCAATTACCGCTGGGGTAGGAGGATTTACCTTGATTATATGTGCTTATCTTTTGTGGAGGAAATGTTATAAAGGTAAAGTTTCCTCATTGCTATATCTCTTGTGGAGGAAATGTTGTAAAGATTTTTTTATTGATTTTTAATTTCCTTAATGTTGACATTCTTGTTTACAATTGATAAATGCATTCAGGAACACAACCTCAAAACTTGATTAATAGAGAACAAAGACAAATGAAATTGGATGAACTGCCACTATATGATTTTGAAAAGCTTGAAACTGCTACAAACAATTTTCACTTGGGTAATATGCTTGGGAAAGGAGGTTTTGGCCCTGTATACAAGGTGATTTTGTTTAAGATTTTGTATGTCATTGTATTATATACGATATCCAATAGCAACATATTTATTTCATATTTTCATACGAACTATCTAGGGAATAATGGAAGATGGCCAAGAAATTGCTGTGAAAAGACTCTCAAAAGCATCAGGACAAGGAATAGAAGAATTCATGAATGAAGTAGTAGTGATTTCTAAACTTCAACATCGAAATCTTGTGAGACTTCTTGGTTGTTGCGTTGAAAGGGGAGAGCAAATGTTGGTTTATGAGTTCATGCCAAATAAGAGTTTGGATGCCTTTCTTTTTGGTAAGGTCTTTTGCCTCTTTTGTATTGTTATCTCAAATATTCGCTATAAATTTTCAATCTAACGGTGGACTTTATAAAATTTATATTCGTTATAATGTTATGAATGACTTGTGCAACATGCACTACTTAAAAGACTTATGCATATTAGACAAAGCTCTTAGTTATATGTTGTATATCAAAATGCCTCCTAAGTTTAATTAAGTATACCCAATTTGAAATCACTTTTTTTTTTAAGATCCACTACAAAAGAAAATTTTGGATTGGAGAAAAAGATCAAACATAATTGAAGGAATAGCTCGAGGTATACTCTATCTTCATAGAGACTCGAGATTAAGGATCATACATAGAGATTTGAAAGCAAGCAACATCTTACTTGATGGTGACATGATTCCAAAAATATCAGATTTCGGTTTAGCTAGAATTGTTAAAGGTGAAGAAGATGATGGAGCTAACACAAATAGGGTTGTCGGGACATAGTAAGTTGTCCTATCTCATATGACATTATAACTTTGGAACCAATACTGCAATTGAATCACGGCTTTCACTTGTTTTATTATAAATGCAGTGGTTATATGCCGCCTGAATATGCAATGGAGGGACTTTTCTCTGAGAAATCAGATGTCTATAGCTTTGGAGTTTTATTGTTAGAGATTGTTAGCGGAAGAAGAAATAGTAGCTTTTATAACCACGAGGATTCCCTTAGTCTCGTAGGCTTTGTAAGTCTATAAACTCCATGCCCTTATTTATTACGTGAGTTAATAATAAGTGTTAGCAATACACTCACAACACTTCATTATATCTCTAAATTTATTTGGATTTCATTGATCTATTAGGGAAAAGTCTACTTAAATTTTAACCAATGATAATGTTGGAAAGATATTAATAAAGAATGTCAATATTTATGATCATGTTTTTCTTACTAGGCATGGAAGCTATGGTTAGAAAACAACATTATATCTCTAATAGATCAAGAGGTATGGGATGCATGTTTTGAGAACAACATGTTGAGGTGCATACACATAGGACTTCTATGTGTGCAAGAAATTCCAAAAGAGAGACCAAATATATCAACAGTTGTTTTGATGCTCATAAGTGAGATTACACATCTTCCTCCTCCAGGAAAAGTTGCATTTGTTTACAAGCAAATTTCAAGAACTACACAATCTTCTCAAAAAAGTCATCAATCTAATTCAAACAACAATGTAACTTTGAGTGAAATCCAAGGCAGGTAAACTATAATATGCATCATGGGATCAATACTATGACATGAAGTTGGCGAAATGGAGCAAGTTGGTTATGGTGGTTTGGTGTTAATGGTAATACCGATACAATTAGAATCAGAAGTGTTATTGGAACACTAGTTTCCAAAACACCAATACAAACACCATAGTATATTACTGTTCATGCATACATACATTCACCTTTATTTGATTTTAGTATGGTGTTTTGTATGGTGTTTTCAAAAAGCAGTGTCCAAATAACATTTTTGCAGAAGGATTAAAAATGTATGGTGTTTTGTTTGGTTTTAGTATAGTATATTACTGTTTTGTATTGAGTACTAGATTACTACCTGAGATTAAAAAAAATTCAATTGAGTTTCTAAGAAGAGGGATTCTAGGAAAAAGACATTGCAGCAGCAAGAAGGTTCGGTACAGATTATATATGGGGCGCCCATATTCTTGTTTATAAACTTATTAAGGTCTTGTTTTCTCTACGTGGAAATATTTTGTAAATATATTAGAGATTAAAATCTACATTTATATTGTATTTTTAACATATACAGTACAATGTTTATAGGGGTAAATGGGCTATTACCCTAGACGAGTTTTGTTCTATAAAATTACTCTATGAGGATACTATTATAAGCAAATTTGATTTTTTTGATATATTTGACTATTGATGTATCTGACTTATAATATGGACCAGATACATCAATTGTTA
The DNA here is from genome assembly GCA_951804385.1 of Trifolium dubium. Lineage (NCBI taxonomy): Eukaryota > Viridiplantae > Streptophyta > Magnoliopsida > Fabales > Fabaceae > Trifolium > Trifolium dubium. Next base: position 1,782,060 of record OX638073.1, on the reverse strand, counting down.
AATGTACTAAAAAAGTCAAATTTGTTTATAATAATGTCCGAGGGAGTATTTTTTTAAATTACACTCCTAAAAAGTATTTTTTTGAATTTATTCCTCTCTTTTAACTTTTTTGTTGACATGACAGACAAAAAAAAATTATAAAGAAAAAAGTAAAACTCCTCTATTAACCCCATCATTGGGCTGTTTTAGAAACACACTTTGTTGTTAGGTGATCCATGAGATAATTGGATTGACCCTTTTTGGTCCTTTCCACTACACACATAAAAAAACTAGAGAGTAAATGAATACTGTAGTAGCGAAAAAGTAGGGTGCAAATATAGACGGCTAGTATTTTTTAACTTGGTTTAAATATTGTTCTCACGTTCTGGTAAGTTCGCATTTTCTCGATATAAGTTTCTGTAAGTTTTTTATTTTAAATAAGTTCTTACAATTACATTTTCTTTTAAATTAGTCTTTAAAATCAAAATTTGCAAGAAAATTCGAAATTTTTTTTACAGAAAAACTACAAATTTTGGCTTTAGAGATTAATTTGAAGAAAAAATATTGCAGAGACTTACTTAAAATAAAAAACTTACAAAGACTTATATAAAAAAAAACACGAGAACCTAAACATTATTTAAACATGGCAAATGTTAACATGTGCCCCAAAGACATATGTTAATATTATAAAAGTAGAAATATTCGCCTAAAAAATTGTGTCTTTGGCTTTTAAAAGTCAAAATATTATGTTTTTCAATGTAATGTTTCTACTTTTGGATTCCTTAACATATGCCCTTAGAGCACATGTTAATAAGACCCTTTAAACATTTTAACATCAAACTAAACTTGTGTGATCAATGTTGCTCTCAACTCAAGTCTCCTTATTTACAGGTCAACGATGCAAGTACAGAAAAACGCGCATGATGACATGATAATTCTACGACAATGAATTCAAAGATTCCCAAATTTTTTAATGTCAACTAAAATATACTACTTGTGTTCACATCATTTTCTTTGCATTATTAATCCTTTTCTAGTTCAGTGTCATTGGTAGTACTACGAAGGATAATGATGTAACTATAAATGTCATTATAATGTGTATGCTCCCTTTGAAATCTAAGTTTAATTAACCCTTCCTAACAGCGTTGACTTCAAGTTGTTAACACTAACAGTTGTTCTTTTGCGAGAAAAAAAAAACGTTGTGAATTCAACACGGATAAGGAAACATTTTTCTATATTATATAGGAGTATATTATAATATTATACATTTATATAGTATAATTTCTTTTTAAAAAATCACGATCAAACAATTAGAAGTAATTCAAGGAACATAGTAAATGATAAAATAGAATTTTTTTGTTACATAAATGATAGAAATAACTCATTATAAACTCACACACATAAAATGATCACTGATCATGAATCAAACTCGGTTATAAACGTTCGATCTAAAATTTTGATATTTTATGTTAGTTGAGTTAAAAATTTTAGACTATAAAATAGATTTTGATAGTTAAAAAAGAGAATATCACTTTTTAAATACAAAATCAATTATAGATGAATTTGACTCTTGGAAAAACATAAGCGAGAGAAAATACATACTCAAATATTTACTTTTTGGTATTTCAATATCTACTACCAATGAAAAGAAGAAGTATTTTAATAAAAATCATATTATCTCTCTACTATTTCACACATTTTTTAAAGTGTATGAAATAGTCAACTAGAACACTTAAATTAGGACGGAGAGAGTATTATTTTTTGAAAGATTTTAAATTTTGTTTCCTTTCAATTTGGCCCCTCAATATTTTAGCTAGCTTTTTGAAATTTTTTAAATAGATGAGACAAATTCTTATCTCTAAACAAATATTAGTATTTATTTGTTACTCCCTTCGGTCCTTAAGAAAAAAATTGCTTTCTAGACTTATTGAATTTCCAATGTATCTAATTAATATTATAGGTCAGATACATTGAAAAGACTATAAATTTAAAAAACAAAATTTTCTTATATTAAATAAGTGTCAAAGTTGATCATTTGACACTATTTACATAATCTACTTTAACCGTATTTTTTTACTAATGTATAAATGGAAATATTAATATTTAAAATGTTGTTTGATTTGTCTTGATGAGTATTTTTAAGATATATCTCAAACTCATTTAGACATACTTTAACCGTATATTTATATTTATAATGTATACATTTAGATATATAAATTGGAACGGATAGAGTATATCTCAAACTCATTCAAAGTCAACAATTACAACTTAGATCTTAAGTACTCCTATTATTATTATTCACTCAAATGACATGCTCGATCACTAGAAAGAGTGAAGAAATGACTCAAACTCTTCACGGAAACTCACCATAGCCATAAGAGTCTTCTTCAGCTATTGGCAGCAAAACAAAGACAAACATGAATGTGACATGTTATTTGTCACCAATCTATCTATTACCTACAAATCATTGATTTATGAATTACTCGTGAATGAAATACACACTTCACAATCACAACGTCGGCATAATAATAATCGGCTAGTATTTTCTTTGTCGACTTTCTTTTAATTAGTTTAATTACTAAATTTTATCTTATTGTAACAATCAATTTTATGTAACCATCAATTTTAATGTTATAAAAAATAAGTACTTTAATTGCTTTTCTTACTATCAATTTTAATGTAACAATCAATATTATAAAATTAGAGTAATAATTAAATATCAATTTCGTGATTACATGTGTTTTTATTAATCAATCTACCTGTATATTACTATAGTAATATTTACTGCTTCCGTGCATTTTGAACAATAATTATATTACTTACAAAACATGCCGTTCTTGGAAAATAGTAGGATAAGTAATTTACAAATGGCACTTTTGAAATGGTCTCCGTCTCTTTGATTTATGCAGCTAATTGCCCTTCTCTTGATCTCATTGTTGGTTTAAAGAATTCCAAAAGTCAACAAGATGTGACTTTTCTAAATAAAATGATAAAATAAATAATCACATAAATTTCACACATAGTACACAGCTGCAACATTTCCAGTGTTTGATGAAGATGTTCAACCTCAATTGAGGGTTAAATTTGACAAACAGAACACTCTATAATATTAATTTGGCCCTGTTAATTTTTAATATATTATGTGTGCGAGTGAAGTCGAATAAAAACGTGAATTAATTAATACCAATGAAAGGGGATACGTGGGGCACATGAAGTAGATTCTTCCATCTCAATTAAAATTTCTCCACGTGCATGAGACATGAACCGAACCTCTGACCACATTGTTGATATATAATTTGATTTATTGTGTTAAGAATGTAATTTAAATCAAACTAAGGGTATGTTTTAATTGTAAAAGGTAAATATTAACAAAAAAATAAAAAATAGAATAATATACAACAAATTTTTAAGATATTGAACAATTTATTATCTAGTACAAATTTTGGTAGACAAAAAGTTATTTTGATATTTTAAACAATTTATACTCAAGATAAAAAGTTATCTTATAGTTTAGTAAGAGAAGAAAGTCTCAATTTTTATTCAGCTCCTTGCCCCCAATTTGTCTAATCCCAAAAATGCTTTTATAATTTAAACATAAGTTCAACCAAAATTATTCAATATATTATTCATTTATTTTTTAACATATCAAATGCACTCTAAATTTTAAATTGGATCAAATCAATTCAACTATTATTTCAAAATGGATCCAAATCAAATGCTTAACACCCCTTGTTAAATCCCCTCCCAAATTGACTTCTTTGTTCTTTTGTTTTATTTTGTGGAAAAATAGCTACCCACAACATTACACAATTTGGCTTCTTAATAAAGTATCTAGCTCCACAACTTCACAGTTCAAGTATTCAACAATAACAACTACAACATCTTATTCCACATGAATTTTATTAGAAACCAGTTACATATTACAAACCTCATCAAACCAAACTAAATTCTAGTATTCCTCAAAAAACATCATCGTCATCATCATCAAAACAATTTTGTTACACATTTATGGATTTCCTAAGTCATAACACAAATCACTTGTTCATTACTTTCCTCATATTTTGCACCTTTAATTCATGTTATAGTTCAATCAATGACACAATTACATCATCAAAATCACTCAAAGACCAAGACACAATAACCTCAAACAACACAAACTTCATACTAGGATTTTTCAGTCCACTAAATTCAACCAACCGTTACCTAGGAATTTGGTACATCAATGAAACCAACAACATATGGATTGCAAACAGAGATCATCCTCTTACAGATTCATCTGGATTAGTCACAATTCACAAAGATGGTAATCTTGTTGTATTCAACAAACAAAAGGGTGCCATAATTTGGTCAACAAATATTTCAACTTCAACAAATTCAACAGCTCAACTTGATGATTCAGGAAACTTCATTCTAAGAGACATCAATTCTGGAGAAACAATTTGGGACAGTTTCTCACATCCTGCAGATGCAGCTGTTCCATCAATGAAAATTTCTGCTAACAAAGTAACAGGTAAGAAGATATCTTTTGTAGCAAGAAAGAGTGAAAACGATCCTTCTTCGGGAAAATTTTCAGCTAGTCTTGAAAGATTGGATGCACCAGAAGTTTTTATTTGGCATGATAAGAATATTCATTGGAGAACTGGTCCATGGAATGGAAGGGTTTTTATCGGATCGCCGAGAATGTTAACGGAGTATTTATTCGGTTGGCTTTTAGGTCACGACAGTGATGGAACTGATTATATTAGTTACAATTTTGCCGACAAGACCAAGTTTGGAATTCTCTCATTGACACCACATGGAACACTTAAGCTGGTTGAGTATATTAATAAAATACAAATTCTTAGTCTTGAGGTTGATCAAAATGAGTGTGATTTTTATGGAAAATGTGGGCCATTTGGGAATTGTGATAATTCTAGTGTACCAATTTGTAGTTGTTTTGAAGGGTTTGAGCCAAAGAATTTGGTGGAATGGAGTTTAGGAAATTGGACTAATGGTTGTGTGAGGAAAGAAGGATTGAACTTGAAGTGTGATAAGTTGAAGAATGGATCAAGAGAATTGAAACAAGATGGTTTTTTGGTGAAACATAATATGAAAGTTCCTGATTTTTCTGTGAGATCGGATGGTAATCAAAATAAGTGTGGAACAGATTGTTTGGCAAATTGTTCTTGTTTGGCTTATGCTTATGATCTTTATATAGGTTGTATGTATTGGAGTGGAGAGTTAATTGATTTGCAAAAATTTCCTTATGGAGGAGTTGATCTCTTCATTCGTGTGCCGGCAGAATTAGGTATCTTTTCACTCTTAGAATGTTTAATATTGCGGATAATCGTGTTTTTTTCGGTCAAGTAGCCTAGTGACTAGAAATTCCACTCTTAAGGTGAATAAGTGGGGTGTCCAAGGTTCGAACTCCAACTCCTGCATATATAATCTGTTGTCCCTACCAAATGAGCTAAGCTCACAGGGAGCGGAGATTTGTGTTTTAAATGTGGCTGTTACTAACTTTAACACATAAAAAAAATGATGTTTTGTTCTAAAAAGCCTTTGTAGAAATTTTTGAATCCACTCATTCTGATATGTTGAATAATGTACAGCTGCAGCTGCAGCTGCAGTTGCTAGTAAAAAAAAGGAAAAAAGTCACAGTAAAAGTTTTTTAATCATTCCAATTGCTGGAGGGTTAGGAGGATTTGCCTTGGTTATATGTGTTTATCTTTTGTGGAGAAAATGTTCTGCTAAACACAAAGGTAAATTAAATTTACCTTATTTCTATTTGTTTCTAGTCAAATGAAATTGGAAGACAAAATATGTTCTTGTTAGTTACTGAGTACTGACAAATGCTTGCAGGAAGACACCCTCAAAGCGCGATTATCCGAGAAGAGAAACAAATGAAATTGGATGAGATACCACTATATGATTTTGAAAAGCTTGAAACTGCTACAAACAGTTTTCACTTTGGTAATATGCTTGGAAAGGGAGGTTTTGGTCCCGTATACAAGGTGATTTTGTCTTATACTTTGTATGTCATTTTTTTATTATATAGTATATATTACCACAAATCCAAAAGTAACATATATTTGTCACACTATCTAGGGAATATTGGAAGATGGCCAAGAAATTGCTGTGAAAAGACTCTCAAAAGCATCTGGACAAGGAATAGAAGAATTCATGAATGAAGTAGTAGTGATTTCTAAACTTCAACATCGAAATCTTGTAAGAATTCTTGGTTGTTGTGTTGAAAGAGGAGAGCAAATGTTGGTTTATGAGTATATGCCAAATAAGAGTTTGGATGCCTTTCTCTTTGGTTAGTTCTTTTGCCTCTTTTGTATTCTTACCTCAAATAAAAATTGTTAGCTCACTTAGTAATTTTTTTTTTTAACAAAGTTCACTAAGTAATCATATAAACACTTGCATAAGTGATTAGACAAGTTTAATTGGACTTAACTTATACTATAAGCACTTTATTAAGTATTTGAAAGATCCTATAAAATTGCTTATGATATGTGAGCTAACTTTCAAAAACTCCTTCATATAACTTGGCGCCATAAGTTGTTTTTCAGTTAATGTATATTTATCCTCATTACTCATTATCTCCTAAATTGTCCAAATAGTTTGTGCATAACCACGAATTATGTTCTATTTATCAGCGTCTCCTGATTATATTTCTTTCTATCAAAATTTTTTAAATTAAAGTATCTAATTTGGCGTCACATTAATGTATTTTTTATTTTATTAAGATCCGCTACAGAAGAAAATTTTAAATTGGAGAAAGAGGTTAAACATAATTGAAGGAATTGCTCGAGGTATACTCTATCTACATAGAGACTCGAGACTAAGAATCATACATAGGGATTTGAAAGCAAGCAACATCTTACTTGATGGTGACATGATTCCAAAAATATCAGACTTTGGTTTAGCTAGAATTGTTAAAGGTGGTGAAGATGATGAAGCTAACACAAAAAGGGTTGTTGGAACTTAGTAAGTAATCCAATCTTATGAGTGGTTTAAAGTTTACTTGTGTTATTATAATATATGTTCTACATGCAGTGGTTATATGCCGCCTGAATATGCAATGGAGGGACTTTTCTCTGAGAAATCAGATGTCTATAGCTTTGGAGTTTTATTGCTAGAGATTGTTAGCGGAAGAAGAAATAGTAGCTTTTATCACAGCGAAGATTCTCTTAGCCTCGTTGGCTTTGTAAGTCTATACAATCCATGACCTTATGACATATGAGATAATAAGTGTTCACAATACACTCTCAATCTCAAAACTTCATTATCATCTAAAATTTGTGTGGATTTTACTAATCTACGAGGGTCACATTTTCGATATGTTTGGACTCATTTCCCTAACGAAAACCTGCGTAAATTTTAACCAATATTACTACTAATATTATCATTTTTATTATGATTTTCTTATTAGGCATGGAAGCTATGGTTACAAAACAACATTATATCTCTAATAGATCCAGAGGTATGGGATCCATGTTTTGAGAGCAGCATGTTGAGGTGCATACAAATAGGACTTCTGTGTGTGCAAGAACTTCCAAGAGAAAGACCAAATATATCAACTGTTGTTTTGATGCTCATAAGTGAGATTACACTGCTTCCTTCTCCAGGAAAAGTTGCATTTGTTCATAAGCAAAATTCCAAAAGTACAGAATCTTCTCAAAAAAGTCAGCAATCTTCTAACTCAAATAACAATGTAACTTTGAGTGAAGTCCAAGGCAGATAAACTATACTCTCATTGTTAAGAAGAAAAAAAACTCGCAGTAATCACGACATCACACACACGAAGGTAGTGAAACAAAGAGCTACCTAACCTGACTATGGTGGTTTGATGTGAATGGCGAAACCGAAACAATTGGATTTGGAACCAGAAAAAACTCAGCATCACAAGTATGTATGATATGGTTGCATCTTTGTCTCTGCCTGCTAAGGAGGAGAAGCTGTAAGCCCTCTTATTGATGTTATTCATGGGACTAACTGTGATATATGACTGAAATTGGGTTTATTGTTTCAAATTTTAAGTGTTTGTTATCTTTTGATTCAAACTTTGTGGTGAAGTTTATCCAGGGACAAATTAATATGGTAACTCAAGTCTTCGTTAAAAAGTTTATCAAGAAAACTTATTTTGATAAAACAATGGTGAAGAAAAGTTATGAAGATAAATACATAACCTAATTAAAATGAATCTATGTAGTGTGTCCAATTATATCATTCTCTGAAAATATGAAAAACTCAAAAGTTAATCTACTAATGACACAAATTTTCTATCCATTGAATAAACGCATATCAAAATATTTAAAATGCATGACCACGTCCACCAGAAACGAATCACATTCTAACCAAACGTTATACCGCCTATGTGGATGAACAATTTGAATAGCTTACATCAAAACAATCCACAAAAGTAGCAAGACTACCTCTCAAAATACAGCCACAAGCTTTAGAAAATTTCGAATCACGACATTTACTTATTTGATTGTCGAAATATTTGCATTTAAATACATTCCTATTATAAAAACTACTAATGAACAACATCTATTGTTTCAGCTGAAGATCTTAGATTCGACAGAATCACCGATAATGTTAAATTTTATACCGTTTTCGATGTTTCTATTGGTTAGATTAGGTTAGATTTGAACAAAGATAGTCAAGGATAAGCTCAATGAGTCACTAAGCCACCCCAGTAGTCCAGTACTACCTTGTTAGAATATTGGGCTATTTGCAGCCAAACAAAGAAGTGATGTGACATGTCTGTCACTCATTTGTTGAATAAGGTTGGGAAATTTCCACCTACAAACAAATCATTGATCTAAGGTTAAGAGAAGATATTCAAACACACACTCAACATCGGCATTAGATAATTGACTATCTTTAGTTGACTTATTTTTTTTATTCTATCGGAATAATTTTTTTTTATGTAGTATTATAAAAAGTTTATATATATACGTTGAAGTTTAAATTTTAACACTTAATTTATTCACTTTTAAAAATGAAATTTTAACTAATAAATTTATTAACAAAAAATTAATAATAATAATAATAATAAAAGATTAATTTCTATAGATTAATTGTATAAAGAGGTTTCACTGTTGCAAAAAAAAATATCTACGCCATTAATACATTTAAACTGATTATATAATATATGTGTAATTTTAAAAGTAATAGTGATTAAACTCAAATATTAATAATGATGTAAAGCATCTTTATTCTTTACACACTTATCATATATATAATTAAAAAGATAAATAGTTTTCGTGAATTTAACTCAATTGACAAAAACATAACATTATTTATATTCAGATCTAAAGTTCGAACACTAGACACTCCAATTAAAAAATAAAAAGGAAAAAATCTCAAGTAAATATTAAGTCTAGTGATACATTTGTTCTTTAATATTCCTAAATATAAAATACAATATCTTCATCAGCTGAATTATATTCAAAGAAATTGATAGAGATTAATTGTAATACACCTTTAAAAATTTTTATATATGATTATATGATTGTGAATATATGCTGATAGACGATAGTGATTATATATATTTTTTTTATAGTTGCTAGTATATTATACATTTTTTTTCTCCTTTGTCAAAGATTCGAACTATGGACCTCCATCAGCTCCTTAATCCTTAACTCAATTGGTCAACTGACCAGTTGAGCTACTCATCCCCCGATAGTAATTGGAGTATATATGAATTAAATTCTAACTCGGTCAAAACAAAATGAATTAAATCCTAGTTTATTTATTTATTTTTCTAAAATTAATCCTAATATTTTGAGCAATGAATTTGATCCTTATTAATATGGTCAAACTGTATTTACTATGTATCTTTCCGTACAATTTTTCAAAGGATTGCTTACAAAACACTTATAGGAAAAATATAATTCTTTATAAAATTACAGATGGGTACCTTTGAATGGTCTTTGTCTCTCTAAAATATACAAGAATGCCCCTTTAAAGAATTAGAAAATTGAATCATCTTAACCACAAGCACATAATCGTCCCGAGTTGACTTCTAAGTTCTTTTGTTTGGAGTTTAGACATTATTTGTTCGTAATTTTATAAGCTCACGGAGATAGTTCTTTTGATTTTATTAGTAAGGAAAATTGTTACCTTTACCACCTAGGCACAATTTAGCTTCATGAGTGAAAGTATCAACATCACAACATGTATTAAAGGGGTTATTAGATTAGGATTTCAATGGATTTTAAAAGACTTTTTTATAATAAAAAAGTCTTGTGGTATTCAATCAATACTTTTATAAAATGTAAACAAATCTTGTGGTATTCAATTAAAAAACTTAAAAGTTTATATTATAATCTCACAAAATCTCACAAAATCATGTGTTAAGAATCTTGATTGTAAAATGTCTTTTAAAAAAAGTCTCTCAAAATCTCACAAAATCAATATAATCCATTCAAGATTTTTTGTTGTCAAAATAATCCCTCAAAATCTCAATCCAATAACCCCTAAATCATTTATCTTTACATTAAAGATAGAATTTTTTATTGTAAATTGTTCACTTTTTTATCAAGATACAAAAGTTAAAGACATAAATTACTTCCTTAACATGTATACTTAAACATAAATTAGTATGATAATGCCACTTACGATATTTCCATGTACTAATATCCCATGCTTAACGCGTAGCATAAAGTCAACTAATTGCAAACTCATTAGAGCATCTCTACGACTCCACAATTCAACATTAACAACACCTTCTTCCACATATCATTATTTCATTAAAAACATGAAGAAACAAATAAACCTCATCAAACCAAACTAAACTCTACTATTCCTCAAAAATAAAAACATCATCATCTAACAATTTTGTTACACATTTATGGCTTTTCTAAGTCACAATACAAATCACATATTCATCACATTCCTCTTATTTTGCACATTTTATTCATGCTATAGTTCTATTAATGACACCATTACATCATCAAAATCACTCAAAGACCAACAAACAATAACCTCAAACAACACAAACTTCATACTAGGATTTTTCAGTCCACTAAATTCAACCAACCGTTACCTAGGAATTTGGTATATCAATGAAACAAACAACATATGGATTGCAAACAGAGACCAACCTGTCAAAGATTCAAATGGAATAGTCTCAATTCACAAAGATGGCAATCTTGTAATCTTGAACAAACAAAAGGGTATCATAGTTTGGTCAACAAACATATCAACTTCAACAAATTCAACAGCTCAGCTTGATGATTCAGGAAACTTGATTCTAAGAGACATAAATTCTGGAGCAAAAATTTGGGATAGTTTCTCACACCCTGCAGATGCTGCTGTTCCATCAATGAAAATTTCTACTAACAAAGTAACAGGTAAGAAAATATCTTTTGTAGCAAGAAAAAGTGAAAATGATCCTTCTTCAGGAAAATTTTCAATTAGTCTTGAAAGATTGGATGCACCAGAAGTTTTTATTTGGAAGGAGAAAAATATTTATTGGAGAACTGGTCCATGGAATCAAAGGGTTTTTCTCGGAACGCCGAGATTGACAACCGAGTATTTATTCGGTTGGAGTTTAAATCCCGACGATGATGGAACTGCTTATATAACTTATAACTTTGCCGACAAAACCAAGTTTGGAATTCTCTCATTGACACCACATGGAACACTTAAGCTGGTTGAGTATAATGTTAATAAAACACAAATTCTTAGTCTTGAGGTTGATCAAAATGAGTGTGATTTTTATGGAAAATGTGGGCCATTTGGGAATTGTGATAATTCTAGTGTACCAGTTTGTAGTTGTTTTGAAGGGTTTGAGCCAAAGAATTTGGTGGAATGGAGTTTAAGAAATTGGACTAATGGTTGTGTGAGGAAAAAAGAGTTTAACTTGAAGTGTGAGATGTTGAAGAATGGATCAAGTGAATTGGAACAAGATGGTTTTTTGGTGAAACATAACATGAAAGTTCCTGATTTTGCATACAGATTAGTTGGTAATGAAAATAACTGTAAAACAGTTTGTTTAGCAAATTGTTCTTGTTTGGCACATGCATATGATTCTTCTATAGGTTGTATGTATTGGAACACAGCGTTAATTGATTTGCAGAAATTTCCTTATGGAGGAGTTGATCTTTCCATTCGTGTGCCGGCGGAATTAGGTATCTTTTCTCTCTTTTTAGAAGTCTTTTGTTTCAAGATTGTCTAGTTTATTTACTGAAAATAGTATTTTTTTTCTTCTTCAACTTTTTAAAATCATAGTCGCATCAGAATATTTAATATTACGTTCAAATAACACTAATGCCGACACAAAACATACATTAAAAAATTGATGTCACGGTCTAAAACACGTTAGTAGAGCATTAAACCATTCATTCTAATATCTCGGAAAATGTACAGTTGCAGTTGCCCCTGAACCTGCACCTGCAGATATTAAAAAGAAGAAAGGGCACAACAAGAGTATCTTAATCATTGCAATTACTGGAGGGATAGGAGCATTTACATTGGTTATATGTGCTTATCTTTTGTGGAGGAAATGTTTTCCTAGGCATAAAGGTAAAGTTTCCTCATTTCTACTTCTTTCTTAAATTGAAGAACATTGATTATTTTAGATCCTTGGAGGCCCCAATATTTGTTTTTCTTGATTTTAAATTTCTTTAGTGTAGTCAATTGTCATTCTTGTTAACAACTGATAAATGCATTCAGGAAGACAACCTCAAAATTTGATTAACAATGAACATAAACATATGAAATTGGATGAGCTACCATTGTATGAATTTGAAAAGCTTGAAACTGCTACAAACAGTTTTCACTTTGGTAATATGCTTGGCAAGGGAGGTTTTGGCCCTGTATACAAGGTGACTTTGTCTTTTATTTTCTATTTTCTATGACATTATTTGCATTATATACCATATATCCAATATTAATATGTTTTTTACATTGTGTAGGGAATAATGCCAGATGGACAAGAAATTGCTGTGAAAAGACTCTCGAAAGCATCGGGACAAGGAATGGAAGAATTCATGAATGAAGTAGTAGTGATTTCTAAACTTCAACATCGAAATCTTGTACGACTTCTTGGTTGTTGTGTTGAAAGGGGCGAGCAAATGTTGGTTTATGAGTTCATGCCAAATAAGAGTTTGGATGCCTTTCTCTTTGGTTAGTTCTTTTCCCTCTTTTGTTTTTCAATAGTTTATCCTCATTGCACCTTGGATTCTATAGAGAAAGTACTATACATAAGTGCTTAATGCTTAATTATGTTGTATATCCAAATGTCGCCTAAGTAGGTTTCTTTCTATTCAATATTCCCAATGAATCCAATTTATCATCACATTAATGTATTCTTTACCCTCTTTTATTTAAGATCCACTACAAAAGAAAATTTTAGATTGGAAAAAGCGGTTGACTATAGTTGAAGGAATAGCTCGAGGTATAATGTATCTTCATAGAGACTCAAGACTAAGGATTATACATAGAGATTTGAAAGCAAGCAATATATTACTTGATGGCAACATGATTCCGAAAATATCAGACTTTGGTTTAGCTAGAATTGTTAAAGGTGGAGAAGATGATGAATCTAACACGAAAAGGGTTGTTGGAACTTAGTAAGTAGTACTATCTCATTTGACGTTATAATGTTGGTTTAATTTTACTTGCATTATTATAATATATGTTCTAAATGCAGTGGTTATATGCCACCTGAATATGCAATGGAGGGACTTTTCTCAGAAAAATCAGATGTTTATAGCTTTGGAGTTTTATTGCTAGAGATTGTTAGCGGACGAAGAAATAGTAGCTTTTACAACCATGAGGATTCCCTTAGTCTCGTAGGCTTTGTAAGTCTATAAACTCCATGCCCTTATTTATTACGTGAGTTAATAATAAGTGTTAGCAATACACTCACAACACTTCATTATTGTCTATAAATTGTGTAGGAAGCAAAAACATTATTAATAATTTGTTTTTCTTGCTAGGCATGGAAGCTATGGTTAGAAGAGAACATTATATCTCTAATAGATCAAGAGGTATGGGATGAATGTTCTGAGAGCAGCATGTTGAGGTGCATACACATAGGACTTCTATGTGTGCAAGAACTTCCAAGAGAAAGACCGAGTATATCAACTGTTGTTTTGATGCTTATAAGTGAGATCACACAACTTCCTCCTCCAAGAAAAGTTGCATTTGTTAACAAGCAAAATTCTAGAAGTACAGATTCTTCTCAAAAGAGTAGTAATCAATCTAACTCTAACAACAATGTAACTATGAGTGATGTCCAAGGCAGGTAAATAATATGCATGGAATGGGATCAACACTATCATTGTTAAGGAAAAGCTATTATTTGATCACAGTTTACTTGGTTTTGTCAATGAACAAATTTGTTTCCTATTTATTGATTTGGGAAGAGAACTTCTTGTATTGCCCTAATTGTGGTGGCTGTTGAATGCTTCTCAATCTTACTCAATAAACATCATACATCAATTAGTTATCTATGTAGTAAAATTCATTTGAATACTCAATATATGACATTCTTTTAGTAACTAGTAAGTTATTAGCTCAAAGTATTCATCGACTTTGCCGGTGACTAATAATCTTTGTCAAAGAGTCTAATTGGACAACTTTGTGAAACCATTTCACCCAACTACCTCCTCTTCCAACTACATTTTTTCATCCACAATACTCGGACATGAGTTCTTACTTAAAGAATCTAAATCCAATTCCACTTGGACCATTGTAATGTTGGTTACTCAATAGATGACTTGTTGAATATATAGTCGCAAGCATTGCAATTCAATATGATGCTAGCATTTGAATATATCTAGGCATCCACTTACGGCTCTTGCCATTGAGTGTATGCCATGGCTCATGACACCATAACAAGAAAAAACTTTTAGGTTATTGATATCATTTCACTAATGAAAAATAGACTGTTAAACTGTTCCATCCATTTTACTCTACAAAAATATACAAAAGAAGAACATAATACAAATAAATATGCATTTCAGACAAATTTTGTTGAAAAGGACATGCAAGAGCCAAATTGCTTCGTCATATGTTTCAATTACAAAAGCTAAGCGCGAGCTTAGGAAAATTGTCATAAATACTATAGAGCCATGGAGTGTTGTGAGGACTAAATAGCTTAATAAAAATATTAAGATTTGCATCACGAACTTAACAAAATCATGTGCTCCCTCAAAAGAACAGATAAAATAGTATCTAGACTCCACTAGGAAACAAAACACTAAGGTGGTGTAATTTACGGACGTAAATAAGGAAATAAAAAGTTGCGGTAGCAGCATCTACACAAAACAAAGCAATCAACATATTAATTGTAACGCAAAAGTTAGTACTTAGTACTACACAACTTACACTTAACCTTTGGTTCTCATAATTGTGATGCTTCCTTTTCCTCCTTCGGTGCGGATTTTTGTTTTACCAACCACGGGCTTTCCTGAGAAGGCTGATTTAGGGTAAGCGGACGTGTCATCACTGCTTTGCTTTGATTTTGAAGGAGTTAGAATGCGCTGATTGATTTCTTTCAGAGTAACATCTCCGTGGGTACCACTTGGTTTGATGAAGGCAAATGGATAGGCAACAGTAGAAGCCAACTTTGTGGGTGTACTTATGAAAGATTTCCTACCTACACATTAAAAAGAAGTCTCAATTTGTTTTCATGTCAACAAATGTCATAAAAAAGTTGAGTTCCATGAAAAAGGATCTTGATGCTTTAAATCAGAAATCAGAAGAGTTATTTTGAAAATCATAAATCAAATCTTAGTATGAATTGTAAGATACATGATCAATAAAAATATGGCATTTATGGAAGAACAAGTGATGTACACAAAATCATAAGCTGATTCAAGGTTCAAGTCATAATTCAAAATAATAAAAGAAAAGCAAGTGACTAATGACTATATGAAGTTGATAAAGAAAAAGGTGGCCAGCTGAGCAATGTTCAGGGACAAGTTGCGATTTATCATGATGAATTGAGATTCATCATAATGAGTCGAGTTCCATGTCCAAAATAAATACGCAACAATTCCTATCAATTGCGCTCAATTTTGATTTGAATTGAGATATGACTCAAACACCATAAGATACTGATAGCCATGCTTCTCACATCTTGTGATAGCATCGCAACATAAATTAAGTGGTTACTTGGTAGAACTAAATCTGAAGAGGGACGCTATAAAAAACAATGTCAAACCTTTAAAGACAACATTTTTGGAGGTTCGAGTGACAGGCTGCGGAACCACATTCTGTTGATGCGATGGTGTGGTGTTACATAACTCTGCAGGAGGAACAAACTTTCGTGAATAAAATTCAATCCACAGAGGAAGCAGTGAAGAATGATAATATTGGTAGACAAGTGTATAGAAAACAATGCAATCTACCTGCAACATCAATATGCACATCCTCTGCTCCTGAAAAATTCCTGATTCAAATAACAAAATTGTCAGATTATTGTGTAACCAACCATAAAGGAAAAAGTAGCGGTCGATAGAAGCATACAAATCATCAGGACTGAGTTGCATCTCAGCATCATTTAAGTATTCGGCAAGCCACTCTTCATTTGCTTCAAGGTCAGGTACATTTTCCAATGTATATTCTGTGTAAAATTTTGGAAAGGGTCAGAAATAACAATTGAAACTAATTAGGGAAGCCATCTCCCAAGGAGAGGAAAAAGGGAAGTCCTGCAAAAGGCAAACCTGGTGCTCCAGACATCCATTGTGAAACCTCTGGAAAAATATTCTCAATTGAGTCATCCTTCCCCTATATACGTAACAATTATAATTCAGTACGAATCAACAACTTCATAAATAAATTTTTATCTTAATTATGACTTCACATAAAAGAAGAACCAATTTATTGGTTGAACTGTCAAACTAAAGACTAACGAGACTTCCCCTTGTTGAGGGACACTCACACTCATAAGCCATGACCACCAAAAGGACTCAACAAGATATTATTGTAGTTGTATTGGTAGTGAGGTGTATGATCCCAACCCTCGCAGAGCACTCGGAGGGAATTCCACCCCAAGGAAAGAATCTCTGGCTGCCCGGTCCCCGCATAGCATACGGATGAAAATTGACATTCCTACTGGGGGAAACATTCCCTACCTTGGTGGAAAGTCAACTGTCCTTTTCTCTATCTCTCTCGTTGATGCATTATCTCTCGTCCTTATCTCCCCATTTTTATAACCCTTGTCATTCCTCTACCAGCATATGGGCACCGTGCCTTTCAAGAAAAAAGGCAAGGAATCCATTTCAATTGCAGTCTACAAAGAATATGATAGGTGTTGCGGCCTGTGGCAACAGGCACAGAATCTTCCGTATCATAATGCCATTATGGCAATTTGACAGCTCTGGTTATGACATTATGCATGTCATTTCCTGATCAAGAACATAATATCTACATTTAATGTAATTTACTCAAGGCAATATATTCTCATCATTGCATTTAGCACAAATAAGAACAAATCTGCACTACTTAGTCTTATTCATATCGTAATAATGTGACATGCTATAAGTGTGAAAAGGTAATCCTGAAACAAATAAAAAAGCACTGACATTTTTAAAACAGGGTGAAGGCATCTCCATGTTGGGAAGAGAATGATCACTATCTTGGCTGTCAAACTGTAGCATCCGCCGCCTCTTGGCTTGGGAAGTCTCCCTACATTCCTCTGGTTCTTTTTGTATATAACTTGAACCTGAAATCCACCATTTTTGCATTAGAAGAGGTTAATTCATAATAATAAAAAATGTTGTCAATTGCTGAAAATAGAGATTTGTTCAAATTCCGCTGCACAACAGTGCTACATCACCACTATTTGACAACATTTTGTACTAACTACGTATCGCAGAACAATAGCGATTTATCAAATCCTGCTACCTTATACCGCTACTATTTAACAACATTAAAAAGGAAAAAGATTCAATGTATTAACTTGCATATATTCAAAAGACAATGTGAGAAAAAGCTATATCCGAAAACACCGTCTTATCTTAATCTTACCCCCATTATTGGCATTATATGTCAAATCACCACAAGCCCTAACTGGAGTTGTTTCACCATCAAACATATAGGAAAGATCTTCTCCATTTTGAGGCACATCATTCCACATCTCCTCCGACATATCTGTCGAGAACAACAATTTTTCTCAAACACCGCTTTAGGTATAATAGAACAATGAACTAAAACTTACACAAGGGACTCACTTACCGAAGTTTGAAGTCTTCGGAAGACAATAAGCATCCCCATGCCAGCCCCATTGCTCCCTAGAAACCATATGATAGAGCAAACATGTAAATGTCATAGTTGTAATGCAGCATTGGCAAATATTAACAAACACAAATTACAATTTACAAGTGATTTATGCCGCAAAATAATCCCTACAAAAACAAATTTCGAAGATCGGCAACAAGTAACAGCGCAAACAAACTCATTACTCAAACAACATTTGTAACATCACAATCAACACCATAGACAAACAAAAATCAATTTAACAACATGAAGCATCAGATTATACATTAGAAATTCTAGCAAAATCAGCTTTTCTTACATCTGTTGATTGTATTAGTCAAAAAATAACTGCATCAAGAGAAAAAGGAAAAGAACAAAACAACAAACAAAAGCGAAAAAGGGGGATGAACAAAAAATCAAACGTTGAACTGAATCAAACAATGTCTTAGAACAAATCAAAACCACCGAATCATCTAGAACTATTTTCCGACATTTTATGCAACACACAAATCAACATTAAAATGAACACCCTAAAAACAAAAACTCCACTCAATAATTTTTTCCATAAAAATAAATAAATAAAATAAAACAAAAAATCACAAAATGAAGAAAACCCCATAATATTATATCTCAAACAAAATCAAACCCAGAACTTAAAACTCAAAAAGAGTGCATTTGCAAAACCAAACCCACAAAAAAACAACCAAAAAAAAAATGAGTGAGAAAAAAAGGGTTTACTTGTGATTGTTGTTGGAATCCATTGATTGAGCAGCAGGAAGTGGTTGTAGTGAAGTCAATGATGATGATGAAGAAGAAGAAGATAGTAGTTGATTTTAGTTTTGATTAAATTTTTGTTACAAAGAGAAAGAAAAAAAGCAGAAAAGTAACCGTTGTTATGTTACAGAGGAAGATCGGTTTTGGTGCATCACTCCGTTTATTTGCTTGCTTGCTTGCTTCAGATTTCTCTCTCTCTCTCTCTCTCTCTCTCTCTCTCTCTGTGCCTCTTTTTGTGTTTTGTGTCTTGCATATGTCAATATTTTTTATTTTATTTTTGTGTCAAAAAATAAATTATAATTTTATATTATAATTATAATTGTAGTAAAAAAAATTATTATTATTATATTACTCTATTAGAAATAAAAATAATATTGACCAAAAAAAAATAATACATTATCTATTTGGATTTTTTTATAATTTATTGATACATAGTATTTCACTATAATTTAGGAGTATATATATAAGACACATAATGTAAATTCTTCTCTCTTAGTTGAATTAGTTAGAGAATAAACTCTTATTTTTTGTGTAAGAGTGTAATGGCTAGAATTTTTTGCAATGTTACGTTTACATGGAAAAAGATTAAACATTTTTATCACTTAAATCAATTTATTGTTAATTAAACTTTGCATGCTATATGTTAAAATATATTTTTTTTTGTATATCTCTTCAAGACTTTGGGGTATTTACCCTCAATTATTTACAAAAATATAACCAATATAAATTTTTATAAAATACATTGTTGGATTAAAAGTTTATATTATATAGGTCACTTGTGTAAAATTTCAGACAAATCTAAAATTATTTGATATGTTATTGAGACGCATCAAAATTAACAGTTTCTATCATTTCATACCGTTAATGTTTATGTGTTTCAATATTATATCAAATTAATTTAGATTTGTCTGAAATTTTACACAAATAATCTATATGATATAAACTTTGAATTCAATGGTGTATTTTATAAAAAATTATATCGTCTAAAACTTTTTGTAGCAGTTAGAAGTATATACCCCTAAATTTTAAAAGGGTATTTTGTTAAAAATAAAAATAAAATTATTTTTATTTTTATTTTTAGAAAAATTGATATTTTGTTAAAAACTAGAGTTTTGTCGTTGTAAACTTAGTCAAATCGGCCTCCACATATGTGCAATATATCTATATTACTGAGTTAGTATTGGATGCAATTCTAGCAAATAACTCATGGTAAGTAAACTAATTTGATCTATTTTTGCTCATAAGTGGCTAAATTTTACCTCTAAAAATGAATAAGTGGACGTATTAGAATTTAAACTTCGATCCTTATACAAACGTGCAATATATCTATACTAATTGAGTTAAGTTCACGGAGATAACTAATCAAATTTATAGTAACTAAAAATGTTAGTTGTTAAATAAACTTACAACTTTTAAAATAACTATATTTTACATTTTTTTTTGACAAATTTAAATTTAGTTTCTTATTAAGTACACATATCGTAAACCAAAATAAAAAAATTAAGTACACATATCAAAATTTATTACTAGCATTTGTCCTTCTTTTTTTTTTTTTTACAACTTGTACGAGAGTAGTAGTAACTTGTTTTTATTGTTTTTTTTTTGACTAAATTGTTTTTATTGTTTGAATCTGGTCAATTATTCTCTTTACAATTCCTTTATTGGGAAACCCGTATCTCTTAGAATAAATAAGGACGAAAAAAATTAGCTAAAAAAAGTAGCATTGATTTTATTCACATGCCATTTAATTTAATACGATTCCCAATTCCATATTTATATTTTGTTTCAAAACTAACTTAATTTTAAGAGTTTAATTTTGATACCATTTCAAAGTAAAATGTTTTTACAAGCTAAGGCATCAATAAGGGTGACGATAACAATAAGGGAGTGTCCAATTCAAAAAAAAAATAACAATAAGGGAGTAATTTTTTTTCCAATTTTGAGTTAATACGATATTGATATAAAAAATTTATAAGATGAAAAAATTAGTTAATTTCTTCCAAACAAAACTTTCTTATACGCAATTAAAAAATTAAAAACCCTTAGTGCTTGAACCACTTCAATATTTTTTTTCGTCAAATAACTTAGTGGTTAAAAATTTCATCCTAAAGATAAATAAGTAAAATGTTTAAAGTTCAAAGTTCGAATCAAGTTATCTATATATAAAATGTAATGTGATGCGTATTTATCAACTGAATTTTGTTTAAGGTCCACAAAGATTAAATCAATTTATTATTAAAAAGTGAATTAGTTGAAATATGACTTTATTCATATGTAACTATATGATATATATATATATATATATATATATATATATAATTTATTCCATACCAAAAAAAAAATTTATTAAAAATAATTGGAATATTGCTTTATTTATATTTTTTGTGTAATGAATTTGAGTTCCCTACCTCCACGTCCACGGTATTTTCTATCATGGGCTTTCAAGTATTTTCTGCTTTGGTTTGTTTATGGGCTTTCAGCTTTTTCTGTGTTGGAAGATTTCTCTATCCGCTTCCAACTTTCTTTTATCAATCCTGAAATTATATTTTTATCTGTGCAAAAAATTCCATAACATTTTTTCAAAAAAAAATTAGTTCAAATATTAATTTTTAAGGCAAAAAAAGTTTGGAAAATATGTTCTGAACATTTTTTACATAGGCAAAAATGTAATTTCAAGAGATAAATAAATGTTTGGGGTAGAAAATAATTTTTTTATTGTGTTGTTGCCTCTTTAAAAATGATAAACCAATTGACAACAAATCAATATCAACAAAAAAGTGTTTGTTATTATAAAGGCAATATAGGTCACTAGGAGTTGTCAAAGAGGCGAAACAGAGAGGAGCGAGGAATATTTCCACAATCCTCGAAACAGAGATTAGTGTGGCTATATATATATATAGTCACACCAAAATTTGTCATTTATTTTTTACATATATTAATATATGTGTAAACTATTAATTTTGTTTTGATCGTAAAACACTTTAAATAGATTAATAACTTTATAAATATTTCAAAAAAAAGTATTAATTTTATTAATCTGCCGAGTCGATCTCTAAATATAACTACTTATTATCAATTAAGTGGTTATATTTTAATAACTTGCTATTAATTTGATTCATAATTGTATCCCCTTACTACCGAACTCCTCAAAGTCCCCAACAATATCCCCTTAAAAATTATTCATAATGCACCCTTTTGATTTAAATAATGATGAAGTTGTGTGTGTATAACTAGAGGAAAGTCAACATATATATTTTACTAAGCAGATGAATGTAGACATGAGAAGTGGCAAGTGCAATTTTTCCAAAATTCTCAATATACCACCTTTTCTTCTTCTTAAGTTCCCAAATGGGTGAATCTTATTGGATTGGTGAAAGTGGATATGGTTTGACTTATGGTGGCTTAGTGTCTGTTTGACCCGGCTTAACTTTTACTTTTCTATTTTTTTCAAACGAAATAGAGAAGTATAAAATTGTATTTAGTCATATTTCTCCTTAAAAGTATAAAAGAAATAAAGTAAAGAAATAAAAAATAAAGAGAAATTGAGTCAAACATAATTTTTTTTCTTCTTTACTATTTGTAAGGAGAATAAAAAAAGAGAAAAATAAACCGGGTCAAACGGGCACTTAGTGTGATATTAAGCTTATCATTGTAAATTGGATATTCTCAACACATGGTTGTAAAAATTAATTTAGAAGAGATTAAATTAGAAAAGATTTAAATATTAAGCTCACTATTACCGTTGCTAATTAAGTGGACTGTGACGCCATTTCCACTTCAATTGATTTGATTTCAACATAAAATTCTTCCCAACAACAACCTTGGCGGTTGAATATTTTCCATCGTGGATTTGTGGTGGGGTATTCGATACTGAACTTTTCATGTGTTACGGTCTTATTATATCATTACACTGGAAATATAGGTAACCCAATAAAAATTTATGCATTGATATATCATATTATATTGTTATAAGCATTTGATTGATATGAAATTTAAATTTAACTAAAATTAAAGTGGTTTGGCACCATATTTCAAATGGATTACACATTATATATCCACCTATCATATTTGGGGATCGATTTCCACCTTACATGGTAGTTTTGCTCTCTGACGTGTTAACCCCACCCATTCAATATGCCTACATAAATTATGTGTTGTATGAAAGAGAACAAAGAGCTTTCCATAGGCCTTTTTTCTCTTTTTTTTTATTAAGATAAAAATATTAATTAGATCCTAGTACAAATTTTTTTCTTTTGAAAAACATCCTAGTGCAAACTATGAAGAGAGAGATGTGTTAATAATCCCTCGTTTTTTAAGAAAATATATTTATATAAGTGCCAGGCATATTAATCATCATCCATATATACATACCCAAAAAAAAGAAAAAACTCAATCCATGTAAAATGTATGATTCACATATACTTATAAAATACTACTAGAACCGTCCAAGTTGACTTTAAGTTTTGTTTTATTTTTGTCATTTACCCCCTATACTTCATTATAAATAGGCACATAATTGACATAAATGGTGAATTGGGGCAATTATCTTAGAGCTTCCTAAATAAGTAAGTGCCTAGCTATATATGTTAGCATTTGTGAGCCTTTTTTTTTTCTTCTTCCATCATATTTGGTCTTCACCCTATCCAAGTAAGCCAAACTTTCTTGTCCACCATGATCTTGTTGCACCACTTGACATCTTGTTGAATCTTATAGGTAACTTTAAGATCATGCTATGCATGCGTGAAAATATATGTTTTTCATGATATAAGTTTATATTGTTAATATTATCCTTGGGATAAATTTATATTGTGATAAACATTGTTATGGATAAATTACTAGATTATTGATATGTTAAGATATACATGTTTGATCTTATAATTTTCATTTCTCTGTATTTAATGTGTGAATTTTATCGTTAGATTCGTTAGGAAAATTACCGGTATAATAAAAACATTTTTTTAAAAGAAAATATAGCATCTAAAATAGGTAAACTATTTTTAAATAATATACTACACTACTAGGCTACTATATAGCCTTTAATTATTCCAGGCACTTTAGTTTCGGCAGAAAAAAAAATTCATGTCAATGTCAATCCTATTTTAGATGAAAAAAAAAGTTAATTAACAAAATGTACTTATATATAATATTCTTTCTCCCTCCTTCCAGAACTAATCATAAAAGAAGAATATTAGTATGGCACAACAAGAGTTTTTGGTACTTTTCTTATTGGCATTGTTTTGCAAGGCGATGTGTACAAGATCACACCACCAAAACACAAAAGAGCAGCCTTTTACTAGCTCAATTGATGGAAGATTTTGCTTGAGCTGGAGATTGGCAGTGGAGACAAATAATGAGCTCCCATGGAGAACAGTTCCAAATCAATGTTCTCAATATGTTGAAGATTACTTGATCCATGGTCAATATGAAAGGGACTTGGAATTCATAATGGAACAAGCCTTGAATTATGTGAATGGTATACCCCTTATTGGTGATGGCATGGATGCTTGGATTTTAGATGTTGATGATACTTGCATCTCCAACATCTATTATTACAAAAGCAAGAATTATGGGTATGTTTGTTGTCTTCATGATTATTTAATTAGGTGTTTAGTAGTTTTTTTTAATGATACGGTCATCTCCAACATCTACGAAGTAAGTAAAATCTGACAAAAAATTATTTCATCCAAAAATTAAATTTAGATTCTTCTGAAATTCATCATTTAGTGAATGTGCCAAATGTCTTGATTAGGTGCTTAGTAGTTATATATTTTTTCGTCCGTACGGGTACTTTCCATAACTAATATTTTTTCTGGTGGAAAATAACCTAAATTTGACTTTTTTGACTAATTCATTTTGACAGAAATTTATTCATGGTATTATAACAATTTTCACATACATTATTCTTTGTTGACCATTAGAGTTAACAACAATCAGTTTTTTTCCTTTCATTTTATATAACTTTTCACATTATATATTTTTGTTATGATTGTGTTATTTAATTTCTCCTTTTTGTTTTCCAAAATAAAGGTGTGACCCATATGATCCACCAGCTTTTAGAGCATGGGCAGTGAAAGGATGGTGCACAGCAATTCCACCAGTATTAAGGCTATTTAACAAGTTGATAGATAATGGATTTAAGGTAATACTCCTTACAGGAAGAGATAAAGAGATACTTGGTGAAGCTACCGTTGATAATTTGCACAATCAAGGATTCATTGGATATGACCAACTCATTATGAGGTAATCCAAAGATATGTGTAATTAATTGTAGCCACTTTTTTTAAAAAATTAAAATTGATTATGTTGACTTGGATAATTTACAGGACAACAACATATAAAGGGCAGAGTGCAGTAATGTATAAATCAAATATAAGGAAGCAATTAGAGGATGAAGGTTATAAAATATGGGGTAATGTAGGGGATCAATGGAGTGATCTCCAAGGAAACTCTTCCGGAAATCGTGCATTCAAACTCCCTAATCCTATGTATTTTGTTCCCTAGTTTAGTTTTTTAATGTATGTCGGATTGTTGGTGCACATATTTCTTTAAGACAGAGTGATAAACATCAATTAAACTGACATACAACTGCGAAGTCTTAAATTCAAACTTAGATGAAGATGTTCAATTTAAGAATATCGATATTGATAAATAATTTTTTTTAATATTTTTTGGTAAATATATTGTCAAATAAATTAATCTTTCGAAAATTGTACAACATGTTTATTCTAGAAAATATTATTTTGATTGGGATTGAGATTGGGATTTCGAGGGATTATTTTGACAAAAAAAATCTTGAAGATTTTAAAAGACTTCGTGAAATTATATTGATTTTGTGAGATTTTGAGAGAATTTTTTTAAAAGACACTTTACAATCAAGATTCTTAACACAAGATTTTGTGAGATTTTGAAAAGAAAAAAAAAATCTCGATTAAAATTCTTGATTGAATAACAACAGATTTTGCGACATTGAAAAAAAAAGTCTTGATTGAATAACACGAAACTTTTAAAATCCATTAAAATCCCTCAAAATGTATTAAAATTCCTCAAAATCTCAATCAAATAATTTCCCCTTAGTGTTCAATTTCACATAGAGATAATTTTATTTGAGTCAAAAAAATTTCTGGCTTATCTTCTATTTAAAAGTAGAAGTTGAGTGAAGTTCAATTTATAAAATATGCTATATTATTTTTTTGTAAATAAAGCATAAAAGATAGTACTACCATCTTTCTCAAAATATAAGACTTCATTTGACTACTACTGATATGTTAATGTATAATTTTGATCATTAATATCTTTAATTATTAAGCAGTAAAAATTATTAAAATTTGATAATTTGAAAATATTCATCAAAATAAATCAAACAATAACTTATATGTTAATATTTACATCTATATATTATTAGAAAAATATAAGATTTTGTGAGATTTTGAAAAGAAAAAAAAAATCTCGATTAAAATTCTTGATTGAATAACAACAGATTTTGCGACATTGAAAAAAAAAGTCTTGATTGAATAACACGAAACTTTTAAAATCCATTAAAATCCCTCAAAATGTATTAAAATTCCTCAAAATCTCAATCAAATAATTTCCCCTTAGTGTTCAATTTCACATAGAGATAATTTTATTTGAGTCAAAAAAATTTCTGGCTTATCTTCTATTTAAAAGTAGAAGTTGAGTGAAGTTCAATTTATAAAATATGCTATATTATTTTTTTGTAAATAAAGCATAAAAGATAGTACTACCATCTTTCTCAAAATATAAGACTTCATTTGACTACTACTGATATGTTAATGTATAATTTTGATCATTAATATCTTTAATTATTAAGCAGTAAAAATTATTAAAATTTGATAATTTGAAAATATTCATCAAAATAAATCAAACAATAACTTATATGTTAATATTTACATCTATATATTATTAGAAAAATACAGTCAAAACATAATAGATGAATAATATAATTTAGTCAAATGAAGTCTTATATTTAAGGATGGAGTTAGTATACAAAATTACTCCCTCCATCTCAATTTTAATGTCTTAGTTGCCCATTTTACACACTTTAAAAAAAAAAGTGTGAATATGAAGAATTGATATAATCGTAGATCTTTAAATGTACTTATTTTTCACTTAATGATTACTTTAAATGATAAAATAAGAAGAACTGATGTTATAAATATTATATGATATTTATTGTAAGACAAATAATTTTAACAAGTGTGACATTTATTTTAGGACGGAGAAACACAATTAGATTTGTGGGTCCGGTTTAAGCGGTTGGGCTTGTTAGTTCTCAGGTTTTAAAAAGTCAAATTTGCTTACATTTTTGGTACGGAGGGAGTATAATATAATATAATATAATATAATATAGTGAACATTTTATTTCACAATGAATCTCCTCTTCCGTTAGTTTTGGATTGGCAAATGATTCTCCTCTTCCGTGTTTCTTTCGCCGCCGCCGCCGGCAGCTACAAAACCTTGCTCCTCCGTAACGGCTACATCATCATGAACCGCGGCTTTGCCACCGCAGCCACCAGGAACCTGGAGATGAGTCGGAGGGGTGATTGTGTGAGTTTCAACACATTGATCTGTGAAATGTGTAAGGCTGAAGGGTTGAATCGTGCTGCTCAACTTTTGGATGATCAGATGCGGCGGGAGAAACGATCATTGAGTACCCACGAGGAGGCTTATAGGGTGGTTTTGAATGAAATGTTTGTTAATGGGTTTCCCCCCTCCTCGCCTGTTGTTACTTTGAATCGGAAGAGGGGTGATTATTGTGTGAATTACAGCACCTTGATCAGCGACATGTCTAAGGCTGTAGAGCTGAGTCATGCTGTTGAGCTTTTGGATCATATGTGGTGGGTGAAGGATTTGAGTCCCAACGAAAGAACTTACACTTCTCTCATTCATTACTTATGCAAACACGATGATGATAGGATTGACGAGGCTTACAAGGTGAATAAGACCAAATACAATGGGTGTTGAAAATTAAGGTGGTATTTAATGGTTGTGTTGAAGTAGAGTGTTGAATGATGTAGAGGAGAGAAGTGTTGAAATAATTCAACATGTTGAAGCTACACCGGGAGGAAAGTGTGTTCACTTTTCAATCGCGCGGGCTCAACACGCGCAGACAGGTCGCGTCCACTGTCAGTCAAGACTCAAGTGGAGATAAAAATGTTGGGGGACACGTGGCAGATGTTCATTGGCTGTCTGGATTTTTGAGTTATCAATACTTTGAACTCAATTATTTCATTGCAAATTAATTTTTTATTTTTTATTCTTTTTACCGAAATTCGTAAAAAAAAATCTCTGTAAAAAGAGACTTGGTTCATTTGATTTAGACAAAAAAAAACAAGTTTTTCACTATCTTAACCTTATTTTTAGTTTTTTTTGGTGAAATGGATCTCAATAATTATTTCAACACCCACAATTTTTCTAATACATTTTTTAATTTAGCGTTAAGTGTTTATTATTTTAATTGATAATTATAATTTTATCAAAATGTTGATTTTCGAATGTACTAAAAAAATGTGTTGATTTTTTGATGTACCAAAAAAAAGAAAGTATTGCCGGATAAGTTTATGAGTAACTAAATAATGTTAAATGAGCACCAACAGCAACTACCAATTGATGTATAATAAAATTATGGCTTAAATATGTAAGAGGTGTATGTAGTTTGAGATCATTTGAATTAATTCCTGCAGTTCAAAATACTTTTAAATTGATCATGTATTTTCATTTTACTTTACTTTTAAAAAGATCATTAAATCTTTTTTTATGACATATCACATTTTTTATGGTGCACAGCAATTCTACCAGTATTAAGGCTATTTAACAAGTTGATAGATAATGGATTTAAGGTAATACTCCTTACAGGAAGAGATAAAGAGACACTTGGTGAAGCTACCATTGATAATTTGCACAATCAAGGATTCATTGGATATGACCAACTCATTATGAGGTAATCCAAAGATATGTGCAATTAATTGTAGTCACTTTTTTAAAAAAAAAATTAAAATTGATTAAGTTGACTTGGATAATTTACCGGACAACAACATATAAAGGGCAGAGTGCAGTAATGTATAAATCAAATACTCCTTCCGTCCCATTTTAAGTGTCACAGTTGATCAAATCACGCATTTTAAAGAAAAGTGTGTAAAAAAAAGAGAGAGAATATGACTTTTACTAAAATACCCTCTATTTTTATTGGTAGTAGACATTGAAATACTAAAAAGTAAATTTTTTAGTGTACTTTTTCTCTTACCTAATGATTGTTTTATGGGATAAAATAGTAAAAACTAATATTATAAATAGTATATGACACTTATTTTGAGATAAACAATTTTGACAAATATGACACTTATTTTAGTACAGAGGAAATATAAGAAGCAATTAGAGGATGAAGGTTATAGAATATGGGGTAATGTAGGGGATCAATGGAGTGATCTCCAAGGAAATTCTTCTGGAAATCGTGCATTCAAGCTCCCTAATCCTATGTATTTTGTTCCCTAGCTAGTTTCTTACTCCATGTATGTTGGATTGTCGGTGCACATATTTCTTTAAGATAGAGTGATAAATATCACTTAAAGTGATAAATATCATTTAAATTTAAACTGACACACTAAAGTTCTAAATTTTTAAAAGATGTTCAACTTAGCAATATCGATATTGTCAAATAAGTTGATCTTACGAAAAGTGTACACATGTTTAAAGAAAATAACTTTTATTAGTTAGTGTTCAATTTCACATAACTCAGGGGGCATACCCAAAAAAAAGCATAATTAAGTGATGTGGTTGAGACTCATCCTTCCTTAATCAATAGTCGATGATTCGATCTTCGTTTTGAATACGAAACAAGTTTAAATTTCTGGGTCAACTCTCCCACCTTTTGAGGTGCTTCAAATCTAGCGATGGAAATAGTCACTGCGTTCGGCGGTAGATACCTTGGTCTCGACAAAAAAAACACATAGAAATAATTTTATTTGAGTCAACTTTTTTTCTGGCTTATCTTTTATTTAATTACAATGGTGCGATATGAATTATTAATTGTCAATTGTGCGACGTGAATTATTAATTGTCAATTGTGCGACGTTAATTATAATTATTAAATTTTTATCAGTGGAACACCATATGTACATGAATTAAAAAGTTAAAAACATGAAATTAAAATAATCATCTTCATATATATTTGACACAAACTTTTATCAACGATAAAAACTATTACCTCTCAGTAATTATAATTTTTTATTATTAACAACTTGTAATATAATAATGATTTTACAACTTTTATCAGCGCTAAAAAATGTCATCTACGTAAATTATAAATTTTTGAGTAATAACTTGTAACAAAGATTTTAAAATTTTATTAGCGATCAAAATTGTCATCTCCCCGTGAATTATACTCATAATTTTTATCGGTAATAACTTATAATAGTATTTTAAAAGTTCTATCAACGATAAAACATGTCATCTGCCCGTCAACTATAAGTATTAAATTTTTATTAATAATAACTTATAATAATTACGTAAATAAAAACTTATAATAATGATTTTAAAACCCAAACTAAAATTAATACTACAATTTTTATTAGATGAGAATTGAATTAGTTTATGATACTATTAAGATCAATTAAACACATAATTTTCAGATATTATTATTTCACTATGTAAAATAGTCTGATTTAATTAGACATAAAACAAAATCATCATACAGATAATTGCATGTTACTTCAAAAAAAAGAAATCAGATAATTGCATGTGTTTTTAATGATTATTGTATGTGTTTTGATTGGTTTGTGATAGTAGAAAAAAATAAAATAAAGGAAAGTCTATTAGATGCATGTTAAACAAATGGTTAATGAGGAAGTGTCTCGAAAAAGTCCTAAAATGATTTTATGATAGAGAGACATGATAACATGTAACACCAAACACCAAGAGTTAATTATTGCATGTGTTTGGTGTTTGGTGTTACATTAAAATCATACAAAAATTTAATTATTTTACTTTTAAAATTTATTATAAATAAAAAAAAATTATGTTGAAAATCATACAAAAAGTATCTAAAGAAATGCATTTAAATTTTATTTTACTTTTAATTAATACTTAACTATTTGATATCATATAGTCTAATAGATCAATGTTAAGTTAAATGTTTGGTGTTATCTTATACTTTCCTACTGAAACTATAATGATTTTTTTGATATCATAGAGGTTGAAGTGGAAACAATTCCACTGATCAATGTGCAAATATGTAACAAGACGAAAGCACTACCATTATCATGATATAAAAGAAAAAGTTAAGAAGCGATTCACCCTTGTCCATTATAGGAACACGACCAATAAGACGTTTGATTCTTGTATTTTTTTCTTTGTATGCAACTTCTACCATATCATCAGCAACTTGATTTTTATTGCGCGACACCCAGTAAACCTCAAGAAACTCAAAATCCAGTTTGAGTTTTGCCATCCCCTTCTGTAATATGTGTATTTTTGTTGCGAGTTTCTCTTGTACACAAATTTAACAGCACTTTCGTTGTCATTCATGACATAAACCTTTTTTATTTCTGCACTTTCTGCTGTAGCAAAATCTAGGACTTGTTCAATACCTGTTCTAACCGACAGACACTCCATGTCCAATGAAGTATCTTTTGTTATATTTCTAAAGTACTGGTAAAAAGAAAATATAACTACATTTTTTTAATTAAACAATACTCCAGCTATCGCTCCCTTGTCTTTCAACTTTCCACCCTCAACAAAAAGTTTATACTCATCTTCCTTTATGCTACTGTAATAATAAATAATAAATACTGCAGTGATTATTTTTATTTTGGTATGGAAATACTGTAGTGATTATGATTGTAAATATCTATACAACAATAAATGATCACATTACCTTGGGGGTTCTCTTCTAAGTACCCAGGTGCTAAAGGCTTTTACCAAAGGGCGCCACCTAGCATCAGTAATGGGTGCAACAAAAGGCCTCCTCAGACGAAGCAACTACAACAAGAAAAGATAGAATGGAATGAAATAAAATTAACATTTAAACAAAATTCATAATACAGAGATGAATAACTCATACTATTCATCAATGTATTTTGACTAATAAACTTTTTTACCTAAGCAAATGTTATAAACCAAACCTTAATAGTTTTTACCAAAGTAAATGTTATAAAACCTGAACATGCACATTATTTTGACTATGTAACAACATTGTTTACCTATCAAGTAAACATTTATTAGTCAAAACAGGTGTTAGGTTCTTTAAGTTTTTCTTGTAACACATAGGTCTTTTAAGTTTTAAAACTGTAACACACATGTCGTTTCAAGTTATACTCATCATCAAATCTAACAACATTATTTTTAAAACACCGCATTCACTTGGTGTTTATCAAAAGTATGATTTATTAACACATGTGTGTCAGATTAACACTTAAAAGGATATCTGGATGCTTTATTTTTAAAAATTATTATATTGAATAAATTTTATGTCTTAATTAAGACATATTTGTAATTTATGAATATTAGTTTTAATCTATTGTTTAATATGATAATTGATATAAATTAATCTGAATTGTAAAATTATATTGAACCATAAACGTTAGTTGGTCAGATAACGATTGATGTTAAACCTATTGGGAGACACATTCCATATATAAAAAATAACCTAAATTATAAGGTTCAGTTCACACAATAAAGACACTGTGGGTTAGAATACACTAGTATATACTTTGAATCAACTAAAAAGGCATGTTACTAACATCGTTAATAAAAAATAACCTAAATTATAAGGTTCAGTTCACACAATAAAGACACTGTGGGTTAGAATACACTAGTATATACTTTGAATCAACTAAAAAGGCATGTTACTAACATAATTAATCAAAAATAACCTAAACTCAAAAAAATATTCACTAACCGCAACCGACTTTGTAGAGTCAGACTTCCCCGTGACCTTCTTGTTCAGGTCTGCTTCTGCCTTCTCCTCCTCGGATTTCATCTGCTTGTTCATGAAACAAGGAATAAAAAAACAAAATTAGAATACAAAATTGACCGGGAAGAAAACGAGAGAGCTAAGAGCAACATTTACCAAAGCAACTAATGCAGAAAAACGATTCTTAGTGACATCTTTTTCCTTCGCGATTGTAATCGTCTTGACCATGTTTCATTCGTTCATTCGTTCGTCGCTGTTGTTCTAGGTCTAGGTTTAGAAATGGTAAAGTGTGGAACGAGAATTGGAAATATATATATATATATATATATATATATATATATATATATATATATATATATATATATATATATATATATATATAAAATAGGCGTGAGGATGGAAAAAGTTTAATCAGCATCCACTTTTTCAACCCAGAACACTCCATATCATTTTTTCTTTCTTCCACCTAATACTTCAACATTCATTCAACTTTTACCATCTCTAAGACCATCAGCAATGTCCCTGTTGAACATGTGATGAAAGAGAGGATGAAAATTTTAAACATGGTGAAACCTGCAAAGGGGGACGCGTGGCATAGATATACTAAGTAGGCATATTACATAAAATGCTAAGTAGGAAAATATTACATAACACCTGTAACTCTGAAACTGTTGGCATATAGTATTTACATAACCTCTGAAAGTTGGCATATATATACTAAGTAGGACCATCATATACTAAGTACACATATTACTATCTAGGGGATGAAAGTAAACATATACTAAATACTTGCTTTATCATTTGTCCTATTGAAACATCAATAAGGCTCATGGGGGATGAAAGTAAACACAGTGGATGAAAGTAAACATATACTAAATACCTTATTTTTCTTTGTCCTGCTGAAACATCAATAGGGCTCATGGGGATGGAAGTAAACATAGTAAAACATAACCTCTGAAAGTACGCATATACTATTCATATACTACGTAGGCATATTACTATACGGGGGATGAAAGTAAACATATACCAAGCACCTGAGGACGTTGAAAGTAGTCATACACTATTCATATACTAAGTAGGCATATTATCATCTGATATCTGAAATGAGATCATGGGGGATTTAGAGGATTAACCACATGCGCATCATTTTTCTCCTGTAGAATGATTGTTTGTAGTTCTACTAGTATTGGATCATTGCGATCATAAGGCACTCCTTCTTCTGTGGTTTTTTTTAATACCCATATTCAGCCAACTTATCAGATGCCCTGTTGGCTTTGTGATGCACTTGTCGGAACAAAGAGGTCTTAATCAGTTTCGAGATTGTATTAACTATTATCTTTTCTGTTTCCCCGCTCCTCTTAACTAACTCTTTTAAGTCCTCTGTTACAGCCAATGCTTCTCCATAAAATACACCCTGCCTATTCTCAGATAAAGGTACACAAAAGTAGTCATGGTATGACAATATAATTTCTGATTAATCATTTCGAACAATACATGCTATTGAGCCTGTTGATTGCAAATTCTGTTCAATTATAACTTTTTCTATTTGTGCAGGTGTCAGGTGATGGTATTGTTCAAATGTTAGAGGATCATACTCAATGAAGAACGTAACATCTAGGTGCTGGATTTCTATATTTCCTGTAACATGCAATAATTATTCAGACCACCGTGTATATTACATTTATATATTACAATGTTTTATACATATGATTTATATAAAACCCTATCATTGTAATTTTCCAACGTCAATGTTATCCAAATTTTGCTTAATATTACAATGTTATCCATTAAGCAGGACTCATCAATGTATTTTGACTTATAAATGTTTTTACCTAAGTAAATGTTATAAAACCAAACCTTAACAATTTTTACCAAAGTAAATGTTATTAAACCTGAACATGCAGTGCATTTTGACTATGTAACAACATTGTTTACCTATCAAAATACACTGCATTATTCAAGTTTTATAACACTGTTGATATGTAAACATTGTTTTTTTTTTTGACTAAATGTAAACATTGTTATTACATAGTCAAAATACAATGCATATTCATGTTTTATAACATTTACTTGGTTTAAAATGCTTTTAAAGAAAACTTTCTAAAGAGCTTCTTATATTATACTTGTAAAATTTATGTCAATAAAATATTTAGAATGATTATTAAACATTAAATCAAAAATCTGTTGAAACTTGGAACTTTTGAAACAAATTTTTTGAATATGTTAAAAACAAGCTCAAACTAGTAACAACTAGAAAGGCCCACTGCATTCTTCAGCTTAATAAGACAATTATGCCAACTCAAGTCCTTTGGTACATGACATCAAGTTTTGTTTATCCATTTCATCAACAAAAGAAAATTGTCTAACCACAATATTTGTCCATAATGAAAATTAAATTGTATGACATTTTTAATTTTAATTAAAAAATATAAATTGTAAAAGAAAAAAAAATTTAGTTAAAAAAGTTCATTTAGTTTGCACCAATTCTACCATTCAGTTAAACTAATATAATCATAAACAATGTCTTCACATAGTTAATATGTATTTTTTTTTAAAATTTATATAGTCTAAATTGATTTAATTTTATGTTCACCATTTTTTTTTGTTCATTCTTCAATATGCTTATAGAGAAAGTTTAAGCCCTGCCTTAGGCGCCCAACTTAGGTGCTTCGTACTTTGGATATATTGGATAAAAATTTCTGATTTTATGGAAATACACACAAGTAAAACAGTATCAACAAGAAATATATTATATGTGTTGAAGTGATAAGAGAATAAGCTACAATTTTTTTATTAAAGAGATTTTCTCGTTAGAAGATGATGTCTTAGTGTAAAATAGACAATGTTTTAGACCTCAATGATCGTCTACAAATGTATCTATATTAAATTTGTTCATAAAAGATTAGCGAAGTTTGAACCCAACACCTCTCTCAAATTCAACACATGATAATACTAACACTATTAACAACTAATACTAATTAATGTATACATATAGTTTAAAAAATACATGATAAATTATGGAGTATATCATATTATAATTAGTATATTGAGTAAATTTCTTGCATAGACTCTCATAATTTAGTTAGTAGAAAGTTGAACGTCTATAGATAATCGTTAATACTTCAAGTAAAATTCTGATGTTGGATAGAAAAATGAACGTTGAACATTTAATTTTATAAGTGAGAGAAGATCCATAAACACAATGATTTAAGATTTTAAATAAGATGTAATTTCTAACTGACTTGTACGATTGTTCAAGATTGAATGTAATGATAACAGTCCCCCTCGTCATAAGTTATGACTCATCATAACCCTACAATGATTTGTAGTATATCATTTAATACAGAAACTAATAGAAAATTTGTTAACATATATGGTAGTGTACTTGAAGTGTAAACGTTTGATTCCAAAGAAAGCCATATCGTGATGTGGTGGGTTTGTTATTTGTTATGGAGGATTTACATACTTAGTACTATTGAGAGTTGAGACAAGTCAATAGCGTATTGGTAAGGCAATTATGGGACTTATTATCATGTGTTTTACTTTTCAATAGTTCCTAGTCATCATGTATTATAAATACATGAATGAATTCAAAGAAATATACTAAACCAAAATCAATCAATAAGAGTGTAGAAGACTAAATATTTGCTGTAATATATGATGAGTTCTCTGATTTTTATTTTTCTTGTGGTCCTCATTCCTCATGTTGTTCTTGCTAGAGGAATTAGGAGAAATGAAGAAATAATATCATTTGATCAAAATTATAAGGTCGCATGGGGTGGTAATCATGTTACGTCCTTAACCCAGGGGAAAGAAATTCAGCTCATAATGGATTACTCTTCAGGTTATAATAATAAATAATCATACATATTTATTTAATTTTCTCTTAACTAATATATTATATATTTAACTCTCTCCTTTTTTATTGTCAAATATGTAGTCTAGTGAATATACTGATACATTTAAAGTATGGAGAAGTAAAAATTTGAAGTTTGATGAACTTTATAAACCCTCTAATATCTTTGATAAATACTATTTGAACTAATACTACTTATAGGACTAATCTTTAGTTCTCTTCCCATAAACTTATACATTTCTTTTATAAATAATTGTTTTTTATTAATGAGATTACAAGTATAAATACAATTATCCACATTTTTTGATGACTACATGTCTATCCCCTCAAGATTTAGCCCCAACCACTCAAAAATGTTTAACCAAAAGTTTACGTGAATGAGTTAAGAGCTAATATGAGTTTTTTTTGGTACATGAGAGCTAATATGAGTATAATCCTTGAGTACATTTTTTGTCAAAAATAAATAATCCTTGAGAACTGTAATTTTATATATATGTCATACAGAATCCTAGGATGTGATTTTTTGGTCATGTGATCGTGCACTAAATGTTCATCATAATATAGGAAATGGCACGTTGTGTCATTTGGTTAAGATGTCAAAATCTTACTATATATACATCCATATACTTTATTATGTGAAATTCTTATGAGTTGTAGGACTAGCTAATAGCTATATATTCTTTTATAGATGAAGCAAGGAATATTCAAACTTCCTAACATCACTCATAGAGTTATTACTTATTACAGATGAATTGGACCCTATATATAGTCACCCATTTTTTGTATATCGTATATTTTCTCTTTAAAATATATAAATTGTAAGTAGATCCAAAAAATAATATATGCATGTGTACAAATACCAAAAATTTGGTGCAACATCTACAATATTAATGTAGTAATTGGTAATTGGTAATTGGTAATTTGGTACGTAGATTAGTACTGGACTTTATTTTTTTTTGACAAATAGTACTGGAGTTAATATTAATTCTTTTTGTTGGTTTGGCTTTGATGTCACCTACACAAAATAGGGTCAGGATTTGCATCCAAGACAACTTATGGCTCTGGATTTTTCCATATGAGGATCAAAGTACCAGGCAGAGACTCTGCAGGGGTTGTCACAGCTTATTATGTGAGTTCACAAGGAGATAATACTAGTCATGATGAGTTGGACTTTGAACTTTTGGGCAATAGAGAAGGGAAGCCATATACATTACAAACCAATGTATATGCAAATGGTGAAGGGAATAGAGAACAAAGAATTAACCTTTGGTTTGACCCTACAACCGATTTTCATGACTATAAAATTCTTTGGAACCCACATCAAATTGTGTAAGATATATACATGCCCCCCTTAATTTTACTCTCTTAATACACATGGATGTTTGAAGTGTAAATATATTTATGATAAATTTTTTTTGAAGAGTAAACATGGATTTATTTTAATTTGGTTATAAAAAAATCGAGACAATACTTGATAAAATAACATTTATAGTGATTAAAAGCATATTAATCGAACTCGAAATATAAGAGTGAAAAAACCTAAAACTACGTCGGGACAAATACATATTACTTTGTCGGTTGAACATAACTAATCAGCCCCTATATAAATATACTCTATTTTTCCTTATATTAAAATATGAAAGGGTACACAAGTTGTCACCTAATCTAATTATAAATAACTAACTATATATGATTTTAAAATTTGATCAAAATTTGGCTTGGCAGGTTTTATGTTGACAACATCCCCATTAGGGTATACAAGAACAATAGCAACATTGGAGTAGGCTACCCATCAAAATCTATGCAAATAATAGCAAGTTTGTGGAATGGTGATAATTGGGCAACAGATGGAGGCCAAACAAAAATCAATTGGACATATGCACCTTTCAAAGCAAACTTCCAAGGATTTGATGTTAGTGGATGTCCAAGTCAAAGCTTAAATATTGGTCAAAATTGTGTTTCTGATAGCTATTGGTGGAATGACAAAAAGTTTTGGCAATTGGATCTTGAAGGACAAAAGCAATATGAAAATGTGAAGCAAAATTATCTAAATTATGATTATTGTAAAGATAGGCATAGGTATCCTACACCTCCCTTAGAATGCCTACATTGAAATAATGTGATTACGTCCCTATAACCACAAACTAGATATGGCTTAAGCCCATTGCCATGAATTTCAACTATATACGGCACGTATTAGAAAGGTTCTAGATATATATATATATATAATGAGAAAACCACTACTGCGTACAAATTAATAAACTTGGATCAATTATCAGAACTGCTATTCCTCAAGAAAATTTAACACTGCCATATTATTAGAACTGATTTCGATTTCATAACCTTTGGTTAAGTTGGAAGAAATCTCTTATCATCTAATCCAAGTGCTTTTGAGTAGCTCGAAATTGCGTTGTTTCAATAAATTGATTTTTTAAAACAATTACTTTTTAGAGGAAACATATGTGTGAGTTCACAATGAGTACCAATCACTATTATCCTATGTCGAATGCAGATGATATAAACACATGTTGATTGGCAGAGAACATGCTCATGTTTGGTCATTATTTAATTTGCTTGAATAAGCTTTGGCCATTTTGCTCATGTCCTTTGCAACAAAATTTGTCTGAAATGCATATACCTTTTGTATTATGTTCTTCCATAAGTGGATGACTAGATATATTCAAATGCTAGTTCAAAGTCCATGAATACTTTCAACTAATAACTAACAGAGTTACTAAAAGAAAGTCATATATTGAGTATTCATTGACAAATCCAAGAAGTTTTCTTCCCAAATCAATAAATTTGTTCATCAACAAAACCAAGTAAACTGTGATTAAATAATAGTTTTTCCTTAACAATGAAAATGTTGATCCCATTCCATGCACATTATTTACCTGCCTTGGACAGCACTCATAGTTACATTATTGTTAGAGTGAGATTGATTACTCTTTTGAGAAGAATCTGTACTTATGGAATTTTGCTTGTTAACAAATGCAACTTTTCTTGGAGGAGGAAGTTGTGTGATCTCACTTATAAGCATCAAAACAACTGTTGATATACTTGGTCTTTCTCTTGGAAGTTCTTGCACACATAGAAGTCCTATGTGTATGCACCTTAACATGCTGCTCTCAGAACATTCAACCCATACCTCTTGATCTATTAGAGATATAGTGTTCTTTTCTAACCATAGCTTCCATGCCTAGTAAGAAAAACAAATTATTAATGATGTCTTTGCTTCCCACTCAATTTATAGACAATAATGAAGTGTTGTGAGTGTATTGCTAACACTTATTCACTCATGTAATAAGGGCATGTAGTATATAGACTTACAAAGCCTACGAGGCTAAGGGAATCCTCGTGGTTATAAAAGCTACTATTTCTTCGTCCGCTAACAATCTCTAGCAATAAAACTCCAAAGCTATAAACATCTGATTTTTCAGAGAAAAGTCCCTCCATTGCATATTCAGGCGGCATATAACCACTGCATTTAGAATGATATTATAGTAACACAAGTAAAATTTAAACCAACATTATGATGTCAAATGAAATAGTACTACTTACTAAGTTCCAACAACCCTTTTTGTGTTAGCTTCATCATCTTCACCACCTTTAACAATTCTAGCTAAACCAAAGTCTGATATTTTTGGAATCATGTCGCCATCAAGTAAAACGTTGCTTGCTTTTAAATCTCTATGTATAATCCTTAGTCTTGAATCTCTATGAAGATACATTATACCACGAGCTATTCCTTCAATTATGGTCGATCGCTTTTTCCAATCTAAAATTTTCTTTTGTAGTGGATCTTAAAACGAGAGTAAGTAATACATTAATGTGATGACAAATTGGATTCATTCGGAATATTGAATAGAAAGAAACCTACTTAGGCGACCTTTGGATATACAACATAATTAAGCAATAAGCACTTATGTATACATTCTCTATACAATCCAAGGTGCAATGAGGATAAACTATTGAAAAACAAAAGAGGGAAAAGAACTAACCAAAGAGAAAGGCATCCAAACTGTTATTTGACATGAACTCATAAACTAACATTTGCTCGCCCCTTTCAACACAACAACCAAGAAGTCGTACAAGATTTCGATGTTGAAGTTTAGAAATCACTACTACTTCATTCATGAATTCTTGCTTTCCTTGTTCGGATGCTTTCGAGAGTCTTTTCACAGCAATTTCTTGTCCATCTGGCATTATTCCCTACACAATGTAAAAAAAAATAAAAAAACATATTAATATTGAATATATGATATATAATGCAAATAATGACATAGAAAATAAAAGACAAGATCACCTTGTATACAGGGCCAAAACCTCCCTTGCCAAGCATATTATCAAAGTGAAAACTGTTTGTAGCAGTTTCAAGCTTTTCAAATTCATACAATGGTAGCTCATCCAATTTCATTTGTTTATGCTCCTTGTTAATCAAGTTTTGAGGTTTTCTTCCTGAATGCATTTATCAGTTGTTAAGAAGAATGGCAACACTAAAGAAATTTAAAAACTACAAACAAACAAAAATATTGGGGCCTCCAAAGATATAAAGCAATCAATGTTCTTCAATTTAAGAAAGAAATAGCAATGTGGAAACTTTACCTTTATGCCTAGGAAAACATTTCCTCCACAAAAGATAAGCACATATAATCAAGGTAAATGCTCCTATCCCTCCGGAAATTGCGATGATTAAGATACTCTTGTTGTTCCCTTTCTTCTTTATATTGTCTGCAGGTGCAGGTGCAACTGTACATTATCCGACATATTAGAATGAATTGCTAGAAGCTACACAATCTTGAACAGTTGAAGAAGAAAAAGACTCTTTAGTAAATAAACCAGACAATCTTGAAACAAAATTAAGGACTTTTAAAAAGAGAGAAAAGATACCTAATTCCGCCGGCACTCGAATGGAAAGATCAACTCCTCCATAAGGAAATTTCTGCAAATCAATTAACTCTGTGCTCCAATACATACATCCTATAGAAGAATCATATGCATGTGCCAAACAAGAGCAATTTGCTAGACAATTTGTTACACACACATTTTGATCATTAACATTACCATCTACTGGGTCTGCAAAATCAGGAACTTTCATGTTAGGTTTCACCAAAAAACCATCTTGTTTCAATTCACTTGATCCATTCTTCAACATCTCACACTTCAAGTTAAACTCTTTTTTCCTCACACAACCATTAGTCCAATTTCTTAAACTCCATTCCACCAAATTCTTTGGCTCAAACCCTTCAAAACAACTACAAATTGGTACACTAGAATTATCACAATTCCCAAATGGCCCACATTTTCCATAAAAATCACACTCATTTTGATCAACCTCAAGACTAATAATTTGTGTTTTATTCATATACTCAACCAGCTTAAGTGTTCCATGTGGTGTCAATGAGAGAATTCCAAACTTGGTTTTGTCGGCGAAATTGTAAGTTAGATAATCAGTTCCATCATAGTCGTGATCTAAAACCCAACCGATTAAATACTCCTTTGTCATTCTCGGCGATCCGAGAAACACCCTTCCATTCCATGGACCAGTTCTCCAATAAATATTTTTCTCCTTCCAAATAAAAACTTCTGGTGCATCCAATCTTTCAAGACTAGCTGAAAAATGTCCTGAAGAAGGATCATTGTCACTTTTTCTTGACACAAAAGTTATCTTCTTACCTGTTACTTTGTTAGCAGCAATTCTCATAGTTGGAACAGCTGCATCTGCAGGGTGAGAGAAACCATCCCAGATTGTTATTCCAGAATTGATGTCTTTTAGAATCAAGTTTCCTGAATCATCAAGCTGAGCTTTTGAATTTGTTGAAGTTGAAATGTTTGTTGACCAAACTATGATACCCTTTTGTTTGTTCAAGATTACAAGATTACCATCTTTGTGAATTGAGACTATTCCATTTGAATCTTTGACAGGTTGGTCTCTGTTTGCAATCCATAAGTTGTTTGTTTCATCGATGTACCAAATTCCTAGGTAACGGTTGGTTGAATTTATTGGACTGAAAAATCCTAGCTTGAAGTTTGTGTTGTTTGAGGTTATTGTTTGTTGGTCTTTGAGTGATTTAGATGATGTAATGGTGTCAATGATAGAACTATAACATGAATAAAATGTGCAAAATAAGAGGAATGTGATGAATAAGTGATTTGTATTATGACTTAGAAAAGCCATAAATGTGTAACAAAATTGTTAGATGATGATGTTTTTATTTTTGAGGAATAGTAGAGTTTAGTTTGGTTTGATGAGGTTTATTTGTTTCTTCATGTTTTTAATGAAATAAGGATATGTGGAAGAAGGTGTTGTTAATGTTGAATTGTGGAGTCGTAGATATGCTCTAATGAGTTTGCAATTAGTTGACTTTAGCTACGCGTTATGCATGGGATATGGAAATATCATAAGTGGCATTAGTTTATACATCATGCTAATTAATTTAGTGTTTAAGTATACATGTTAAGGATGTAATTATGTCTTTAATTTTATTTTTATCTTTAGAGCA
Source organism: Trifolium dubium (assembly GCA_951804385.1). Taxonomy (NCBI): domain Eukaryota; kingdom Viridiplantae; phylum Streptophyta; class Magnoliopsida; order Fabales; family Fabaceae; genus Trifolium; species Trifolium dubium. Next base: position 1,738,814 of record OX638073.1, on the reverse strand, counting down.
TGTGGACATGTAAAATGTAAATGGTCTAAAAATACATGTGAACATATATACTTCCACATAAGATGTCAAATTGTAGCGTTATCTTCTAACTAATAAAAACAAAAGAATTTTTTAATATCAAAATAAAAAGACCCATCTTTGTGAGGACCATTATTACATTACATTACATTAGTACAATACAAAGATATAAATGCGAACAAATAATGTCTAAACTTTAAACAAAAGAACTTAGAAGTCAACTAGCGGGGATTAGGAGGGGGTGTGGCTGTGGTTAATTAGATGATTCAATTTTCTAATTTTTAAAAGGGGAATGATTGAATAATAGTACAAACATTGACAAACTAAAAGCAACGACATTTTGAGTCAAAAAAAAGTAGCGACATATTATTTATTTAATAGCTCAAATGTATCTACAAGTTATTTAAAATTTTAAGTTTGTACTACGTATAGGTCTTTTAAAAAAAAATTGTAATGTATATATCTTTTAAGTTTTTATTATAATATATAAATCTTTTAATTTTTAAAATTGTAATATATAGATCATTTCAAGTTATACTCATCATTTGAATCTTCAAACATTTTTTTTTTGAAGCAATTGAATCTTCAAACCTAACAACACTTAAATGTTCCTTATTACTACCAAGTTTATCAACAATTAGGCCTCATCACTTAAATATCATTTATTATTTAAATTCAGATAACGAATATAACTTGAATGAATTTATGTGTTATAATTTTAAAACTTAAAGACATATGTGTTAAAAAAAATTCAAAAGATCTATGTGTTATAATTATAAAATTTAATAAATATATGTGTTAAAAAACAACTTGAAAATTTTTCCTCTTACCCCTACAATTATCCCTTCACCTATACAAACAATTAAATATTTCAATTTTACCCCTTTTGTCATTAAAATTTTTGCATTTCATTTTTTTACACTTTTGAAATTCACCCTACATGAGTTATACCAACATATTTTTTCTTATAGTGACAAACTCTATATGTAACTACAAGTCACATTTGTTTAAACATGAGTGGAAGACTATCCATTTCATGAAAGGTGTTTCCTTTAGAACAACTGAATCAAATTACTTTGAAAACGAATTTTAGTTAACATAAAAAAGAGTTCTATGTAAAAAAATTTGTAATTTAATGTGAAAACACCAAACCTTTTAAAAACTGTTCTGGTATGATCAACTGGATTACTTTAAAAAAGTGTTCCGGTATGAAAACACGATAAACATAAAGTAAAAAAAAGAAGGTAAAATTAGAATATTGAATGATCGGTAGAGATGAAGGGATAATTGTTTTCAAAATTACGAGTGATTTGCTTATATTTATTTAATTGGGCCTAAATAAAGCCCAAAACACTCAAACCTCCACCATCAACACCAATTACCAAAACTTGAAGCTCGCTCGCTCGCACAGTGCGTTCGTTCATGGCGGAACCAACCTCTGTAGTAGCCAGTAGCTGACTTCCAAATTTAGCAAGCAATCAAGCAACGATGGCGTTTACTCCAACAACGATCCTTACTCTCTCTCTTCTTCTCTTGCTTCCGATTCTATCTCTATCATCAACACTAGAACGAGAACAAGAACAATTTTCTGAAGAGTTACTACTTAAACCCTTACCCGATCGGAAAGTTCTCGCGCATTTTCATTTCCAAACTGAAGCTCCTATTCTCAATGATTCCTTCGCTCGTCATCATCACCTTTTTCCTAAATCCATTTCTCAATTGGTGTGTGTTTCTCTGCACTTTCCTCTTTCCTCTTTTCTCTTTCATTTTTGGTTTAGGGTTAATTATGTTATTAGTACATTTAATTAATTGAATTATAGTTACTTTTCAATTCTACAAATTAAAAAAAAATGCATCTTTTAGTTTTAGTTTCTTTTTAGTCTTCAGGGACTAGTTTTGTAATTTTTGGGATTATCAAGTAGTTGCAATTGCAAGGACTTAAAATAAATAAATAAATGAAAATTGTATAGGGACTAAAGATATATTTAAGTGATTTAAGTTGATTTACATTTTTTTTGGATATTGTGGATATTAATGTAGTTAAGTCTGTTTATGATTCTTTGTGCAATGTAAATTGTTAATTTGGTTAATTGTGAATTTGTCGAATAGAAAATAAGATCATATATGACCTGAAAATGAAGATACAAAGATGTAGATCATGGTTGTTAATTCTTAAAATCTCATGAGTTTAAGAGTATGTCAGTTGAGTGTGTGTACATAGGCTTGTTGACAAAGTGAGTTGAATGTCTAGCACAGTTTAGTTTGAAAGTTGTCTCGGCTTTTCTGTGAGCATCAGACTGTTTGTTAGATCATATCTAGTACAATCTTATTTTAAGACATGATTATGTTTCCAAGATGTAACTGGGTGAATCGTGGGAAGATCATTCCAAACTGAATTGACGATCATGGTCTCGTAAATGTTGTTTAACCCTTTAATAATCGGTGTATTTCAGTAACTTTTCACATTCACATTATGAAGGGGGGTATATCAATGATGTGACTTTGACAATTTATACAATAATTCTCATCTACACATTTAAGTTTTCTGTGGTCTATGGAAAAATTGTTGAGAAGAAACTATTTTGTGCCTTCTAAAATGTTACACATAAGATGATCCCCGTACCACTACTAATAACTTTTTGGGGAAATCTTTTACTTGTTACTTGGCACCGGCTATTAATGGGCCTTCCGGGGTTTATAAATCAATATACTAATTTTAATTTTCCTTGCAATCACCAAGGAATTTTTATATCTTTTTCCTGCAAATTGTAGAAGCAACTTCTCAGAATTTCCCCCCCTGAATATACTAATTAACATGTGGATTAGTGTTGGATGGACAGGTTAAAAAATTTCACCTTAAAGCATTGGAGTTGTCTTTCACCCAAGGTCGATGGAACTATGAAAGATGGGGTGGATTTGATCCAATATCAAGCCAAAATGCAAAGCCTCCTGGAGTTGAATTGTGGGCAGTCTTTGATGTCCCTCCACATCAGGTTGATGCTTCATGGAAAAATTTAACCCATTCTCTATCAGGTCTCTTCTGTGCTTCAATAAACTTCCTAGAGTCTTCTAGCTCTTATTCTGCTCCTAAATTTGCATCTCAGTCAGCTTTAGGTAGTTTAAGATATGGCACACTCCCACGTGAAGCTGTCTGCACAGAGAATCTCACTCCCTGGTTGAAACTCCTTCCTTGTCGTGATAAAGCTGGACTTTCAGCCTTAATGGACAGACCATCTATTTATAGGAGTTTTTATCATTCACAGCGATTGCACTTAACAGCATCAAGAGCTCCTGCAGATGGGTTAGATTCAGGAATTATTCTAGAACAAACACTTACAGTTGTACTTCAGCCTAATATGAAGAGAACTGGTATGAGTTATCCCGATGAAATAAAGATTCAACCAAGCTGGTCTCTGAGCTCAATATTTGGCCGAAAAGTAAATGGAAGATGTGTTCTTGCTAAGTCGAGTAATGTCTACCTTCACGTTGAGAAAGGTTTAGTCGCTCAACTTGAGAATCACCAGAAGAATACAGTGGCACATGCTGCTGATGACACAGGTACAGAAGTTTTGAGAAGGAATCTTGGCTTTGAATTATCTATTACACCGGATAGGGTTCACAGAGAACTGGAAAAGAGCTCCTCGATTCTGTATGAATATTCAATCAAAGGGTATAATGACACTGAACAATTTGATTTAGGCCTAATATGGAAGCATCCAGTTGCTTGGTCCTGCCCACATGCACCTTTATATGCCAGTAGATTTTTAACTGGAAGTGGAAATGAAAGGGGTTCGGTTGCAATATCCTTGAAGTCTACAGAATTGACTAAGGGCTTCACTGCAGCCAATAATGTTGAAGAGAAGTGTAAGCTACAAGTTAACGTTCTCCAAATTGTGCCTTGGTATATTAAGGTATATTATCACACCTTACAATTATTAGTAGATGAGAGGCCTCATGCAGTAACGGATTTTGTTGAGAAAATGAGTGTTTCACCTTCTGAAGACAAAGTATCATCAGGGCTGATGGAGCTGGTCCTCAGATTTCCTTGTGAGATTAAATCTGCCGTACTAAATATAGAGTTTGATAAGGTGTGCTCAAATTCTTATTTTTATTTTCATTTATATTTTGTTTTCCATTGGATATTTACCCCACTTTTTGTTTGATTGACAAACTTTCGAAGTTATTGTTATTAAAAAAACCTCAGAAATCTTAATAAGAAGATGGTTATGTACTAAATAAATTAGACTGGTAATTTTATTATAGGAATGTAGGAGAACTCCTGAATTATTAATTTGGCATGCAATAATATGAGAACTATTCTAAATTGGGGTGAAAGTGGGTCAAGATAAGCTGAGCTGGCTTAACTTAGATCTACCTTGACCAGAATAAGCACAGCTCAAACTTTTGGCATGTTAAGAAAGTAAGCCCATTTTTTTCGTTAGGTACTTGATGTTAATGAGTTACGCTTGACGTCACAAGTTATCTATCTAATTGTATTTGTCATCAAAACCAGCTTTTTTCTTACACAAGTTGATTGTAGCAATTTAAATTAATTGTAGCTATGTATGTCATATGTTGACTACAGACCATTTAGGACGGATAGATGAGAAAATAATTTATGATAGAATATTATGACGTTTGATTTATGTAGCTGACCCCACCTAGTCGTGGTTGTTTTTTGACATGCTTTTGTTGCTTTTCATAGGGCTTCTTGCACATTGATGAATACCCTCCAGATGCTAATCAAGGATTTGACATCCCATCAGCAATAATAAGCTTTCCTGACTTCCATGCTGGTTTACAATTTCCTAATAACACTATAAGCAACTCGCCGATGTTGTCTAAACTACAGGTTATTTGAATCTCCACTCTTGTTTTGCTCATAGCTTCAGTAAATATAAGATTACCGTCGTATCTAACATTCTGGATCCTTAATGCAGGAAAAGAGCCCTGTTCTATCATACACAGAAGTTTTGCTTGTACCGCTGACAACTCCTGATTTCAGTATGCCTTACAACGTCATCACAATTACTTGCACAGTTTTTGCATTGTATTTTGGATCCTTGCTAAATGTACTCCGAAGACGAGTTGGAGAGGAGGAAAGACTTTTGAAAAACAAAGGTAATTCTTAACTCTTGGTAGTCTCTGTATCTTGGAACACAAGTAATTCTATTGTGTATAACAACTGATAGTGTTTGGTAGACATGTTAGTATATAGCTTTATCTTTTAGTCATGCTCAGTTTCTAATATATGGCATTTTTCTGCTTGTAGACGCAAACAAAGCTGCATTCCTTCATCGAATACTAAATAAATTCAGGGGAAGATCATCAGAGTCCACTCAATCACAACAACCATCATCTTCATCGTCCTTCATTACTCCAAAGTTGTTTCTTAAAGTACTATTGGTTGCAGGAATTGCTGTTGTATGGCAATACTACTTGAAATGATACCATCCTACTTGTTAGATAGTGTTAGGTGTATTATATTCTGATCGAGTATGGTTTATGTACAACAATATAGCTTTACTTCCATTGCCCAATGTGTTTGTATTCATTTCTGTTTTTCAATTGATCAAAATCACACGAGTATATTTAACATGTGTAAACTAAAAAATCAGTTCTAAACAAGTTTTGGTACATCAAATTCAATTATTATTAAATGAAATTGCAACTTTTGATCTGATTTCTGATGTACCACATGCTACGGTTTTAACCTAGAAATCTGTCTGCTGTTAATAGTAAATACAACTGGTTTGATTGTACATCATCCCAGGAGCCTCAAAATCTATGATTTCTTTAAGCATTTTAAATGTACATCATACAGATACAGATTGATGGATTTACAGCAATTAATGGACAAAATGAAAAAACAAAAGGTTTAAGAGTGTACATAGGAAATGTAAAAACATATACACTTCTATATTTTTTTCAAAGTGAGAGAATTTATCTAATCCTTTTGTAATAAGCTGTGACAATTGCCTCGTCTTCTCTTAGCCGCTTCAGATTCTTACTCGTGTAACTGCATGTAAGCTGGCCGAGTGAAATGCTTCCAGAGAGCTCATTGATTTTATCTCGAAGATCTGTAAGAGTCCATCAAATTTATCAATGTTGAGATTCTTTGCAGGCAAAACATTGTTTTTGATATGTATTAGGTAGATCAGCAACTTTGGTAAAGAAGCTGCAGTTCTAGAAAAGCTGATGAGAAACTTAAAAGAATAAGGACATGCCTGACTTGTCTTCGTTTATTTTTAACTTCTTAAATTGGTTGACATCTTCAAATAGTTGCTTTCTCTTGCAGTTTAGGATATTCAGAATCTCACCTTTTGAACATAACAAGAAAAATATAGTTAAAAGAATTTCAAATACACCTTCACCTAGAAGTGCACCAATATACTAACTGAAAAATTGCAAAATGATACATAACACTATAGTAGACAATCATATGATGTTCCTTACTTATAATTATCCTTATGAATTCTGTATGCTTTATATATTAACCACTATTCTAGAAGGAAACATTGATTAAAATACCAGTTATATATTCTTCACAAACTGAAGAAAATATACCTGATGTGCTCTCCCTCATCTTTTTATTTTTGTGCAAGTGCATATCTTCAAGGTGATTCACTCTACTGCTACCACCATCACCATGCTCAGTTTCTATCACCTTGCCAATCCCATTTTGAAAATTTTGTAACTCATGTCTTCCTGCAAAATCACAAGTCAGTCTAGATAAGGAATTTTCTATCACCTTGGTGATTATGATTTATGAGTGTAACTTAACTTAGGCATTCATAGACTTTCAATAAAATACAATAAAAAACCTTGGTTGCAGGAATTTTCTATTTACTTATACATTTTAAACAACATATTGTCCAATAAAATATAATGATATGATGAAGAATCAACTGACTTTCAATCATTTAAAATAAGAATTTGTCCAAATTGGTAAAACATCAATATCAATTCTTGATCAAAAAATTTATAGTAAATTCTTATAAAAAGCTAGCTCAATAATGTATAATCAATTTTACATTTATAGTATCAAATTTGCCTCTTGCGCTCTAATGGTCCGTTTGGTTAGAAGAAAAGAAAGTAGGAAGGAAGGAAAACACGGAAAACAATGCATGTATTTGGACTATTTTATAATCCAAATACATCCCTCGAATTCCGTGTTTTCCTTCCTTCCTACTTTCTTTCCTTCCAACCAAACGAAGCCTAAAAGTGGAACCAAACATACAAAGTTAATAGGCACCTTCTATACATACACTCACACACCTTCAACTGTTTCAATGAGTAACATCCATGAACCACTCACGCAAACACGGACACCAGAACACAACACAGACACATCGACATTAATAAAATTTGAGAAAAAGGAGATAAAAGTTACTCAAACATACCCTTGTTGACCACTTTGCCAGTGACAAGAAGAACATCATTGTCATGTTTCCCAGTAGACAAGCCTTTAGAAGAGAAAAAAGAAAGAAGAGAATTCCAAGTAACAGAAGAAGAAATAAGATCAACCCCTCTACTTATAAAGTAACCATTCAACCTCAACGTTGATGGGTCTAATCCAAAAGCTTTAGCTATGTAACCAATATCAATTTTTTGATCATCAGAAGTAACAAGTTGAACAATTTTTGAGCTTGAAAGTGAAGAGCATAACAAAAACACGTTTATCTCTCTGTTTCTTTTCTTCCCCAACAACAATGACATGTCTTTCTAAAACCTGTGACAACAGCAAAAAATCTCGTTTCAGAAGACACTCTTCTGTTAATGATTATGAACGAACTAGTTTGTGTTTTCACTGTGTTTATGTTTTTTCTGGAAGTGTCTACATACACAGAGCAAGTAAGTAACTGTTTGCATTGGGTGTGATTTGGGCCGGGTCAAGTTTGATAGGTCTTTAAGTTTAATTTTGAGAAAAATTAACGGCTAAATAAGTATATTTTTTTTTATGTCATTAGAATGACAAGGATCAAATTATTTAGATTTTTTTGTTTGATTTGATTATATTTAGTTTTTTGTTTAAAACAAATAATTTATTCGCATATATAGCTTTTTTTTTAGTCTTAAAGCATATTTTGTCTTAGTTACTTCACAAATTCTTATATTTTCTTTTGAAACAGTTCACCAATTCATATCTACTTAATAAAAAGTCATTTTGTCAAAAAAAAATCATATATTTTTTAATATTTTTAAAAAATATATGTTTCTTTGGTTGTATGTTTTTTTTATTAAAAAAATATACTATGTTTCTTTGGTTGTTTCTCAAATTTACCTATACGTTTCTTTGGTTATGTACTTATGTTTAATTGTTTAAAGCAACAGCCGCAACACAATCAAGAATTTTAGACAAAAAAAATTTCATAGAAAAAAGGTCTCATATAAGTGATAAGTTTAATAGTTTAAAGTTTTATATAGAATCATCTTTGTGAACTTAGCTCAATTGATAGGGATATTGCACATAAAGTACATGAACCCACCTTTCATCTTTAAGGTGAAAATTTGTGAGGAAATGATGCGAAGATTGACAAGGAAAAATAAACAAATAAATAGGTCATTTTCATTTTAACCAAATGAATCGTACTAAAAAATTCTTGAATTTGAACTATTAACTTATCACTTATGAGACCTTTTTTCTTTGGTAATTTTTTTGTCTAAAATTCTTAAATAAGGCCTCATATTTGAGTAACCTTTGTAGTCGGTTCTCCTAATTCTACTCAAATTAACCGGACGATTAAAACCCAAAAAAAAAAAATTAAAACCCAAAAAAAAATGAATCATACAAACTTTAGCTCAAAGTACTTGAAAATTCTATTACTAGTTACCTTAAAAAAGTTGGTGCTTCAACAAAATGTATGGCATGAAGTTCTTTTCTTAGATAGCAAGCAAACCAAAAGGAAAAGAATTAGAATGTGAATGTTGAAGGCAGAAGTAACAAATAAAAGGAAAACTCAAAAAAATCCATAATTTGGTTGTATATGTTTCTTATAGTGATTTGTGTTCTGTATTTGTTACAATCTATCCACAAATGGCTGTTCCAAAAGTGAATGAAAAATTGCTTGAAGACCTTCAAGTCATGGGATTTCCACATGCAAGGGCAACAAGATCACTCTATTATTCTGGTTAGTTAACTCATTATACATTAATTAAGATTCATAGACATGAATTTAAAATGCATGAACATGAGAAACATATTAATTAAGTTAAATTGCTAATCTTGTGCATTAAGCCCCATGAATTTTGGTTTACTAGGCAATAGCAGCTTAGAGGATGCTATAACTTGGATTGTTGAACATGAGAATGACACTGATATTGATGAGATTCCATTGGTAATTTCACACCCTCGCTTTGTATTTGTTAATTATTTAATGTTTCAAAGAAGTTGCACATTGATCTCTTTAAGTATTTGCAACACATGTACAACAATAATAACTTGTAATTTAAAACTTTGATTTACATTAGTCTTAACTAATAGTAACATTTTAACAGGTAGATGTAGACATTGATATTGATGCCTCTCCATCATTCCCTATCACAGAAGAAATGAGAATAAAAGCTCATAATTTAAGGTTTTGTGGTCCTTCTATCTACTACAATAGCAATTGTTTTGTGATTATATATAATCACTTCTATTTTCTCTATAATCCGTGTCTATGTGTCAGTGTCTATATCGGTGTTTCATCATTGTTGCAGGGAACAAGAGCGCAAGAGAAAAAATAATGAAGAAAATATAATGGAAAGAGAAAAGGAAAAGGTACATTAATTTTATTAATTTCTTTATACATAGTAGCAACTCCAATTCGCTCAATTTCCACAACACTATAACGCTATAGCCGCTATTGAACAACATTGCAATTCATATTACTAGTTAATAACATGCTCATGCTGGCACAGATTTTAGTTAGCTTTTTATTGATATGATTTCAGGAGAGGATTCAGTCAGGTAAGAAACTCCTTGAGGCGAAGCGAATTGCGGAAGAAAATGAAAGAAAACGGTATCTTAATGTTTACTAGTTCCTTCTTTGCATGTTTTTTTTTTTTTGGTAAGGAAATTAGTTACTCAAAGTCACAATTGTCCTATTATCAGAAATTTAGCATTGAGAAAAGCAGAAAAAGAAGAAGAGCAAAGAGCTAGGGATAACATTCTCAAGAAACTAGAGCAGGATAAGGTATAGTACTTACTTATTTTCAAAATACTTTATTTTAGTTTTGATTCAACCCAATACTAGTTAATATTGCATTAAACTTTAAAAATGAAAAAATGAACATAAGTAAACTTCTAAAAAATGACAGTTAAAAAGGAACAGAGTGAGTACTTTAGATTTGCAAGCGAAATTCATCGAAAAATGTTTCTTATTTTTTGTATACATTTGGCTTTACAGCTAAATAGAAGGTCTAAACATGGATTACCCTTAGAAAGCCAAGTAAATGTGAGATCATCACCGGCCATTGTAGTAAAGCAAGAAAAGGTATGATAGTAATGATTAACGTCCGTCTTTATTTTACATTAGATTCTCAATCTGATAATCCAATTTTGTTTTCAGTTTCCTTTTGAGCTTGTTATCTAACATTTAGAAATTTCAATGAAACTTGCAGATTACAAAGCCTGTTTATACAACCACAAAAGTTGAGCATTTGAGAGAATGTTTGAGGTCTCTCAAGCGCGAACACAAGGTCAAACACTATAACAATTAAAGACTACACTTAAACATAACTCTTGGCTTGATAATTTTTGTATCAGTATTACAAATCAATATATTTGATTATAATATATGAGAATTGATTTGTGAAGTATCGACTATCGAACATTGACATGAACACCAGACATGATACGTCAAAAATAATAATTATTTGAGAAAATAAATTAATTGATTGAATGGAATCACATGTGTCACAGTGTGAGACATCAGACATCAGACACACCTTTGATATATGTGTGTGTGTAAGTGTAATATAGGAATTAATGAGTAGTCAACAAATAAAAAAACGTTTTCACAAATTATAGTTGTTATGATAGACATTTAGTTGTTACAATATATGAGTAATATGTATACATTATTTTTGTCTTCAAATGTTTATTTTTATCAATATTCAAAATTTCTCTATAGGGTGAGAATGCAAGAATCAGAAGGGCCTTTGAAACACTTCTAGTGTATGTTGGAAATGTTGTCAAGAATCCAAATGAAGAAAAATTCAGGAAGATTAGACTGAGCAATCCATTATTTCAGGTAAGACATTTTCCTAAACAAAACATATTGGTTTTGAAGAGGTAGATTCGTCATGTTTGATCATCATGCATATTAAGCGCGCGCACACAAATGGTTAGAAGTTTTTTTTTAAGATCTATATAGTGTTACAAAAAGTGTCTTTACAACGATTGATAAGTGTTACATGGCCCTGAAAAATGAAAATATATTGGTTTTAAATTCTATTTATCCACATGTTTTTTAACAGGATAGAGTTGGAAGTTTAAATGGAGGTATAGAGTTTCTTGAGCTATGTGGTTTTGAGAAAATGGATGACTTCTTGCATCTTCCTAGTGAAAAGGTTGACATGGAATTACTAATATCAGCTGGTTTTGTCTTAAATTCTGCAATGACAAATCCCTACTTTGGACTTTTAAGTACTTAATTCAGTATTAAGTCAGTTTGAAAAATGGATTATTGTACTAGAAAATTTTCTGTCAAACATGTGAATGAGGACAATGTACGTTAAGAAGGCTTCAGTTGGTTCATGAAAATAAGCCTCGATCTTGAAAGTTGTATGAGCCATTACACAATACAATTGTTGGAAGCAATGGTGTTAGTATTATCTTAGCAATTTGAGGAATCCAATTGAAGTTGCTAAAGTTATGCAAAATTTGGAAATTTAAGATTCCACTCAAATGTTAAAACCTCAGACAAACTCTTCTGAAATCCATTAATTAGTAAGTACAATTAAGAGATCTAAGAGATTGAAGTGTTTTGCCAAATAAACTACAAAACTAGCCTGATTCATGTCTAAAAAAATAGGGGAAGTAAAACAAGAAAAATGAAAATAGTCAGAGACATGCTATTACACTTAGTTTTGGGATGCTAATCCATCTTCCCCCATTGTCTTGAAGCAGCAGGTTCATCCAGATCCAGCTAACAACATCAATCCCAACACTAAGTGTCAGACTTTGGACTCCAACGCCAAAAGTATCTTCTTTCTTGGTCCCTAGAACCAATAAAGCATAATCACAATGTGTTTTTATCAAATTAAAAACAACAGTATTACCAAATGGATCACAGATCAAACCTAAGATCATGCTTAGCTTATCCCAAAGTAAGGTGAAATACAGTCATGACATGCAGAACCCGAAGCCCGATACTATTTAAACTAGAGTTTAATAACTATATACCAACAATATAAAAATATAAAACACAAAAACACATCTTGACCATCTTTTCACATGATAATATTACTATATAAAACATGTTTACATCATGACAGGATGGTGTAGTATGATTGAATATCTATGTAGTTGTTTTATTGTCAATATATAGCTATTAAACTCTAAAGTAAAATATATCATATCATAATCACAAGAAAAGAAACTTTTAAGAACATGATATTATTCTCTAAAAAGGAAGAACACGATATTTACAGTTTAGAAAACCAAAGGTCACGTTACCCGTAGAAATTCCAAAGATTACTGAATAAAACAGAGAATAAAAAAACAGAACACAAGTCCAAGACTAGTCGATGCATACCATTGGTATACCCATAACCTTGAGGTCCTCATCGGTCATATGTTTGAGAGCTGTCATATCAACCTGAAAGAAAAAAATAACACTTTTAAATAGAGTATTAACTCTTGACAATCAAATTAAAACCCAGTTAATAATGAACTTTCTCTAATGGAGGGAAAAGATAAGTAGAAGAATGACATACTTCTTCAGCTTGAAAAGTTATGAGATACTTTTCTAGACCCAAGGAAAGCAAAAAATCATCCACAGTAGTATCAGCCTGTTAAAAAGTAGATTTACATACTTTAAATTTACTTTAATAAAGAAATGAATCTAATTAAGAAAATTGGAAAGGAGCGACTCTTTTGCCTATTATGAACATAAATTAGCAAAGTTTCATCTATTAAGAACATAAAAAATAATGAATTAAGTAAATATAAAACTTGGAAATATATTAGATCGAATATATAATGGCTTTCAACAAGCACATTAAAAGCCTAGCAGCTGAAACTACTACTATCTTGATGTTGATTTCAAGGGTATTAATTCTTTAATGTATTAGTTTTGACTTTTAAACTCACGGGCCACAGCATTCTAAGAGTTAGCACGTAGTCCATTCTAATTAGGATTAAAAGCTTCTAATATTGATGCATATATAATCTTCACAGTATACCCTTGTCTATGCATACTTTCACACTCTAGTAATTTTTAAAATTACTTGTACTCCCTAACAAGAATGGAGATTTGGCATAATGGTTGGAGCTGTTGCCATGCCACTAGAAGGTCGAAGGTTTGAGTTCTCTTGCAAATACAAGGTAAAACTACCTACAATAGATCCATAAAGGATCAGGCCCCTCCTTGGAATTGGATCCTACATGGCAGGAGCTTATATCATCAGTACGCTTTATTTGCACTCCATAACCAAACTCATTGCATTATACTAGCTGACCATCAATATACCATCTTTAAGCGAGCACTAAATGAGAAGAAATCTAAAGAGATCCTTCATGTTCAGTTATTCAATATAAAGATCCATGCATATCTCAAAAGACATAGCCCGTTTAACATGGAGCACAATAGCAAATAGATAGCACACATACATGTAAAGAAAAAAGGGGCAATGAAACACAGTGGTGTGCACTAAGACTGACATCACATACGTCCAGCAATAGGTTTAAGTGGCTTATTTAAAAACGATACAACAATAATACCTTCCGTGCCTTTTTAGGAGCTGGTTTAGCTGGTTTTTTTACTGCAGGAGCCTCAGCACCAACACTTTTATTGCTCGGTTTAGCAACCACTTTTGATTTTGGTGGATCAGTGTTTTTAGGTTGTTGATTCATTGTCCCTGATAGTCTTTCGCGAAGATCCCGGATGTTGGGAGCAGAACTCTTTCCACTCCGAGTTGCAGGTTGAAGACCTTTCTTTTGAAGCTTGTGACGAAGATCTTGACCAGTAACTTTGCGATCTTCACAAGTCATTAACAAACAGTCAAAAAACCCATAAAAAATAACTATTGGCATCCAACAGTGGTAACTTATACTTGCATATGAGAATAACAGAGTCAATCCATACTATTGATCTGGGGTTGTTCATCATCATCATATAGATCATGTTCCCACTTGTCATCTTGCCTCGACCTGCCAAAAAATAAATTAATAAAAATAAATCATTTTTAATTTCAATAGGAATTCATACATCCAAGATGAACCTGCTACATGTCAGAAATCTGACATTAATAGTAAAGAGTGAACTAGTTCGTGGATTATAAATTTCATGTAGCTACCAAGATGATTGGCAGTACGGGTAAGAGAAATGAGGAAGGCGTGGAAGTAGTTAGATCAAATGCTTTTAGAAATAAAGAGTGGGAGAAAGAGAAGGGAGGAAATGACAAAAAAGGTATTGGGTGGATTTGGCCTTTCCGAGGCACATTGGGTAGTGTCAGTTGTTCCTAAAACTAACTCTTTGAATCTATTAGACATCAGCAAGTTCATATCAGAAAAACAATGTTAATGAGAAAGGCAGAGTGTTTTCTGTAAAATGTGTAATTCCTATGCATCAAATGAAAATTGCACAAAACCGCACAATCCTCATCTTTGGAAGATAGTTTGAATAAACTTTTCAATAATCACTTGTAAGTTATAACCACAGAAAATTTGAAATGATCATAAAGTCACAGAGTATAGGTATAACTTGTATTCAAAATTCCCCTCAGCTTCCGTAACTCAACTTTTTCAAAAGCTCTCTCAACTAGTTTCCCCATGAAAGAGTATAGGTATAACTTGTATTCAAAATCCCCCTCAGCTTCCTATTCTTCATATTTATAAGGTCTCTCAGAAGCTGTCTAACTTCTCCCATCAGTTAATCCAAACTAGGCTAGAGACTAGAGTTCTGTTCTACAGAATATTAATTAAATACACAGCTGGGTGATCTGCTCCTCAATTTGGTGAAGGACATTTAGAATAACATATCTGGACTTAGAGGAGTGCTAGAAATATACTCTCTAACACTCTCGATAATTGACTGAAATTGACATGGGTCCAACTAAATCAATGGGCCCAATCATCGATTTAGAGGGACCCAGACGAATTTCACGCAATCACAGAGTAAGTGTTGGAAAGAGTGTGATTCTACCATATCTTTTTGAACTGAAAGTGGTTGAATATGCCCATAAAAATAACTTAGAACATATCCAAATTCCAACAGCAGTGTTTTCAGCTTATCTCAATAAGTTCTCCAAAATAGTATGACATATTAAATAAGCCCTTAATTAAGTTATTTACCCAAATGTGTCAGTTTCACTAATCCTTCTCTCTCATTATGTCTCTCCTCTATCCTTATTTCTGTCCCTCATCGAGTTCCACTTTCACCCTCTGTTTATATCTGTTTTTCACCATAACCCTTCTTCTCCCTCGCCTACACTAGTACACTCCCCTAGTCTCTTAAATTGTGCTCCACTCCCTTCCCTATCAACAGTTACAACTAATACCAGCTGGATGTGAATAATGCACTAATACCACTCCCACTTCTTTCTCCAATCATTTGAACTTAGAAAAAATTGAAAATTCTTAAATATCAACCAAACATGCTTCTTTTAATACAACAACGGCAACGAGGTTTCAATCAAACAAGTTTTTGAATATTTACCAAAAATCAACATTTTCTTTCTACTACCTAGTCATTATCTTTCTGAAAATGTAATCAATCATATACCTTGAAAACAAAGACCTACACATAAAATACCATCCATCTATCACACAACCTACCTATATCCTCATCCTAAATATGTTTCAATTAACACAATTACTACACCGACACGACTAAAACACCGCATAAAATCAAACATTGCATAATTAAACAACTAAACACACTAATAATTCATGATTACACTAATAATAACATGAATGAATGAATGAATGAGAACTGCAAAGTACAAACCTCTTGCCAGTGATTTGACTTTGCTGCCGAGTAGAAACACGGATGCTTCCATCAAGACGTTCCTTGACAGACCTTCTAGCTCCACTTTCCACCCGATCCGCATACATCTTCAACAATTCAGTTAGTTTTTCAAACAAAAACAAAAATTAGCCCCAAATCTAAGAACCCTAATTTGGAATCAGAGTTGAGAAAGAGAAATTACGCACGATTAGCGGAGGAAGAAATGTGAAAGGGTTGGGGAAAATAAAAAAACCCTAACAATTTCAAATTTTGAGTTATTCGTCGCTAATAGAATGGTAATAGAGAATAATAATAAATAGTAGCGGTTTTGAAAATTGAAGTTGCAAGGAAATTGAAAAAGCTATGAATCGAAAGATCGAAGCGATTTTTTTTTGCAGTGAGGTTTTGTTTGTACGGAGAGAAAGAGAGTGAGAGAGTAAAGGGGGAAGGTTACACGAGAAGAATAAAACGGCGGCGTTTCATTAAGAATAAACTTTCAAGTACTAGTATTATTTTTTTAATAATTTTGATTATATATATTTAAGATAAATCATTGTACCAAAAAAAAAAAAATCAATAGTAAACTAACCAAGTCATTGAACTCAGATGGTTAATGAAATTCACCGAAAATTGAATTTTAAAAGAATCCGAATTTGATTCATGGGTGAAACAAATTTTTGGTCTATTAATCAAAGGTCGAGGATTCGATTCACACTTTAATTATAAATAAACTTTAAATTTTTAGGTCAGTTGTGTAAAAAAACAATCTCTGTCAGTTCTCCCATCCTTTGAGATGTTTTCAACAAGGAATTAATTACTGGGTTCATGTGTTCAATAGTGGAATTTCGGTATCGACTCAAAAAAGTAAACTACTTTGATACCTCTTTGCATAGAAATAATCAAATATCAATTTTTTTTTCAATTAGTCTCGTGTGTAATTTGTATTTGAATTTCATTATATAATGTCTTAACAAATGAATTACGTTTGTATAGACAAATGTAACATGTAACATGTTCTACTGTTTTGTTTTATTTTACTATAATTTTACGATTTTTTTTTTGTTTTAACTTCTTCTCGAACGTAGTTGCGGAGATCAAATCTTGATCTTCTCTAATTCATACCATGTCCAACTTAAGTCTTGATCTTTCCTAATTCATGACCAACTGACACTTTATATTTCATTTTGATTACTAAAAGAATTGAAGAAGGGTAAAATTATTGGATTTTTTCTTACCGCGCCTAAAACAACTAATTACACTCTGACTAAAATACTTTGAAAATGAAATTGAATTCTAATTGTATCTAACACTCTTAATTATTATGTGTTTGTCTACTTTAGTCATTCTTTCCATCTCACTTTGTCATCGTCATTCAACCACTTCGCTTCACCTAGAACGATGTTCTCCAATTCGCTCTTCCATATTAGGAGGAGACTCCACAATAAAAAAAATTATGCAGGGGTAAATGCTTACGGTAGATCCTGTATCAAATCTAATTTCATTTTACCCGAGTTTGTATAGTAGAAGCAATGGATCCAAAGCCAAAACACATTCATTCAAGAATGGTATTTTTCAACGGTTTTGGATGTCTGCGGCCACTTTGTTGGCATGCTACATTTTTACTAACTAATTTAACATAAGCCCTCGTTAATAAATGAGCGACATTGCTCGTTTGTCTCGCTACTATTAGAACAATTGTTAGGCGTCAAAGTTAATGATCATGCAACTTTGATATTCTAGCACTTCTGTTTAAGATAATACTAACACCGTTGCTTCAAACAATTGTGTAATGGCTCATACAACTTTCGAGATTGAGGCTTATTTTCATAAACCAATTGAAGCCTTTTTGATGTATCAAACCAGATCAAGAGGCATAACCACCTCACAGCCTAACTACCAACACATTATACCAAACCTCACACCTAACAAAAAATGACTAGCAGACTCCACCAGACAAAAAAACTATGAACTTAGCAGGGGTCCAACTCTTCCAAATTTTGGCCAAGCATTATTTCCAGACAGTCTCCGACAATTTTAAACATCTATTTTCATTATTTCTCAATTGCGATCATTTAATATCGTCATGAAAAAAGAAAATTGAAATTTGTTTTAGAAAACAAACCCACCCTTAACTTGTTTATATTGTTACAGACACGGACAAACTGGTATCTACAAGGCACACTTGTATATATGGAAGTCCATACATCATTGTCACTACTCCTACAATGTTCAAGAAAGTGATGACAGATGAAGTGAACTTTAAAGCAAGTCTAGGACAAAGTAGATACCTAAATAAGGACCATAAGCGTTTTAAAAGACTAGTCACTTCTCCTTCTCCACTTGTTGGCCAAAATAGAAGCTAGAAGATATTGTGCAAATATTTAATTGTCTTACAAATTTAAAAATAAAATAACAAAAGAAATATAGAAGTTAATCATGGTAGCATCTTCCTCTTCTTCAGCCTCTCCTCCCCTCTTTTGTCGCTCCCGCTTTGACTGCCACCGCTTCCAAAATGAGCAGGATTCTGATTGTCGCCGCTTCCAATTGCCGGATTATGATAGGCATCGCTTCCATCATGATCAGTGAGATTAACATGTTGTTGCTGATGCTGCTTCGGACTATTTTGAGAGTGAGCCTTAAGTCTTCTTTCCATCGCTTCAAGATCGTCTCGTGTAGCAGGTCGATTTGTACTCACATCACTATCACAAGAGTCATAAGAGTTGTTGTTGACATCAACATCTTCTGCCGGGGTCCTCTGAGTAATTGAAGAAGTATTACCTTGTCCCCTAACAGGACGAAGTCTACGTGTGACAGCAAGAAACTGCATATACTTATTTAAAATTAAGAAGTCCCGAATAACCTCATCATACTTGTCTCTAGGATGTAGACGATCTTGAGCAGCATCAAATTCTGCTATAAATGCCGTAATCAATTCCTACAAAAAAAAAACAATTTGAATTAGTAATAAAATTTATACAATAACCAATTATATTTATTGATAATAAATTAAAAATTGTATAATATATACCATTCTGACATCAGCAACCTCACTCTCCCATGAAACATCATGACTAATACCACGCTGGATCAAAGCATGTACTTGAAGAAAAGCTAGCGGTCGACCATCATCCCGCTCAAGTCTTACACGGAGGTTAGCAGCAGATGAAGATCCTCCCATGTGGAGGCTGCCACTCTCCTCAACGTGCTCATCATCATCACCATCATCATCATCATCATCATCATCATGTTCTTTTTTGGCCTGTTCCTCTTGAAGTTCTTGCTCTTCTTCTGGTCGGATATGTGGCATAGGAGCAAAGTTTGGGTTGTGAGTAACTTTTTCCTCGAGTCTACGTGGTGGAGTTAATTGTTTTCCACCACTTGGAGGTACTGCTGGATCGGATCCTCCTGCATCCATCTATACAAAACATGCATGTAACAATACACAAATACGTTCCAAAATTAAATTAAATTAATACAAGTATACATAAATTAAACATGTTACGCTCCAAAGTTAATTATCACTAATAATAATAAAAAATTGTGTGTGAGTTTGTAATAGTTTTAACATTTCGTCTATGTATCAAACATCTCATAATGAATTCTAAACCAGATATATGAAGGTACTATATGTGAGCAGTTTGCGGTCTCTAAGCTCCCGTTCTTACCCCCAATTTACGGTCACATGCATGTAATGCATAAACCGGGGTGAAAATAAAAAAAAAAAGTTTACAAATCTTAGAGGATTAATAGTTTTATTTTAATTGGTGAACAGTGCACACAAGAGCTAGTGCTTTTTTAGTCAAGTAGTTTACTTGTTATAACTAGAAAAATACCCCTGCGATGCACGGGTTCGTTAATTATTAGTATTGAAAAATAAAGTTTTGACATATATAAGAAATTTTTGAAAAATTTATGAATATTTTAAAAAATATTATTATTAGTGTAATATTTTTATAAAATATTGTTTATTTTATATGCAAAATCTGTTGAAATAGTTGCATTGTACGTAATTTGTATATGTTTATATACGTGGATACTCTTTGTTATGTCTCATATATTTTTATCAGCGACAAATATTTCTTTTGTATGTATTAGTTTTATATATGAGTGACAGTTACTTGCCTAATTTTTTGGTCTTTATCAATAACTTATAATTGTCCCATATTTTTAATTTTATTTAATATTTTTACAAATTTTAAGATTTTGTGAATGAAATTTTTAAGTGTGTCGGTTAAATATATTTATTAAATTTTATTTGACGGTCCCGTTCCCGTTGCAAATTTTAAATGCTTATATATTTGAGTCACGCATTTTTTTACTATTGCATTACAAACTTTTATAACATGGAGAAAAATGATTAAGTGGAATTTTAAAATATAAACATTAGTACAATACTCTTATAAAAAATTTATTTATTTTATAGGTCAAAAGCCATTTAAATATTCTCCCGTGTCCTTTGCAAATTTTATATGCTTATATTTGTGTCTACAAATATTATTTTTTGACTATTACTACAAAACATTTTTGTCACATTCATTGAACTTATTAAATATTGGTTATGTACTATAATTGATTAAATAACATTTAAAAGTATGAAAATGGATAATTTTTTGATAGAAAAAAAAATTAGAAACGGCACATTTGAAGCAAAATAATGTTTCTCGGTGACAAACGTTCATCTTGTGTTTTTTTTATAGATATATGAGTAACAAACATTTGTCACATTTTATTTATTTATCAAAGACAAATATTTGTCCTATATTTTTATTTTTAATTGATAGTAGATCAGAATATAATTATACAAATTCAAATTATTTGATTATACTATAATCACACACAATGACGATATATATTAATATATTAAACAATGATAAAATGTTACACATTCTTTATTGGTGAAATATAAAAAAATACACTAAAAATTAGATACTGTATAAAGATGAAAGAATTTATAATGGAGAATGGAGAAAGAAAATGTGGAATTTTAGATTATTAGAAAAGTTAAAAGAGAATTTAATTTTAAAAAACGAGTAAGAGAGAGTAAAAGAAAGAAAAAAAACATAATAAATAATTAAAATGTTAGAGATAGATTGTTTGAAAAGAGAAAAAGTCAAAAAGTTAAAAAAATAAGAAAGAGAAAATAATAAAAAATTAAAGTAAGAATCAAAATGACATATTTGTCCTTAAAAGAAATTGATTTTAATCATTTGAAAAGAGGACAACTATGTAATAATATATGTAATCAATTTTCTTATATTGATAGTAGATTTCATCTATAAAAATGAATATGTGTACCATAATTCAAATCTCAATTCCTGCACATAACGTACAATTTCCATACTAACTGAACTAAGCTCATAGAGATATACAAGAGCATATGTATGATTAATCTTACATTGCAATTACTTTAAATTCTAAAAATACTTAATTTTAGTTTATTGAAAAAAAAATTACATCAAGAATACATATAACGCACGAAATTTCAACTCTAACTCTCACATATATAATACTTCTACCAATGAGCTAAACTCACAAAACAAAATACGTTTTTATTATCAAAACAAAAAATATTCATTTTTTTTTAATTTAAAAAATAGACAAAATTACATAAACTATTAACTTAATAACTTAATTTCATGTAACAATTTAATTTTTTATATTATTTTTTTCTCTCATTTTGATGCTTTATCTTTTAAAATGCTACAATATTATCTCTTTTTTATTTATTTATAAAATAGTATATACTAACTATATTTTAGCTCCCAATATTTCGTAAACCGATCTAAAACATTATCATCTTCCAGATCCATCTCTCCTCTCGATCTAAAATTAGATCTGATAAACAAAAAAAACTTAAAAAGTAGATTACTTACTTGATGATATTTGGAGTAGAATTTGAGTTTAAGCTTTAAAGAATAATAAAATCCCAACCGCCGAATCAAACACGCTGCCTCCTTCTTCTATTCAATTAAAATTATAAATAAATAAAGTATTACACATTTAATTGAAATATTAAAATAATATACTAAAATTTGAAAAAAAAAAAAAAGAAGAAGAAAGAAACACTTACAAATACATAAGAAGAAGAAGAAGAAGAGTGAAATGAAAAAGTTTAGAGAGAGAGAGAGAGTTTAGAAATGAAATGGAAAATAGATAGATAGATAGGAAAGGAAAAGCTAGGCGTTGCACGTAATACTAAGAATTAAGTGACGGACAAAGCTGTCAGTAAATAAGTCTCAATAATTTAGAGACGGCTTAAACCCTCCAAAACTTTTGTGACGGCCAAAACCTTCAATAAGTTTCTTGATAAATAATGATTTTATTATTTTCTCTTTTAGGTTTTGTTTGGCAAAATTAACTTAAGTATAAGTTATTTTTGAAATGTAAGTGGTGAAGGGATAAACTCTGCATCAACTTTGTTTGTAATCTAAGAACTTATGTTTAGCAAGCATATGCTGCTTTGTAATCTAAGAAATGTAATATGCTGCTTTCATATGCTCTTGCTAGCTTTACAGCAACGATTTTATTGAATGTGTTTACCTGTGATTTATTGTATACATGTGTATTCCTCTTTCTTAGTTAGCATTTTTTTATGTCTAGTTGAACTTTATGGTTGAGTTTGGTTAATCAATGCTGAATATTTTTTTCAGAGAAAACAACTGCTCAATCAATGGATGGAGGGCTGAAGGAAAAGGCGAAGATTTCCGCATAAACACCAAGTGTCAACAGGTACTTCTAAATTCAATTGTAGAAAAAAATCTCTCAAAAGTCCTTGTAGAGAAACTCTTTCAAACTGTTGTAGTTATAAGGCAAAATCGAAGCTAACTTCGAAAGTTACTGAACAATTGTAGATACAATAAACTTTTTAATTTCCAGTTTCCACCAACAAATTTTGAAAGATAGCTAATTTAGTAACAACATTTAGTTTATAGTTGGGGCAAAAATATATTATACTGTATTTGATAGTTACTGATACAAAAGTCCACTGCCACTTTATTTATTCTTGTGTCATGTGAATGTGACATTTTTTTATTTACTAATCAAGGCAATAATAAACAAATAAAACCCACTGACATAAACTTAAAAACAGGGTCAACATGATATTTTGCCCGGGGTAGTATTCTACAAGTCAATAATCACATCTATAAGACTCTATATACAAAGGCAAAGGAGGTAATATAACTATACAGGAAGAGTAGTTGATCTAAAGCCGAAAGAGATTCGAGAATGAAATTTCAATGGTTTTGGATGTCTGCTGTGACTTTGTTGGCATGCTTCATATTTGTTAACAAAGTTGTGAGGAATTTGAATGATTGGTATTATGATCTTAAGTTGAGAAAAAGACAATATCCACTACCTCCTGGTCACATGGGATGGCCTTTAATTGGAAATCTTTGGCCCTTCCTTAAATATTTCTCATCTGGTCGCCATGAGATATTCAACAGCACTTTTCTCAGGTCCATTTCTTTTTCTATAAATATGTAGCGGTGTCGGTGTCCTATGTATTTTACATTATTAGTGTCGATGTGCCAGTGTCCGTGTCGTGTTAGATATCGGTTTCAGAGTCCGAGCTTCATAATCTAAATTTTTTAAAATGCACTCTCCTTAATTAGTCAATATTCATTTTCTTTATCATGATTATTCAATGCATTAGTCTTTCATCTATGACATGATAAAATGAAGAGTACTTTAAAAAAACAAACAAACCCTTGATGTTTCAGATATGGACAAAGTGGTATATACAAGACTCACTTGTATGGCAGTCCAAGCATTATTGTCACTGCACCTGATATGTGCAAGAAAGTCCTAACTGATGAGGTGACCTTTAAACTCGGTTATCCAAAAGCTGTCGCTATACTAGCATACAATAGGATACTAAGTAGTGAACATAGACGCCTCAAACGACTAGTCACGGCTCCTATTTCTGGTCACAACGTATCATCAATGTATCTAGAGCGTATTGAGGATATTGTGATCAACAAGCTAGAAGAACTGTCGAGCATGAAACACCCTATTCAGTTCCATGATGAGATGAGGAAAGTTTCCTTTCAATTTGCCATTCAAATTTTCTTGGGCTCTTGCGATCAAGGTACCGTGAATAAAATTGGGTATTTATTTCATGTTATGAGTAGTGCCTTGTTCTCTTTGATGCCTCCCATAAATGCACCTGGTTTTGTTTTCAACAAAGCACTCAAGGTTCGTTGCTTCTATTTATTATTCCATTCTCTCCTAAATATTCTTAAATATTATATATGTTTGAATTTGCTATTCTCACCTTGCATGACTAGATTAGGCACGGAAAAAGTTTGCGAAAATTGTTCAATCTATTATTGATGAAAGGAGAATGATAACAAAAAATGGACAAATTGGGGAAAAGAATGATTTATTGAACATTCTTTTGGAAATTAATGATGAAGAGGGTGAAAAGTTGGAGGACAAGGACATTATTGACTTGCTGATATCGCTTCTATTTGGTGGTCACGATTCAACAGCAGCTGGTATGATGTGGACAATTATGCATCTTACTCAACATCCACTCTGTTTGAAGAAAGCCAAGGTAAATCACATATTCATGGTAATTTGAAATTGTTTCGAATTCTATTTTTTTAAAAATCAGTTACAACATATAAACACACTTTAAGGGTTTCATTGGTTCAAGTAAATTCACTTGGAGAGAGTAAGAGAAAGAGAGAAGAAATATAAAACTTCTTTTGATTGGTTAAGAGAGAAATAGAGGAGATAGACTACAAATAGATGGATCTCACAACTTGTACACTTGTCTCTATTGTTTTGTGGACACAACCCATCTAAATCGCTTGGCACGACCATATGCAAGGCAACAAGGAAGAAGCTCCAGACGGTTGTTCGATAAAGAAAAGTTATGACTAGGGTTCTTTCTAGCAGTTGTCTTGATTTTTTTATCTTACAAATATGTTTCCCTTTGTGGTTTCATTTAGTTATCTTGATTGTTTATTATTTGTTACTCCAGTTATGATACTATTATTTTTGTTCTTTTTTTTTGAAGAAATTTTTGTTCGTTAAAATCGTAATATGTTTATAAAAATTGTGACAGGGCTCAATTTACCTTCGTATATAAGATAAGAGCACATGTTTCTTGATTCTTGAAAATTGTTCTTGATGCTTTAGTATTCTTAAGAAAGTATCGCAAACTTTACCAAACTCCAAGTACTAGATATAAAAATGGTAATCAATCATTCTGTCTTTATGTTGTAGGAAGAGCAAGAAGAAATCTTGAAAGCAAGACCACCCTCGCAAAAACGACTAAGTATTGAGGAAATTAAAAAAATGGTTTATCTTTCTCAGGTAAGAATAGTAGGATATAACTTATCATCTATATACATTGATTATTGCATTACCCTATTACTATAAGGAATTGTAAGAGATAACTTATGATAACTCTTAGAAGGGGTATCCAAAATGGTGGTTAATGGTTGCTCTATTTCCTTATGGATTGATGTTTGGCTTGGACCCCTTCTTTTAAGAGTGCTATACCACATACTCTTTAATAATTCCCCCCAGCAGAATGGTTGGGTCTCAGAGGCAGAGAAGTTTGTGGATGAGGTATGAAAGTGGGTTTTCTTGCGGAGAAGAGCTTTTTTTTGCTACGAGAGAATGTTTTATTCATTGAATTTCTCAAATCTCAATGTGCTAGCTTCGATCCAACTCTCACATCAAGAGGACTGTTGGAGTTGGGTGGATGGTGGGCAATACTTTGTTAAGTCGAGGTATTCATAATTGTCAGTCTAATGACAATGTATTCCTAATCCATCTCGTTTTGTGGTCTTGAGAGTGAGCTCATTCGTTATGCTTAGAAGAGAGTTTTGGACCTTCAAAAGTGATTGTTTTCTCTGGGTAGTTGTTGTTGCATAAACCTCCAACTAGGAGAGGTGTGATTTATGTGGATAACGATTCACTGTTTTTATTGTATTTTTGTAATGGGGACTAAGAGTACAAACATCCTTTGTTTGATTTTAGCAACTTCTGAGCATTGGTCTAGTATGAGGTGTTCAGGCAATTTGGGTTTGTTTTTACTGCTTTTTTTTTTGTCTTGCAGGTTTTCGATGAAACATCACGCCATACCACTGTCTTTCCACTTTTTCGAGAGGCAGCGACTGATGTGAACATCAATGGTTTTGTTATATTCCTTGTGCTTTGTTTCCAGCTACTTCCAATTATTACAAAGGAATAATTAATTTAATGTGTCTTCTGCTCCTTGACTATAGGTTATTTCATTCCAAAGGGATGGAAAGTGCTAGTTTGGCTAAGTGCTATGTATATGGCTCCCGAACATCACTCAAATCCAGAAGAATATAATCCATCAAGATGGGATGTAAGTTGGGTTAACATATAGGCAACTCAATGAATATATCAATTAGAAATTTAAATACATTCTAACGATGATGATGATGAAGAAGATGATGATGCTAATAGTAATAACGATTATTCATTAAACTTATGAGTTGATTATATGTGCAGGATTATAATCCTGCAACAGGAACCTTTCTTCCTTTTGGAATAGGCCGGCGGCTTTGTCCAGGAAGAGACTTAAGTAGATATGAAATAACCATATTCTTACATTATTTCGTCCTTAATTACAAGTTAGTAGGAGTATTATTTATGTCTCTTTATTTTTTAAATCAACATTTTACACTAATTTATCATTTATCTTACTCATACAATACTTTACTAATCTCTTTGAAATGATGGGTGATATATAGTAATGGAAATATTTAATTTTTTCTGATAGGTTGGAGCGCATAAATCCAGAATGTCCATTGACTACTTTGCCACATCTTATGCCAGTAGATAACTGCCTTGCTAAGGTCATAAAGCTGTCTGATTCTTAATTAGTTACTAAGCAAGTTCGAGATTTTGGTCATATACAGTACTATGTGCTTATAAATCAATATTGCTTGTATGGCCCTCTAAAAGACCTATGATTTCCTAGTTTGATATTTTTATGTTGCTACTTTGTGTTTGTAGTAATTATGTATTCTCTCGAGCACTACTTGTATTCGTTGTACTCTTTCTTTTCATATAATCATATATATATTCCATTTAAATAAATCTCTGCACTCTAAGAGAACTTCTGTTTTTTAAAGTTTAGATTAGTGTTTTGTTTATATTTGTGGAATAAAATGAAACGAGATGTGATAGAATAAAAATGAACGTGAAATAAAAGAGTATTGAAGGCACCAAACAGTGTTATGAGTTTTTCTTCTTCTTCTTCTTCTTCTTCTTCATCATCTCATCACGTGAGGTTCAATGCTCCCATTGATATGGCTGTAAGAGATTGCGAACTTTGGGTTTTCAGGTTTCTGGTGATTCCATCGGTTTTCTATCCTTTGGGAACTGTTATTGCCACTTCGTATAGAATCAAAGTGAGTTGTGATGAGTACATTGTTAATAAACGTAATTGTATTCTGTTTTGGAATTAAGAGGTGTTTGAGTGATTAGCTTAATTAAGTCATATAAGAACTTATGTATAAGTTATGTTTGAAATGTAAGTGGTGAAGGGATAAACTCTGCATCAACTTTGGAGGGCCTATGAAAATTAGCTGAAAATTGTTTTAATTTTATAAGCTCTTCCAAATACTACTTATATAGAAGCTATGTCTTAAAATGAACCAAATAAGTTTTTCCAAACACCCCTATAGTACTTGATTGCTACTATAGCTTATGTATTTGTCTTGTCCTTATACCTTATTTTGAATCGTATCTAAAGCTCGTGTATTAGTAAACATGTGTGTATTCTGTGTGTGTTTAATTTTCAGGTGAGATTGAATGAAGCTGTAAAAGCAGCTTCTCTATTTGAGCCTAATGTCGTATTAACAGTTGATTCTAAGGGTTTTTCTTTTCCATTTTTGAAACAACTAAGAGGTACGACTACTAAATTAATGTACCTACATTGATGGAAAATCTACTGTTGATTTGTTATTTAGAGTATGCTGTATGCAAAATGGGGAATGCGTTTTGCAGCTAGATACAATCAGAGCAGAAGTTGCATTCATCGACACATTTTTACTATGTAACGCCATCTTTTTGGGCATGGAATGGAGGTGATGAATGGCTCAGAGGACTTGTGGAATTTGTGGATCATCTGTTGTGCAAACTTCCAAATGACAACGCAATTTGTAGACTGAATAGATCATCTGTATCCTTGGAAGATGCTATGGAGTTGAATTCGGTATGTATGAACGGATAAATATTTGGTACGTATGAATTCGGTAACGGAAATATTCATTTTTTTCCTTTCAATTTTATAGGTTGGAGCGGATAAATCCAGAATGTCCATTTACTACTTTGCCATATCCTAAGCCAGTAGATAACTGCCTTGCTAAGGTCATAAAGTTGTCTGATTCTTAATTAGTTGTACTAAGCAAGTTCGAGATTTTGAGTCATATATTTGCTTTTAAATCAACATTACTTGTATGACCCTCCAAAAATAGGTAATCATAGACATTGACTTATAGTTGTTTTTTGATATTTTGCTATCTGTGTTTTTTGTTTTGTTTTGTTTTGAGTAATGCTATCGATGTGTTTTAAATTCACTTCCATTGGCTTGAAGAAAAACTTAGTTTCCACGATTGTCTTTGGATGACATTTTTATTTACAATGGTAAAATCAACCCATTTCATTCAATATGATAGTTTTAATACATGGTGAAATTTCATGATGTGGTGTAGATTGCATCAACAATTTCTATAGTCTACAATGGATTAAAACTTATATAAATTTAATGTGTTTGATTCATTATCATTTATAAACATTATCCATTCTAAATGAGTTCTAGCATAGCTGCAGTTCAGTTTACTATAACAATGACAAACTAAATTTGTTTAGGTTCAATGATAACATTACTATGCAATTTGAAGAACCAATTGAATGATCTTCTCTACTATAGTGATGTGAGAAGGTATGTGAGTGTTAAGTATTGACGTCTATCGTTGTTCAAAAAAAAAAGTATCGACGTCTATCAATCAGTTTTTTTTTGGTATGGTCGTCTATCAATAAGTTTAGATGGACATGTTTGGTTTGCCAAAATGAAACTTTAAAACAATGAGGATGTGAAAAATATGTTCTCTATATTTACTTAATATAATTCTAAGAGACCAATTGAGTTAGATACTATCTTGTTCAAATTTGTTCATACTATTGAAAGAAATTATGACGATGAAGAAAGTATGTCATCTTATAAGCATAAGAATTTCAAAATTCATATGCATATTTTATTTTAATTCTAAAATTAAGAAATTTTTACGCATCCATATTCTTAATCATGAATAAAAATGCATTAGAATTTTAAAATCGAACAGAAAAGGAAATTCTCTTCCCCACAATTTTATTGCGCCCCTTGAAAATATGAAATTATATCTATTCAAACACTCACAAAAACCACAATCAAATTCCTAAATAATAAAAAAACAACAATCAAATTCCTAAATAATAAAATAAAACAAGCAAGAAAAAAATATAAACTAATTAATTTTACATTGATTTCTGACAAGACAATAACTTAAGAACAAACAATGTTTAGTCCAAAACCTTTGTTTTTGTTCACAACGAAATGGAAATTGAAATTGAGAAACACTGCTATCACCTTTTCTTCATCTTCACATCACGTGAAATTCGAACCTCCTTTGGATATGGCTGCAAAAGATGGCGAACTTAGGGTTTTCCTTGTCGCCGGCGAAGTTTCCGGTGATTCCATCGCCTCTCGTCTCATGTCTTCCCTTAAGCTTCTCTCTCCTTTCCCTCTTCGTTTTTCCGGCATTGGAGGGTAAAATTTCATTCTTTTATTCAAAAAAAATTGAGTATTTATTCCTTGATGTGAATTATTTGAGAATGTTTAATTTATTTCAGGATTAAGATGAGAAGTGAAGGATTGAAATCTTTGTTTCCAATTGAAGATATTTCAGTAATGGGAATTTGGGAATTGTTGCCACATTTGTATAGATTCAAAGTGAGTTATTTTTTATAACTAGTACATTGTTAATTGCATGCTTGGATTTATAAAACGTGATTAACTTGTTAATTGTTAATGTTATGCTTATGTATGACCTAATTTGAGATTGTAAAATGAATAAGTTTTATACAGTTGTTTGCATTTGTAACTTACTTATCTTTGAAACTTGTGTTAAATAAGCTGAAAACAAGGTCTCAGGTTTGATTCCCTCTAGTGGAATTTCGGTGAGCTGGTCCATGCAGAGAAAAAACTCTGGCTTCAAATGGGCCCCTCGCAAGTGAGCGGTGGGATTGGTGGTCCCTCGGATTAGTTAGTCGTTGGGTCGGATACCAAGTTTAAAAAAAAAGAAAAGCTGAAAACAGTTCAAGGACATATCTTAAGCTATTTCAAACGCTTACATTGTATTTGATTTGCGATAGCTTTTTGTACTTGGGTATATTTTGAATCTTTATTTGAAGCTCTGTGTTTGAAATGTTTAGAATGTGCTGAATGAAGTTGTGTGTGCTAAATTTTTAGGTGAGACTAAATGAAGCTGTAGAAGCAGCTGCTCTATTTGAGCCTCATGTTGTAGTGACAGTTGATTCTAAGGGTTTTTCTTTTCGGTTCCTGAAACGGCTAAGAGGTATGACTACTGATGAACACACCTTACTGGAAAAGCTGTAGCTGATTTGTAATTTAGAGGCATTGTGTAAGGGAATGGGGGAATGCCTTTTGCAGCTAGATACAATCAGCAGAAGTTGCATTTGCCGGCACATTTTCACTATGTAGCACCATCATTCTGGGCATGGAAGGGAGGTGAAGAAAGGCTCAGAGGATTGGCAGAATTTGTGGATCATTTGTTGTGCATACTTCCAAATGAGGATAAAATTTGTAGATTAAATGGATTATCTGCAACCTTTGTTGGGCATCCTGTCTTGGAAGATGTTATGGAGTTGAATTTGGTATGACCATTGCAGTTTCTTACGATCTTTGCATATGCTCTCACTATTTCTACGTGTTGTGTTGTTTATTTTCCTTATCTAGTTGAACTTTATGGTTGAGTTTAGTCAGTAACTGCTTGATATTTTTTCAGAGAAACAGTTCCTCAGAAAAAGAATGGAGGGCTGAAGGAAATGGCGAAGACTTCCAAAGGAAACATGAAGTGCCCTCAGGTACTTGTAAATTGTAATCAAACAAATCTCCATAAGCTCACACACTTATCTTTAGGAAAAATGTACTAATTTATTGTTTCTATGTAAAAGCCCATGCTTAACATGTCATTACTAATACTATTGAGCAAAAAGAGCATTTCATTACTAATACTCTACTACAGTAACTTTCTTTTCTGAGAGAAATATTTTGAAAGAGAAGGGTCACGAAAACCATTTGCTAGATACACTTTGCACAATTTTGTTTAATATTGAAGTCATTGTTTGCTTTATTATCTTATCAACTTAAACTTTAAAAGGAGCCACTGTTATTAGCTTGCTTCCTGGAAGCAGAATACAAGAGGTCAGCCGGATGCTTCCCATCTTCGCTAATACAATGGAACTACTGAAAGACAATGTTCAACAGTTGATGACTGCCATTCATGTTGCACCTAATGAGCATGTAGAAAAATTCATTGCCGGTGCTGTTCATAGATGGCCTGTTCCTGTTGTATTGATTCCAGGCGGAACAACACACATGAGATATGATGCTTTTAGCGTACGTTCCGTTGTCCCACTAGACTTCAATTCGCATAAGTGCATAACAATTTTTTTCCAGATCATTATATCAATACTTGTAGCGTAGAAGTTGTAGAAAATTGGTTTAAAACTCCTGATTTCTGCTCCTGGCAGTTGTTCTTATGATCCATTGTAGAATGGTTACAGACTCCTCTAGAGGCTGCTTAATTGATTACACGAATCCATAATTCTCTATGCCATATTATTTTAAATAGGAGCACATGTTAGGTTAGGTAGGGTCGAAGTACCCTATTTTTCTGGCACTGGAATTGCTTTAGATACATTCAACTAAAAATGCCAATATGTCTATATTTACTTCAACTGAAGCTTCCATTATTTCTCATTAGACCTGCATTCATTGTGCATGAATGTTGCATTTTGTGCCTAGTTAATTTGAATCAACACATCACAGGCTAGTAGAGTTGCATTGTGCACATCCGGGACAGTTGCTGTGGAGATGCAGCTTGCACGTTTGCCTTGTGTTGTGGCATATCGTGCCCATATTTTGACTGAATGGTTCATTAAGTACAAAGCAAAGATACAATACATATCACTTCCCAATATTCTTTTGGATTCAGCCATTATTCCTGAAGCACTCTTCCAATCCTGCAAACCCGACAACCTAGCATTATTGCTCAAGTAAGACTGAAAGATTAATTCATTTCCATTACTAATTTGAATGTCTCAAAAGCTTATAATATATCAGTTGCAGGCAATATTTCTCATATTTGACATCAGGTTTTGGATTTATTTTGCAGAGATTTAATACATGATCATGCTTGTCGAGAAGAACAAATAATTGCAGCGGAAAAGTTTGTCAAGCTTTTAATGCCTTCAGAAAGAACAAAGCACAACCTTGCAAAGCAAAATTTGATGAGAACATGTTCTGATTACAGTCCAAGTGCTGTTGCAGCATTTACTATATTAAATTATGGGATGCCTGTGATTCATTAGTCATGACTAATATAGGAGGACTTCTTTTTTCTGTGATGTCTCTGTGGCATTTAGTTTTTTTTTTTTTTTTACAAAAGTTGAAGGTTTAAAGCAGATACATGCTGAATAGAACACAAAGTGATCATGAAGAAAATTAAATAACTAGAGTTATGCTAACATGTGTCTTAATGATTATGGCACATACATGTTAGCGTATTTAAAGATATAAATTTTGTATTAAATAATATATAATTTTTAAAAAAAATGTTGAATATTATATACAAATTTCAAAAGATATTTTTTTTGACACACAAAGAATGTTTTTATATTTGACTCCTTAAATAATTATGTTAGCATTTTCCATTCAAAATAAATAATGATCCAACTATCTCTAATGGACTCCAAATTGCACATCAATTGATTTAATTGTCACTTTCATCTTTTTCAATGGCTTTTTACACAGTAGCTTGAGTTGAGCTTGTTTGTACCAATGGAATAAAGACTTCATCAAAACTTTTTCTTTGTTCAATGAATCAATTAAAAGAAATCGCCAATTAATGATTTTAATTTATTTTCATGATTAACACTTGCAACTGCATTTTGTTCTGATATTTTTCTTTACTTTTTTTTTTATGAAGTAGCCAAAACTTTGAAAAGTCAATGCAAAAATGTTTATCAAAAAAATATAACTAGTGAGTAGTGACCAACTCACCGACAACAGAAACACTATCCATTACCTTATATATGATTATATATTTTTTTTTTAAAATTGTATATTCTCTACGTACAACTGCATAATTATCTTTTAAGTTGGATAAAATCATAGAGAGAGCGTATATAATTATATATAACATCATATTTTCCAAGATTTTTTTTGTTGGTAAAACATATTTTCCAAGTTCTATTCTACTTTAACTCCTTTCTCTCTCAATAATTTAATATTCAGCCACCACGAACTTATTGTTTGATAGAATAGAACCACGTTGCATTGTCACTGTAGAATTTACACACTGGTTTATTAAAAAATTACGGAGAATCACTAGAATAGTCTTAAAAATACTACTCCATATAAAATATAAGAGAAGATTGGTCAACTAAAATTAATGTATCATTTTTAACCAACTACGTCAACTTTTTTTGACCATTTTTCCCTTACGTTTTGAGACGGAGGGAGTAATAGTAATTCGTTGTAATCTTGACAATTTCATCATAATATTAAATATATATGCATTGGCATAATTCAATTCTTAGTGACATTATCTATTTTGCAGATTTTTGGAGGTAGAATAACTTAAGTTTTAACTGATTCTCAAGATTTTTTTTAAAATCAAATTGGCCATTTATATATTGTTTTCCAATTTTCTAATGAAATGTATTAGTTTTTCCAAAAAGCCGCCACAAACTCTGACATCGTCATAGTATGATTTTTAAAATTTACCTACTTCATTTTTTAATCTAATTAAAATTTTATACATACACACGATTTCACATTCTTATTTTTTAAAGTAAAGGACACGATTTGATATTTTATATATGGTTCGTGTGTGCACAACATGATTTCTTATTTTGTATTGTTCATTATTCTAATACTATAAAAAACTACATTGGTGTTCAATGTTGTCTGTGTCACATAAATCTCCCTAATTGTATATTTATGTGCAATTAGAACTTCCTTCCTAGCTATATGAAACAAATGGTTAATATAAAAAAAAAATATTGTACAATTATATTTTTTTAATGGTGTTTATAAGATACATACTATGTTAACAAACAATTTCCCAAAAAGTGTGTTTAGATGAAATAAGGTGAATCTCTTATAACTTAACAAAAGTTCTCGAAGGATACCTCGTTTATATTAAGAGATGGTAACAATCAATATTAATAACCTACTACTACTACTACTTGTCTTAAGATATTGTTATATTATCATTACTATCTTTGATTCTTCTAAACTCTCACGTTCTCTTATATAGATGATGTATTTTAATTTGCAAGTAATAGAATAAGAGATCAAGCTCAGAGAATACTATATATACTTGAATACTTGATTCTACCATAAATTAAAAGCCATTACCACCATATGTTTTTGCACCACTAACCCAATAATTTCAAAAATTTGATACCTAGGCTAGATACCACCGATATATAATAGACAATATTCAAGATTTTTAATCTAACTGTTAAAATTTTAGCTTTTAAAATGAATAAAATATTCAAAATTTTAGCAGTTAAGATTTTTAATCTAACTTTTAAAATTCCATTGGGCAGAAAGTGAGGGAAACAGAAATTGAACTTTAGACCACTTAGTCGTAAAGACTTTAATACCATGTTAAATGACTGGTTATCTCAAAAATTTAAGCTGTTAGAAAAGATCACGTCAATGATTTTATATTATTTCTGATTTTGAATCTTGATTATGATTGATGGAAGTGAAGATGTCCAAACACTATATATTTAATTTTAAAAGAATTTTTTTTGCTATAACTTTTTTCTAATGTCCAAAAAATTCTATTTTCTTTTACCTACGCCATCTTTTAAGATGACGATATAAATCCACCAACTTGCCATGAATATCTAACCACCAAAATGTTCACATTATTATTCAAAACTATCATATATAAAAAAACAACTAAGCAATGCACAAATTTGTACTATCTCATATGTCAAATAGGGATACAGATCGTATGCTTGCATGCAATCATTCGGTCACATGTCACTGATTTGTGATCGTCCAATCTTCATTAAACGGTCGAAAATTTAACAAGAAAATATTAAGATCTCTCACCTATAAGCAAAACTAATAGACTACTTAAAAAATGTATAGGAGTACGTTAAGAATATTTAATTTTTGTATTAAAAATAAAATTGTTTTTTTTTTTGAAAAGTTAAAAGATAATATATATTCATAAAAACCAAATGGAGAATATAATATTTAGACAAGAATTCGCATGTAAACAAAGAACAAGACATAAGAATAATCAACTTACTCAAAGAACATTTAAATGAGATTTAGAAGTAGTAGAAACATGTCTCGTAAGTTTAATTCAATTGATAAAATATATTATACACATATGTAGAGATTGATGTTCAAAAACTCAGACTAATACATCGTATTGTTTGACAAAAAAAGTTAGTAGAAACATGATTTGAGTTTATGGCATGAAAATATTTCTTGTCAGATTATTTTTTATACAGTTATATATAAAAAAAATGTTATTGCTCTGCATGACTTTGACATAGAAATAGAAATTACAGACAAAAAAAATATAATAGTCAAACATTACCGGTGGCTCCGGTCAACGGTTGATAAACCTGTTTCTAAAGCTCTCTCTCTCTCTTGCTTGGTCATTCAATTTTGTGGAGGAGCTTATTGGGTTCTCTCAATTTTTACTTCTTCTAAGTTTGATCCAAAAAAGCTTCAATTTTTATTATTTCTTTTTGAAGAATTTTGATTTTCAGTTTCTGGGGTGCTTTTTCAAGCTTCAAGGAAATGGCAGTAAGTTTCTTTTTTCATCACTTTTTGTATAGTTTTTGTCTTTGATTGTTGAGAAAATTGTGGAAAAAGGTAAGAAAAATTCAATTTTAATCTCTTGCATTATGTTGTATCATTGTATGTGTTCTTATTTGTTCATCTTTTATTAATTTGAAATAGTTGACCAAAATTAGACTTTAATCTCTTTTGGTCAACTTAGTTATTTCTCTATAGCTAGATCAATCATTGAAATTTTTCTTTTTTGGCTTCTTAGATAATGAATCAATTCAATTAGAATTAGAATTACGATTAGAATCTTATTATGTTTGTTATCTAGATTTTACTTTCATACAAATTTTGGCTAAAGTATGAATCAATTACTTAGTTGATAGTTAGTAATCATAATTGTAGTTGGATGTGTAATTGTTTATTAATTTAGATTTTGATTGAAACAAAAGTTGTCAAAACAAGTAGGTAGTTGAGTTGTAACTATGAGTTTGTTGTTTTATTGTAATCCAAAGTTGAGTAAAGGAATAACTTTGATGAGCTGTATGATTCTCATTGAACTTTTCTGTAGCACATGTGTTATTTGTACTGTTATATGTAGCATCGACACTTCTGATCAAAGGCGTGTCCAGTGTCCAACACATGTGGTAACATTCAATTATGTCTTTTTCTCAAATTAGTTAAAGTATAACTTGGACTATTAGAGACTAGCGATGTATATGGATTTTGACTGATAGTAACCGATTTGTAATTTCCCTCCTTAGCATATTAAGACCAAATGGCCGTTGTAATTTCCTCTTAGAAAGTGGAGTTTCCATATAAGATGGAGAGGGTGTTCTTATATGGGCGTATTTGTAGCCAAGATATGCTGGTGTGATTTTCGGGTATGGTCCATGAGCATCTAGGTTTTAGTTTATACTTTATACCCCTTAACTCTACAAAGATTGGAAATTTTCTTGTTCATTTCAATAGCTGAGAAAGAAGCAATGAGGTACAACTTTGTAGGGACTTTACAATGTTTTGAGAAGTTTAGAATCTAACTTTGATATTTCATTTTCTTTTAGTAAAATTTCAATCTGTGAGTTTTGTGGAGACTTACTTTCACTTTTATGGTACACTAAATCTTACATTGTTCGCTCTACTGAGAGTGATAATGCTTTGAATAAGTTGTCATGAAGCTTTTCTCATGAACGAGAAGTTTTTATCTTGGACAATAGAAAGAATAGATTCATTTTGCATATACTTTTCTCTGTATAACAAGATACAGAGAAAACAAATCTGCAGTCTTTTAGCACAGAAGCGATCAAAACTAGTTTTGTTCATCGGTAAATTACCTCATTATTGTTCCATCATGTTCCTCACCCCAAATCATTTAGGTTTAAAATTGCTTTCAATGCGAAAATCGACCAAGATTATTCTGAACTTTTCACTTTTCATATTGAAAAGAAGAATCAGGAATATTGAGTTAATCAGGTATTAATGTTAGCACTCAGCATTCAGTTATTCCATACATGAAACAATATATTTATGCAGATAACTGTGACCTAGTATGGATTGGTTTCTAATTTATAGGAGCTTCTTAGTTAAAATAAGTTTATGGTTCTGAACTTATGAAAAAGTCGTTGTAAGATGTTCATCGAGAAGTTAATTGAGAGAACTCTTAGTTATTGTAGAACTTTAAATATTTATTTTACAATATGTGCTTCATAAGAAGTTTGTCCAAACAAGCACTACATTGCATAATCATAAGTTGGTCTACTTGTGTATTCATGCACAAATGCATAATACAGGTTTTGAATCATAAGATTATCATATGTTGCTCTACTTGCGTATTCTTCTGATGGAAAGATCTGCAGGTTCTCTTTGGAAGTAATAGTCTTGCAATATGTTGAACAGTGAACACTGTCTGGTTTTCATTTGATTAGGTATAGAGGCATGCTGAATGTTGTTTTAGATGGTGGTACTGCGCTAGATGTGGTGGGATGCCAGCAAAAGACATTATGACGCTCAACACGAAGGCTAGTGCGTGAGGGAGAGCCATTTTTAACTCTGTAAATGTAGTGGAGATAGCTCACTCGGGGAGGAATCCTATAGTCTAATTAGTCCCCTTGCAACCTAGAATCTTTTTAGATGAACTTATTTGAGTTTATCTAATGACATAAACACTTGTGAGTCTGTTTGAGAGAATTTTTGGAAACAACTTATGTAATGTTCATAACATGTTTCTAGTTTGTTTCTACAAGCTCTCCAGGATTTCGTATGAAAACAACTCGGTTTATATTAAAAATAGTTTGACTTTATTTTATCTTTTGTTATAGAAATAGCTTATACATAAGCATTTAATTAAGCTGTTTATCCAAACAAAACCTTTATATTGTAATCTCTTCCAGGTTCTATAAAGTTTAGCAGTTACCTAGTAGGACCAAGATAATTGATTATTTGAATCTTGAATGTGAGTAGTGAAAAGACATTCATTAGTGTTTGAAACATGTATTCTGGCATCTATTCTATTGAAACTCACTTAACAGATTATTTTTAATGCGTGAATTTGGCAGCAACGTACTCATGTACCAAAATTTGGCAATTGGGAAGGTAACGACAATGTTCCTTATACAGCATATTTTGACAAGGCCCGGAAAGGTCGAACTGGAACCAAGATGATAAATCCGAATGACCCTGAGGAAAATGCCGATTTAGTTGATAATTCATCGTCTGATCACCCACCTCCCAAACCTAGAGCCAATTCAGAGGATCTGTCTGGAAAAGGATCAGTTCGACCAACAATTGAGTCTCATAAGAGTCTCGAAGATGGTGATCCTAAGAACTATGTTGACTCTCCAGCTCGTCATGACAATGTAGGCAATAGGAGTTCCAATGATTCTACACCTCGTCTTGGAGTAGGTTCTTCTGATAACCGACGCAGACCTTCAAGACAAAGTACTGCTGGATCTGAGTATAGCGTTGAACGATCACCCCTTCATCGTCAGGCTAGAGCTCCTACTGGAAAAGACAGTCCTTCATGGGAAGGAAAGAATTCCTATGACAGCAGCCATGGTACACCGGGAAGATCCCGTTTAAGACCAGCTAATCGAGGGGATGAAACTGTTAGTTTTGTTTTTCTACTATCCTACGTTATTACCAACTATCATATCTTTGAATCTTTATGCAACTTTCTATTGCAAATTTGTTCTGATTTTTCCGCTGTTGCAGCCTGATAAAGGTGCAGCTGTTCCAAAGTTTGGTGATTGGGATGTCAGTAACCCTGCATCAGCTGATGGCTATACTCACATTTTCAACAAAGTGAGAGAGGAGAGACAAGGCGGGGCCGGACATGCACCCGGAACACCTAATGAGAGGCCCCATGTTATCCGCAGCCAAGGCACCGGTGGCAAAACCCAGGTATGCCGACAATTCCTGTTTAACAGTGTTTGAAAAACCGAACTAGAGATCGAAATAGTGAGACTTACGAATCATGGTTCAATTGGTTTGATAAAAAACTACAATGCAAAAAAATAGAAAACGATTGAACCAGCTGTGGTTGAACTGCTTCAACCCCGGTTACCTAGAAATTGGTCTGCTTAGTCCGGTTTTTAAAACATTGACATATCTATAATTTTGGAGATTTTCGCTTTGCTGATGCTTATCGTTGCACTCTTTGATTCTCCAGTGTTGCTGCTTTGCTTGGGGCAAAAAATGATTAGTTGGAAAGTTTGAATAGTATTGTGAATGATCATGAGGTTTGTGTAGCACTTGTAAATATCCAAGGTTCTCTTTCCTTGCGGGAAGACATCATTGAATTACATCTATCATATAATTACTTTGTGCTCTTTTCTGTCAAATGTGCTCAGCAAAAACACTTTGCATGCATGCAAAATTGTGATTTTACTTTTTTTGGCCTTCTGCTGTGTTAATGTTATGCTCTTATATTATTCAAATTAACTGTATTTATCCAAGATATGGAGTATTAAGAGATTGGTTATATAATTCTTTTCCAATGAATTTATGTCATTTGATTCAAGTCATAATGTGTTGAACTTGTGAATTCTAATTGGAAATGTTCCAATAGAAAATTGCTACAAAGGATCTTATTTTGACCTGTTAAACTTTTGCAATCAAGTGTACTTGGTAAATCTAATAATTTACAAAGGTAAAGAAATTGAAGATTTGTGGAATTTGAATGTTTTGCTCTTTTGCAAAGTTATCATCCAAAGCTTAGTTGAATGAAGTGAGTCTCCAACTTTTTCAAAGCAAATTTATCGTTGATCAATTCATCAACAACAAACAACAATGAAAAAACTAAGTATTAACTCACTAAGTAGAGTAGACTACATAGATCAAACGCCAATTAATGAGGTTAAAAAATAATTAGAAGAAAGTGTTATGTATTAGTATTAAATTTTCTTATTAATTTAAATAATTTTTTTAACACAATTTATATAGAGCTTAAAATATATATGATTCATATTTTTATGAGATATAAAAATATGTATAATTACTTTTTAAAATTAAAATTATTTAATGAAGTATAAATTATTTTTAAGTTCTTATTAAATTTTATACTGTTGATATATTTTCATGACAGAGAACTTTGCCACCCTCCATAATCCTACCTAATTTGAAGGATTAGTTTCTACAGTTGTGCGTAGAGAATATTTGATTCATACCAAAAAAATATACTATTATATAATTTTTATTTTTTATTTTAATTTTAAGAGTTTAATGATTATGTACCATAGTTTTACACCATCTTTCAATAGAAACTCTCAAACTACTATATTTTACAACTAATTTGGCGGAATACAACATATTCATTGAATATTAATTAAAAACTTTTATTCGAAGCAGAATAAATTAGTTCATTTCATTAGCAATAATATGATCAATACAACATTAACTAAAGATGTAGCCGCTTTTAAGTATGAAGTACCCCATTTACTTGTCTAATAGTAAATTCATTATCATGCATATTCTATTTCCTCATTTTATAATTGGAAAGTCGAAGTTCAATGTATATAATAAATAAATTATTAAACAAAATAACATAATACTAACTTTTATCTCTCTACAAAAATAATTTAATTTAATTTAATTTTATTACCGCAATCCTTAACCACAAAACTGAGCATTTCTTTTCCCTTCCATTTTATCAATCGCACTGAACTCATCTGATCGGAAACCTCAGTCGGAGTTGCTCTCGTCGGCCACCGGAAACTCGCTCAGGTTTTCATCTCTCTCTTCCATCGTGATTTGTTCTTTTGTTCCAACCTCTTTTTCCGGAAAATGTTGAATTTTTCTACATCCTGCACAATGATTTGATTCATTTTCATCTATATTAATCAATCAATTAGGTGTATAATTTTGTTTTGAAGTCAGAATTTATGTTTTCAGAATTTATCCCTTCGCATGTTCCTAATTATTATTTCGATTACTCGTAGTAATTTTCCTCAAATTGCGGTTGTGATGCCGTTGCGGAGACCTGTAAAATCAATATATTACGGTTGCCGATTGCAATTTAGAACACTGATAATAGTGAGTCTACTTTCCTGAGTTTTTACTGGAAGGGACTTTTAAAACTGCAAGATACGAATTAACGACTTTGCTTATCGGTTTTGGTATAATCCTCAATCTGATGGGCATAGCTGCATAGTTAGGTGCTCAATTGTACTTTTGAAATTTGAGGTTTTGCCTCATATTAACCAATTAAATGGTCAAATTGGCTTTCATTGGTCCGAGTAGTTTTATACCATAGCCTACCACGGAGCTGAATCTAAATCTCCTTTTGAGTTTTGAGATTGTATATGGCCAGAAATCCCAAATTTCTTACATGATTAAAAAGTGGATATTTTGGTGTAAACTGTTGTGACTGGAGTGATGATGTTTTTAGAAGTTTAAACTGTGGCCACATAGATAACATTCAATGGCCGAAAGAGTTTATCCTAAGCTGGCTGCACAATATTATAGCCTGCTTGAAATTGTTTAAAGGATTCCAATGTCTGGGTGGATCCATCAATTTTTCTATATCTCAGTTATAAATAAGTTGTAAAGGTTCATAAGGTGGAGATACATTTGCCTTCATCTTTGCAATTGTAGTAGTCCGTCAACATCACTGAATTTCTAGCAGTGATCTACTCATAAGCTGTTAAACAGAAGGGCAATTTGGGGAGAGGAGCATGTGGGAGATAAGGATAGTATTTGTCCATTAGATAGGTATGAAAAAGTATTGGGGTGTGTATGATGGAATTCTGTTAACTTGTTACAGCAGAGGAGCACCTCTACGTGAAGTATAGGCTTGGGCGTGAATTCTCCGGAGGGTCATCCTTTTACTATTTTCTTCATTATCATAATTAAATTCTAATACAATGCAGGTATAATGAGAGGATGTAAAGGAGTGTATCAGAACTTACGTAGAGTAGGATTTAGATATATTCATATATACTTTCCAGTCAAACTCCCACAAGATGCCACTGGTTGTTTAGCTTCCATTGTTAGGCTTTACCATCTTTTCTCCATACTTTGTGATGAGGTAAAATCTCACAAATATTATAACTTTGATCTAGGAAAGCAATGGCATGGAGAGGAAATCTTTCAAAGAACATAAAAGAGCTTCGGTTTTTACTGTGCCAGTCATCTCCTGCAAGCTCATCTGCAAGGTTAGATATGTTTTTTCCTTTCTTTGGACCAAATTTTCAAAGCATTATCTTTTATATATCATTTGGTGCTTTTTGATTACATCTCCTACATGAATGACTAAAAATTAAAATGAGCTCTTATTACTTTTTTTGTTATTTCAGGGCATTTGTTGAAAAGAATTATAAGGAACTAAAGACATTGAACCCAAAATTGCCAATATTGGTCCGTGAATGCAGTGGAGTTGAACCCCAATTATGGGCAAGATATGGTATGCCTATCTTAATTTTCACTCTTTTCTCATCCCATAATTTGCATTCATATTCTATATTATCTTTCACATGTCTTTCACCCCTTAGTTTCATTACAGATTTTTAGGAAATTAACATTAATGCACCGACATTGAAAACCGGTTAATTAGCATTTTCCCTTTAATTTCACATAGAGGCCTGTTATGACTTATAAGAATATAATAGTATTTGTAGTGTGTACAAAAGTCCGAAACTAAATATCAATTTGACTTTTATCGACAAACATTTGTTGTTCGAGTGGCAAAAATAAGTACTTTTATTCACTTCAAACAATATCTTTAATTCGGTTAGAAAAACTTTTCCCTCTTTAACTGGATTGAGGAAGGCATAAGTTGTGTACATTATAATGTCAATTCTGTTGTGATTGTTACTTCATATTAATTTGCTAATCGTTAATGGCCTAGAATGTGATTAGATAATGAATTCCCTTATAATGTCAAATTTGGTATACTTACTCTGCAAAGTCATTATATCTTATAGCTCATCATTTTCATTCTTCGTTATTATGTACTGGTTCTCTGTTTCTATCACAACACACTCATTTCCTCTAATTTGTTCTTTACTACCAGATTTGGGAGTTGAGAAAGGCATTAAACTAGAAGGCATGACAGAGCCACAGATTTCTAAGGTACTTGAAGATCTGGTAAAAGCAGGGGAGGGTTTTAAAGCTTGATATATGACGGCTTAAATTCACTGTCTGAAATGGAATAAATGTATGTTGCAATTGTTATAATAGTGTGACTTTTGGTCATTTCAATAATGAACCTGTTGAATTTTTAAGTCGAAAGTCTCGGGTTATGCACCGCGAGCACATTTCTGTTGAGATATTTTTTCAAAACACATATTAAACCTATTTAATTAGATTCATATGATTGTTCTCAGTGAAAAGTTAACTTGCTGAGATCATGATTATACATGGACTCAGCAACAAGGTAGTATAATAATAGATCTTTTTAAGTTGCAGTTATAACACTCATACAATCTTCAAGAGTCTATAACAAGTGTAAAAAGACATACAAATTAGGGTATTTTAATTAGGATAACTTTTGTTATAATAATTAGATATCAAGATGAACAAATTTAGCATTATGTGGAAAAAAAATAAAGTCGATTATTAATAACTTTACAAATATAAAAATAAATACTAGGATGATATTTAAATAATTTTAAAGACTTCATACATTTTTTTGTTTGAATCCAACACAATCAACTCATGTCATTAATAATAAAGAAAAGAAAATGAAACAAATCCTATAGTACTTCCATAAAGAAAAGAATCAAAGCCTATTATACTTAATGTCACCTAGAAACTAGGAATCATAGGCCCTCCCATGAGCATGCAGTGGAATCGAAAGTAAGTGCCGATATATTGGAAATCAAAGGAATCCTCAATCCTCGACAATGCATACATGGAAATAATTTCAAATCTAAGTTGTAATAAACCCCTGATATTGTCTCATCATGATACTCAATAAGTTGTT
Source organism: Trifolium dubium (assembly GCA_951804385.1). Classification (NCBI taxonomy): domain Eukaryota; kingdom Viridiplantae; phylum Streptophyta; class Magnoliopsida; order Fabales; family Fabaceae; genus Trifolium; species Trifolium dubium. The sequence continues at coordinate 1,694,116 of OX638073.1, read as the reverse complement.
GATGCTTAAATTTCATCACACTATTCCCTTCAAACACTATAGGCAATGTAACAGTATTCTCACGCCCTAGGGCAACAGGATTCATAATCACAGAAGCAAATTCATTACCTTTATACGAAGCAGTTAGAGTTCTCTCATGATAATTATTACTATTCTTCCTATTATTATTATTATAATTGTTGTGAATCCGACTAGAATAACACACCAATAAACCTTCTAGTGTGTGAGGCAAATTAACTAGCAACCAATAAATGGAATAAAAAACAATAATGATCAACAAGAGCTAAAACTAGTAAAGCAATAAAGAACACAAATGCAAAATTTGTTTACCCAGTTCAGTTATAATCAACCTACTCTGGGGGAGAGAGCAGCTCTCCGTTCCACTATCAAACTTATTCTTGATTACAAAGAGATTCACTCAAAAGAGTTACAAGAAATTAGAGCTTCATCCCTAATTCTACCCTTTTCCCAAATCTCTCCCCGTGACCAAGAGATTTAAATAATAGTGTTTACAAAGATCAAAGAGATGAATTTCCAACCCTAGATAACACCCAAGAATCACCCTCTTGTAATCTAGCCTAATGTTGGAGAAGGAACTTGAAAACCTAATTTTCTCTCTTTGCTTCTCTGCTGCCGCTACTGTCAAAAAGAAACAAGGAGCTTATATATATGTTGCTAGCTTGTGTCCACGTGATGGATTCTAACAAAGCCAAGGGAAAGAAACTGTGTCACGTGAACTTAATATAAAGGCCCCACACATATACATACATGTTATAAAACCAGTATTAAGCATCCTTCAAATTAACCAAGTTTGATAAATATATTGGAACAAGATCAAGGCAAATTATAACAAATCTCCACCTTGACTTTATCTTGATGGCGGTGCCAACTTCCCACCAACCACCATGCTGCTCTCATCCATCCTTCGATTACTCTTTGAAGTTGATCAAGTCCAAGCAATGCTTGAACCTTGATCTAGGTAATGATTTGGTGAACATATCCGCCGGATTCTCCTCCGATGCAATTTTCTCCACCATGATTTCTTTAGACTCAATCATGTCTCTAACAAAATGCAACCGGATGTCAATGTGTTTTGTCCTTTCATGATACACTTGATGATTTGCCAAATGAATTGCACTTTGGCTATCACAATGTATTTTCACACAACCTTGACTAATCCCCATTTCACTAATCATACCCTTCAACCATATGGCTTCCTTGACTCCTTCAACAAGGGCTATGTATTCCGCTTGAGTTGTTGACAAAGCCACAACGGATTGTTGGTTAGCCTTCCAAGTAACCGCCGTACCAAACAATGTGAACACAAAACCCGATAAGGATTTTCTAGTGTCAATGTTACCCGCATAATCCGCACCCACATATCCTTCCAAAGCATCTCTTCCCGGATCAATCCTTTTGTACCTAAGACCACCCTTCAAGGACCCATTCAAATATCTCAAAACCCACTTCAAAGCTTGCCAATGAACTTGACCCGGATTTGCCATAAATCGACTTACCACACTTATAGCATAAGATAAATCCGGTCTAGTACAAACCATACCATACATGATGCTTCCAACCCCACTTGCATAGGGAGTACTCTCCATCTTCTTCCTCTCATCCTCGGATTGAAGACAATTTTTAATTGACAACTTTGAATGGTGACCAGGTGGTGTGTTCACAAACTTAGAATCCGACATTCTAAACCGCTCCACCACTTTCTTCAAATAATCGTGTTGAGATAAGAATAATTCACCTTTACTCCGGTCTCTAACGATATTCATACCAAGTATCCTCTTCGCATTTCCAAGATCCTTCATCTCAAATTCATCATTTAATTTTTCCTTGAGCACTTGAATCTCATGCTTATCATAACTTGCCATGAGAATATCATCTACATAAAGAAGGAGGTAGAGAATGACTTTCTCATTCCTCTTCAACATGTACACACAACTATCATAATTGCTTCTCACAAAACCGATTTTCAAGAGAAAATCATCAAACCGGCGATACCATTGCCTTGGACTTTGGTTCAACCCATACAAAGATTTTTTCAACAAGCATACTTTTGAACTATATTCCACAAAACCTTCAGGTTGTTGCATGTAGATCGTTTCTTCTAACTCACCATGTAGATATGCGGTCTTGACATCCATTTGTTCCAACTCAAGATCATACCGATTCACAATAGCCATAAGAATCCTTATAGAACAATGTTTCACCACCGGTGAGAAAATCTCATTGTAATCAATTCCCTCCACCTGAGTAAAACCCTTTGCTACAAGTCTTGCTTTATACCTTGGTGCTTCAACCTCCGGTATACCTTCTTTTTTCTTGAACACCCACTTGCTACCAACTACCCTTTTCTTCTTAGGTAATGGCAAAAGTACCCAAGTATGGTTCTTCTTCAATGAAAGCATTTCATCATTCATTGCCTTCAACCATTCCTTGCCATCAATGCTTTCTAATGCTTCTCTGAAGTTCTTTGGTTCCGAGTCTTGCAATTCTTCAGCCGCATTCAAAGCATAACAAATAAGGTCAGCATGACCGAATCTATTAGGTGGGCGAATAACTCTCCTCTCCCTATCTCTAGCTAGCTGATAGTCCAGAGCAGTTATTTCATCACTCCCACTCTCCTCAGGTACCAGAGTCTCAACCTCCTCTACCCTCTCATCAGTGGAAGGCTCCACCTCAAACTGAATTTTTTCAACCCCAGTTTCTGGTCTTTCTTCCGGTTCTTTACACTTCATCCCCATCCGGGTCTCATCAAAAGTAACATCCCGGCTTATAATAAACTTTGATCTCCCAGGTCCCATCATCCACAGCTTGCAACCCTTCACACCCTCAGGATAACCAATGAAAATGCATTTTACCGCTCTAGCATCAAGTTTGTCTTGCTTGATGTGAGCAAATGCCAAAGATCCAGAAACCTTCAAATTAGAGTAGTCAGCCGGCCTACCACTCCAAATCTCCATTGGTGTCTTCAGATCAATTCCTGTTGATGGACATCTGTTGATCAAATAAGCAGCAGTAGTAACTGCTTCTCCCCAGAAACTCTTGGGCAATCCAGCTCCCAACAACATACATCTCACCCGCTCCAACAAAGTCCTATTCATCCTCTCAGCTAGGCCATTTTGTTGCGGTGTGTATGCAACGGTTTTATGCCTCTTTATACCTTTTTTCCTGCAAAACTCATTAAATTGCTCTGAAACAAACTCCAGGCCATTGTCAGTTCTCAACACTTTAAGTTTAGTTCCAGTTTGATTTTCTATCAAGGTATGCCATTCTTTAAACTTCTCAAAAGTATCACTTTTATTTTTAATGATATGCACCCATACCTTCCTAGAATAATCATCAACAATACTTAGAAAATATGAACCTCCACCATGAGTAGAAACCGATGCAGGACCCCAAAGATCCGAGTGAACATACTCGAATGGTCTACTAGATTTATGCACCCCAACCCCAAACTTCACTTTATGTTGCTTGCCTAGGGTACAATTATCACAAAAATCTAGTTTGTTCAATTTTTCCTTTCCTAGCAAACCTTGTTTAGCTAGTTCAACTAAACCTCTTTCACTAACATGACCCAACCTCAAATGTCATAGTTTGGTTATGTCTACATTTTCAACATTAGTTACTAATGCATTAGAAATAACGGTGGAACCCTCTAAAATGTAAAGACCATTCATTTTAGACCCTTTAGCAATAACTAATGCACCATGAGAAATTCTCATTACACCACGTTCAATTCTAGTGCAATATCCTAGACCATCAAACATGCTTATTGAAATTAAATTTCTCTTAAGTTCGGGAATATACCTCACATCCTTCAAAAGGAAATCACGATCATCAAACATTTTGAGACGGATCGTACCCACACCTTGAACCTTGCACGCCTTATTGTTACCAAGACGAACAACTCCACCTTCTTTAAGTTCCAAGATCTCAAAGTATTCCTTTCTTGGACACATGTGATAAGATCAACCCGAGTCCATGACCCAACCCTTCTCCGATTCCCAACTTGTAACCGTTAGTGCACCCGCACTCTCATAACCTTCATCACTAGTGACAATTTGAGCCGACGAACTACCACCACCCTTCCTTTGAGGGCAATCCTTCTTGAAATGTCCCGGTTCATGACAATGATAGCATTTTAGCTTGCCACCACTATCATTCTTCGGCCTAGACTTGGACCTATACTTCTTTCCCTTTCCTTTGCCTTTATGCTCACTTCTACCTCTCGTAGCATTCAAGCCTTCTCCACTATCATCAATTTTCAAGTCTCTCAACTTAGTCATTTCCTTGGTTCTCAAAGCCGATTGAACTTCATCCAAGGTGATAGTGCCTTCTTTGCCATAAAGCAATGCTTCCCTGAAACTCTCGAATGACTTAGGTAAAGCACACAACAAATGAAAAGCTTTGTCCTCATCTTTTAAAACCTCATCAATGTTCGCCAAATCATCAATGATCTTGTTAAACTCCGCAAGTTGTTCCACCACGGACCTATTCTCCACCATACGATAGAGGTAGAGTTGATTCTTGAGGCACCATCTACGAGCTAAGGACTTGGTCATATACATTGACTCAAGTTTCGTCCAAAGCGACGCCGCCGAAGTCTCACCCGCAACCTCTCTCAACACCTTGTCCCCGAGACACAAAACAATAGCACTAACCGCCTTATCATTCATCTCGGTCTTCTGTTCAGCTGAGAGATTTGCTGACATATGTGTTATTCCCTTTAAAGCTTCAAGACACTTTTGTTGAACCAAAACCGCTCTCATTTTCGCCTTCCACAACTCAAAGTCGTTACTCCCGGTGAACTTCTCAATATCCTATTTTAAACCCATTGGTGCTAAGTTAATTCAAAACCCTTTGCCCCACGGTGGGCGCCAATTGTTGTGAATCCGACTAGAATAACACACCAATAAACCTTCTAATGTGTGAGGCAAATTAACTAGCAACCAATAAATGGAATAAAAAACAATAATGATCAACAAGAGCTAAAACTAGTAAAGCAATAAAGAACACAAATGCAAAATTTGTTTACCCAGTTCAGTTATAATCAACCTACTCTGGGGGAGAGAGCAGCTCTCCGTTCCACTATCAAACTTGTTCTTGATTACAAAGAGATTCACTCAAAAGAGTTACAAGAAATTAGAGCTTCATCCCTAATTCTACCCTTTTCCCAAATCTCTCCCCGTGACCAAGAGATTTAAATAATAGTGTTTACAAAGATCAAAGAGATGAATTTCCAACCCTAGATAACACCCAAGAATCACCCTCTTGTAATCTATCCTTATAAAGGCCCCACACATATACATACATGTTATAAAACCAGTATTAAGCATCCTTCAAATTAACCAAATTTGATAAATATATTGGAACAGGATCAAGGCAAATTATAACAATAATTATAATAATAATTATTATAATTATAAAATACTTCGTGATTGTTAGGGTTTCTTGCGGTAATATTGACAATAAAGTTGTAATATAAGATGTTGTCGCTTGTGATGTCGAACTGAGTGATTGAGGCGTCACTTATATTGAATTGGATAGGAGACGATGGTTGTTCGAGCAATCCAAGCAATCCAATCAAGACGACAATGGCTATAATAGCTATAAAGATTGATACAGGAACTTTGTATCTTGATTCTTGATCTGTTGATGAATTGCTGCTCATCATGACGATGATTAATTATTGATAGGCAAAAGGTTTAGGAGATTGATGAGTTAGGGTGCAAGCTAAACACTGAATTGTATATGTAGCTATTTATTTATCTATGCTATATATATAGGAAAAGGTTATAACTTTTTGTTCCAATTAAGTCCTTCGTTAAATTATGAATTCAATCTTTTTTTTTTGTAAGGATCTTTTCCTTCTTATAATAATTATTTAAATTAAATAAAACTACTAAATAAGAACAATATCAGGCATTTGATACGGTTACTATTATCACGCAAACAATTTTTTTGGTTGCATGCAGAATATTGTACTTCTATTTTATTTTATAATCATGCAGAATATATTACATTGATTTTATTTTTTGACACAATGCAGAATATTACATTGATCTTTATCTAGAAAACGAGTATTAATCTTTGCGAACTTCATAGAAATGACGTAATGTGAACTTTCTTCCCTCGTGCTTAGTTTTTCTTTTTAGTTTTCTCTTTCTTTTTATTAGCTTCCATACCAAAAAAAAAATTTAATAAAAAAAAATTTAAAAAATTAGTACAGTATAATGTTTATAAAAAATGAAATTGTTATTTTTTTTATGAAAGTATGTTTTCTAAAATATAATAGTCAATAAATAACATTTTAATTTATAAAAATAATTAATTATTTATGATTTTAAAGATCAAGTGTACCGTAGAGGTTCCCGAGATATATACATGCTTTCAAATTGTCCATTTATAGTCGTTACTAAATAAGTTGAACAATAAAATACGTTTGTAGATTTATTGACTTTTAAACATACTTTATAAAAATATATTTTATACAATTTATAATAAAGGACACTTAAAGAAACAAAAAATAGTTAAATTAATCTCATAATATTTATCGTAAAATAAATATATAAAACAAAAATAACATAAATAATTACATTACGTCTAATAGAAAAGAAGCATCTTTTTGTTAGAATTTTATTCCTTAAATGTGATTAAAAGAGTGTATAAGATTCAAGCTCCGATAGTATTTACATTACATCTAATATCCCTAGCAATTGAGCTAAATTACCAAAAGGAGCATTTAGTGACATTGAAAGAAGGTGCCAATTTAACATCAGAAATGAAAGGAACTCTCAAATTTGGACAATCTGCATATTGAGTTAATCCAAATTTTAAGTCATAAACTCCCAAATTTGTCTCTTCATAATACTCAACAAGTTGTTTAGGCTCCAATTTGATTATGATGTTCCCTTCAAACACTATCTGAAACCTAACAGTATTCTTCGCGCCTAAAACAAAGGGTTCGATAGTCACCAAAGCTAATTGATTACCTTTATACGATGAAATCGCATCGATCTTCTAATCAAAATAATATAAATTTTTGTCTTTGAAATTTGTTGCTGCAATGCTGACCTTAAACTTTTATAATATATAAGATATTATTGTTTGTGATGTTGAATTGGGTTATGGAAGCCTCAGTTATGTCGATCTCGATCAGCTTAGCTTTTTCGTATTTGCATATATTTATTTATTAGCAAGAAAACTACCAAACTGAAGATCACAATCAAAATAAAAAATGCACAAATGTGATCAACTGAATTAGGGTGATGGGAATGGGATTGATGAATTGGGGTGTACTTTTGTTTTTTTGTTGATAATGTTTATGATGTTGAATTGGGTTACCGAATCCACAGTTATTTTTAACTTGAAAACTGGTTTGCATAGACCAACCACAATAACATAAATGATGCGGGCTCTAAAATTTGAAGGTTTAGGGGATTGATTAGTTTGTTTGTGTCCTTGTTCTTCTGTTGATAATTTTTTGACAAATTTTTTGTTTGTATGTTTGTTACAATTTTTTTGTTGATAATTTTCTGTACATCTTGATGATGATTAATTGATAGGGAAGGTTTAGTGAATCGATTATTAATTTGTTACACATCTATCTTGATGATGATTAATTGCTAGAAATATCTATTTTGATGATGATTATTAATCAAAGTTTTAGGAGAGAAATGAGAGAAGAGAGAGAAGGTCTGCTAGGGTTTCGTTCTTCTAAGAATGGTAGCCGTTTTCCATACCGGGAAACACCATTCAAACGCAAATCCTATCGTGACTATGGTGAGGTAAACACTGGGGGGGTGCGGGATCATCATGGGGAGCGAAACACTGGTGAGAACAGAGAGTTAGATGCGGAGTGGACTGTGGTGCGAGCAAGGAATCGGAAAGGGAGGTTACCGGGTTCTTCCAGACAAGGCGGTGATGACGGGTCCAGGCTTGGTTTTCACAAAGGTAAGCGTCATGACTACAGGACAGCAGACAGGTTTTTGCAACAACGGGTTTCTGCGGGTGTTACTTCTTTCTATTTTACCAATTTTCCCGACAATATGCTTCAAGAAGACTTGCGAAATGAATTTCAATTAAGGGGACGTGTGGCTGATGTTTATGTGGCTGCAAAACGAAACGCTCGTGGCAATCGTTTCGGTTTTGTTCGATTCGACGATGTACGGGATGTATCGAAAATGCTTGCAGCTTTGAATGATATGTGGTTTGGCACGTACAAACTCCGAGTAAATACTGCTCGGTTTGATCGGATTTCTGCTGGTATTAGTATTTCATCTGAGGAGGGTCTGGTTAGGGCAAATGATCGTTTGAAGGAAGTTGTCGTCGGACAAAAACAAGTGCAACAACCAGTCGTAGTGGGGATGAAGCGTATTGATCAGCAGAGCAATAATTCTTATGCTGCTGCGTGCACAGGCGTTTCTAAAGAGGTTTCAGGCAAGGCAGTGGTGGGTACGGCACCAGTGGTTAACAAGAGCATACATTTTCAGTCTCGTCTTCAGGATCGGGAGTGGTTACAAAGGGGTATTGTGGCAACAGTCGTACAGCCTAATACTGTGTTCTCTCTTCAACAAACTCTTATCAATGCAGGCTTCGTATCCATTCGCGTTAGCCCAATGGGAGGTGATCAGGTTTTTTTATATTCTACTTCTAAGGAGGAAGATATTAAATTGGTAATTGCAGGAGCTTTAAATTTTTTTGAATCCTATCTTTTGAATGTGGCGGTATGGACTCCAAAATCAGTACATTCACATCGCTATGCATGGGTACGGGTCACGGGCGTGCCTCTACACGCATGGAATATTGATTTCTTTAAGCTTCTTGCTGCTCTAGCTGGGAGGTTTGTGAGAGTGGCTGCTGCTACTGAGAAGAAAGTAAGATTGGATGCTGCCCATTTTTTAGTTTATTGTTCTTATGATGTTGCTATTGACTGGTCTTTCATGGCATGTGTTGATGGGGAATCTTATTCTATTCGCATGGTTGATGATTGTCTCTTTGATCAACAAGTTGATTCCGATAAGTGTTTTGAGCCTAATGCAGCTGTGGAGTCTCCATGTTCCGAGTCTAGTTTTTTTCATAATTCAGATGTGTCGTTTGATGGTCGGGATTTGAGTAGTAATGCTCATATTAACGAACTTGCTAAGGATTTAAATGACGAATGGGAGAAACTGGTGCTGACTCAAAGTGAAGGCGATGGTCGTGTTGATCCGACAATTCATGTTACGAATTCATCTAAGTCAGGGGGAGGTTATCTTGAGGAGGGGATGCATAAGCACGTTGAGAGGGCAGGTACTTTGTTAGAGCAAGTTCAAACTCATTCTATGGTGCAAAATTCAAATAATTTAACTACTGTGCTTATGGGAGATAAAGTAGCAGGGAATGGGGGTGTGCAAAGTAATGGGGTTGGCTTTTCTCATTGTCACTTAGAGCCTTTTGGGCCTACTCTTTACCAATCAGCTGAACAGATCCAACAATCAACTAGTAATGGTAATTTTATGTCTTCTAATAAACATAATCAGTATACTAACTTGCCGAGCTCCTCTTATGTTACCACTCGACACCAAAATCAAGATTTGTTCATGTCTTTGGGAGATCTTTGCAAATCAGTTGAAGAGGTAGCTACAACCCCTTCTAAATCAATGCCGAATCGCAATTCTTCTGCTGCTACTACTTCTGTCCAGGACCATGCTTCAGCTGCTGTGTCTGAACTCAAAAATAAAAGGAAAGGTGCTTCATGTGTTTCACTAAAATCGCTTGCGCGCATGCCAGAGGCGAAGAGGGTTGAAACATGGAAAGCTATGAACAAAACAAAACTCAAACACCAACAGCCAAGCTCTCTTGCTTCTTCGATCCAGGGTCTGTCTTCTTCCTCATCTCAAGCAGGTGTTAACAAGGACGCAGATTGGAATAATTTGATGGTTTTGAAATCTGATGCGGGTGACTATGCACGCGATGTTGTGGCAATTGGTGAACAACTCAAAATTAATTTTCCTTCTGATCAGGTGAATGTAGTGAATCAATTAACAACTCTTGTTGGTTCTAAATGTAAGGTGGGTGATGGGGGTCTGAAAGCTCAGTAACAGGTCTGGGGATTTTTTCTTTGGTGTTGTTCTTTATTCATGAAGATTATTAGTTATAATTGTCGTGGTTTAGGGGGTGTTTTTAAACGGTCAGAAATTCGTAAGCTCATTTTACAACATACTCCTGATATAGTGTGCATCCAGGAAACAAAAATGGGATGGATTGATTGTTTTGTATGTAAGGCTTTATGGGCTGGTGATGATTTTGAGTTCTCTTTTAGACCTTCTATCGGGGCGTCAGGGGGTATTCTTACACTTTGGAACATCACAACCGTTAATATGATTTCTACGTCTTCGCATAATCATCTCCTTATTGTGCGTGGCAGTGATATTATTTCAGGCACTCAGTTTGTGGTGGTCAATGTCTATGCCCCATGTGACTTAAGGGGGAAGGCTGATTTGTGGCTTTGGTTAGGAGGTCTGGTCCAGCTGGATTTAGGTGGATGTTGGTGCGTCTGTGGGGACTTTAATGTTGTCCGAAATATTGGCGAACGCAAAGGTATTGGGATAGTAGGGACTGAAGGCGATATGGATCGTTTTAATGACTTCATCTTTCAAACTGGTTTGATTGATTTACCATTATTGGGTCGTCGATTCACCTGGTCACGTACTGATGGTTCTGCAATGAGTAGGTTAGATCGTTTTCTTTTGTCTGAAAGTTGGTTGGTTCATTGGCCTAAGTGTATACAAGTGGCGTGTTTGAGGGGTCTATCTGATCATTGTCCAGTGATGCTACGTGAAGAGGTTGAGGATTGGGGTCCTAGACCGCTTCGGATGCTAAAATGTTGGTCAGACTTTCCAGGTTATCGTCTTTTTGTTCAGGATTCTTTGCGTTCATGCCAAGTGGAAGGATGGGGTGGATATGTGTTGAAGACGAGACTTAAATTTGTTAAAAGTGCTCTCAAAGAATGGCATCATCGGCATGTCAAGAATCTTCCAAGTCGTATATCTGATACAAAATTGCGAATAAGTGATCTTGACTTGAAAGGTGAAATCTCTTCGTTGACAGAGGCAGAGATTCTAGAGCGGAGAAATTTAACAGCTTCCTTATTCTCTTTGGCTCGTTCTGAATGTAGTATTTTGTGGCAACAATCAAGAATTCGTTGGCTTCGAGAAGGAGATGCAAATTCTCGATTTTTTCATGCGTTGGCAAATTATCAGAAAAAGAAAAAGTTAATTGTTATTCTTCGTGTGGCAGATGATCAAATCGAAGGGGTTCAGAACATCCGTAACACTGTTTTTACACATTTCTCTAATCACTTCAAGTCTTCTAGGGGCACTCGCCCAGATTTAGGGGAGTTACCTTTCAAATCTTTGAATGAAGCAGAGGCTGACCTTCTTGTATCTCCTTTTAGTGTGGAGGAAATAAAACAGGCAGTGTGGGATTGTGACAACTTTAAGAGTCCTGGTCCAGATGGTATACACAGTGGTTTTCTTAAAGATTTTTGGTTGGAGTTGAAGGATGACTTGATAAGGTTTTTCCATGAATTTCATTCGAATAGTCGACTTGTAAAGGGGATCAATTGCACTTTTATTGTTCTTATTCCCAAAATAGAAACACCTCAACGGTTATCTGATTATCGTCCTATATCGCTTATTAGTAGTGTTTATAAGGTGTTGGCCAAGGTTCTCTCCACTAGATTGAGCAAGGTTATTGGTTCTGTTATTTCCGAGGTGCAGTCTGCTTTTGTTACAGGGCGGCAGATTTTAGATGGTATTCTTATTGCAAATGAGCTAGTTGATGATGCAAAAAAGAATAAAAAGGAATTGCTTCTGTTTAAAGTCGATTTCGAGAAGGCGTTTGATTCTGTGGAGTGGGATTACCTTTTCTCTGTTTTGTTTAAAATGAATTTTCCTGCTAAATGGTGCCGATGGATTTCTGAATGTATAACAACAGCTACTGCATCAGTGTTGGTTAACGGTAGCCCCACAAATGAGTTCACTTTTCAGCGGGGTTTGCGGCAAGGAGATCCGTTGTCTCCTTTTCTCTTCTTGATCGCTGCAGAAGGTCTTAGTGTGATGATGTCCTCTGCGGTTCAGTCTGGCCTCTTTACAGGTTACCCTATTGGCTCAACTGATTCACTACATGTCTCCCATTTACAATTTGCTGACGATACTTTGCTGAGTGGGGGCAAGAGTTGGGCTAATATCCGTGCTATCAAAGCTGTTTTGATCCTATTTGAATTTCTGTCGGGTCTACGCGTAAATTTTCACAAGAGTTTGTTGATCGGAGTTAATGTCGCAGGGTCCTGGCTGAATGAAGCAGCTAATATTCTGGGCTGTAGAATTGGTTCTGTCCCTTTTGTGTATTTGGGTTTGCCTATTGGTGGTAATTCTAGTAGAATCTCCTTTTGGAATCCTGTTGTTGCAAAAATCAAGGCCCGTTTGTCTTTGTGGAAATGTCGCAATTTATCAATGGGTGGTCGCCTGGTTCTGATCAAAGCTGCATTGTCCTCGATTCCGGTATATTTCCTTTCCTTTTTCAAAGCTCCATCAGGTATTATCTCTGCCATTGAATCTCTGTTTAAATCATTTTTATGGGGAGGGAATTCAGAAGCACGTAAGGTTCACTGGGTGTTATGGGATAAAGTGTGCAGTGATAGAAGTCAAGGGGGGTTGGGGATTCGGAAGATACGAGAGTTTAACTTAGCTTTATTGGGCAAATGGTGTTGGCGCATGAAAACTGAGGAGGGGGGATTCTGGCGTCGTGTTCTAGAGTATAAATATGGGGTGGCGGGCGGTGTAATTAGAGATGGCGGTCATCGGGCATCATTATGGTGGAAAAATATTATAGGTCTTGGTAAGGGTGATTTTAATGGTGTCATGGGCTGGTTTGCGAGCTATCTTTCTAAACGAGTAGGGGATGGGGAAACTACCTCCTTTTGGTTTGACCCATGGTTGGGGAAGGGCATGGTGTTGAGAGAATTGTTCCCAAGGCTAGCGAGTATTTTTGTTGAGCCTCAGGTGACGGTCGGTGATATGTGTCGAAGGGGATGGGGGATTGGTGGTGGGGGATGGAATTGGCGGAGACCTCTGTTTGCTTGGGAGGAGGAATTGTTATCTGACTGTTGTGCTCTTCTACTTAATATTACTCTACAGCCTCTTGTGATTGACAGGTGGTGCTGGCATGGTGTTCATTCTGATTCTTACACTGTCCGCGAAGCTTATGTGTCCTTGACTAGTCAGGTTATTGCAGATCTTATTCCTGATTCTGTTATTCAGTTGCCGTGGCATAAGCACGTTCCGGTGAAGGTATCTGTTTTTGCTTGGCGATTCTTTCGTGATCGTCTTCCGACTAGAGATAATCTCATCCGACGCGGAATACTTGCTGATGGAGCACATTTATGTAGTCTTGGTTGTTCCTCTCGGGAGTCCCTTTCTCACCTCTTTTTCGCTTGTGACAAGTCTCATGCGGTTTGGAGTGGGGTGTTACTTTGGCTCGGTATCAATGGAGCATTGCAATTACAGGCTATCCCTCATGCTCTACAGTTCACTGGTCTTCAGATACCCGGGATTAAGCCTAAAAATATCTTTCAGCTTCTGTGGCTGGCGACTGTTTGGTTAATTTGGAAAGCTAGGAATGATTGTATTTTTCAGAATAAGGTCTTTGAAGCGCATATGGTGATTGATCAAATTAAGCTTCACACTTGGTGGTGGTTAAAGGCAAATTTTTTCGATGTATCTACTGTTTTTGGTTTGTGGTGTACCAAGCCTTTAACTTGCTTAGGATGGATGGGCACTTGATTTTGGCCGCCTATCTCTTTTATGCCTGTTTTCCGAACTTTTCTATGTTGCTACTCTTGTACTCCACTTCTAGATGAAGCACATCTTGTGCTAGTCTAGTTTTCATTATAATATATATTATCTTTTGCTGTTTCAAAAAAAAAAAGCATCCCAATCAATATTTACGGAAAAAACTAATACTCAAGCTATAGTAAGTAAATAGTATATATAGTTTGTGAAATTTAAAAATTATGTCAACAATCAACAATGACCGTAATTGCAATCTCCATAGAGACAACCATAATTTAAAATCACAACGTTAGACACTTTGATCTCTTAAGATTTTTAAGTTTTGCTTACTAAAAAGCAGTTGGGTTGACACAATGATCAAGTGCATATAATTTTTTATATAAATTCAAAATTTGTAGTTATGTAACTTAAGCAATGATATTTACGTTGTGTTTATCAAAAGATTATTATACGTTTATTTGAAAATATTTAATAATATATCAAATAATTTTAAAATTTCATAAAAATTTATTAAATTAATGAAATTCAAAATGAATAATAAGATATTAATCCGAGCAAATCATGAATTCACGCAAACTATACTTATAATTTTTTTAATAAAATTGATTACGTACCTTTTAAGTGTGACTCTGATCAGTCTCTGAAGTCAACTTTGGTTGCTACTTTGCCTCTCCTTCTTTTTTGTTTATTTACTACTATTTTGTATTATGCATTGATTGATATTATTTATAGCAGACAATCATCCTTATCCCATTAAGAATTTCGGATGATTTTGTTTCTCTCCTTTTGTACTTTTGAATTTTTTTTGTTAGTTTATAATTTTTTTTGTTTGTTTAATTTGTTCGTTACAATTTGTACTTTTGTTTGTTATACAATTTGTACTTTTTCTTTTGTTACAATTTTTTCTTTAAGAATTTGTATTGGACATATAAACCGATTAATTTGAGATGGAGGTCCAATCTTGGCCCATTTAAAATCAGATTTTGTGAGCAGCATATTCATGACCCATGTTTACTAAATTAACTTTACTTTTTCTTTGTTTTCTTGGAAATAGTGTATAAAGTAATAATTAGAGGATGTTGAAAATATTGTATTGAGAATTGAAAACGACATTCATTTTGAAACGACAATTTTGAAGTAAAACGACACTCATTTTGAAACGGAAGAAGTAAAGAAAAAGATAAATAAATAAAAAAAAACGTTGGCCGTTGAAATCTTCAATTGCACATAACACAACAGCATAAATATGGTGGCATTTAGTATGCACAAGTCTTAAATTTTGTGTGGATGATACACAATATTGGATGATTTGGATCAAGGCATTCTAATCTTGATGAATGATGATGATGATTAATTGGTAGGGAAAAGTTTAGTGATTAATTTGTTGCACATCTTAATGATGATTAATTGCTAGAAAGATCTACTTTAATAATCTTTCGACTTTGTATTTTAAGCATCCTCTAATCAATATATACAGAGAAAACTAAACAGAATGAATAGCCATACTTGTATCAAAATAAACAGCCATATAAGAATAAAGAGCTATATATAAATAATTTCTTCATAAAAAAAAAAACTACTACATAGTTTCAAAGCAAATATATCAAATAAACAGATCCACATAAACTAGCCTAAAATTTTAACGATGAAAATATATCAATCCAATAGCAGAAGAATCATTAGTAGTACTTCCTAAAATCATAGGAGCATTTGGTGACTTTGAAATTAGGTGTCATTTTAACATCAGAAATCAAAGGAATTCTCAAAGTTGGACAATCTACGTATCGAGATAATTGGAAATTTAAGTTGTAAATCCCCGCTTGTGTCTCCTTATTATACCCAACACGTTGTTTATGCTCTAGTTTGATCAAGCTGTTTCCTTCAAACACTATGGGCTGAAGCATAACTGTATTCTTACTGCCTAGAACAAAGGGTTTCATAGTCGCGGAAGCTATTTGATTACCTTTATACGACGAAATTGCATCCATCTTCTTATCAAAATATTTTACGTCATTGATGAAGTTTCTTACTGTAATGCCGATCTTAAAGTTATAATATACGGTATTGTTGTCTGTGATGTTGAATTGGGTGATCGAAGCTTCAGTTATGTTGAACTCGATATCTGGTCTAGTCGCATATCTTATCAAGCTAACAAATAGACCAATCACAAGAAGAACTACAATACTACAAATCAAGCAAGTACAACAGTTTATTTCCGGAGGTTCAAGGGATTCATCAATTGGTGTGTGACCTTCTTCTTCTTCTGTTGATACTTTGTCGTACTTCGTCATGATGAATTTTGTGCAGCCTTTGATATGAATTAGGGTTCAACCTGCTTATATATGATCTATATATATAAAATTAAGGAAAAGATTAAGGAATAGTTAGTTAGTACTCCATCTCATATATGAGTAAATTTACAAAAAAGTTCACCCTTTTAAAAAAATGTATAAATGCATTTAATTCGATCACTCTTTTTAATTTTACTCCTATTCTTTACTTTGAAACTGTGAAAACGCAGGGCTATATTTGAAATAGTGACATTGAATGTAATAATTAAAGATGATTTTTGTTTATATTTAAGACCATCTATTTTTTTTATTTTGTTGCTTATATATGAGACCGGCAATATTGTCGTTTTTATATTTAGAATTCAATCCGAACCAATCGATTTTGCTATAAAGTGGTCTAAACACATCCAAAAAACTTTAATTATTTTTAAGTTTTTGATTCGAGTTTTTATTATTTTTTGAATTAGATTGGATTTAAGCACCCCACTTTGAAAGCACCATACTCCTAGCATATTCATGGTCCATGTTTAAAAAAACGTAGGTTACTTTGTGGAATGGAGGATAAAATCTATATGATGTTTTTTTAAGCATTTAACAAAGCATAGAAAATATGATGTGCAGTTTGTGACAATAGTAAACAAAATTTATACTGAAATTATTATAAATAAAAGAATTAGTAGGTGTTTATTTGTAAGAGTCTGAGCCCCTTCTTTTTGTATAATAACATTATATCTCATGATTCATTTCACTACCAATTGAGCTATTAGCTTATGAGAAACATGTGGCTACAAATTTTGGGATTCAATCCTTAAATCCAAACTATAACATGTTTTAATGCCTGATCATAATACAAACATCCTATTCCATGAAAGTTCAACGAAGAGAATAGTAACAATGTTCTGAAAAACATACAAATATACATCAAAATTTTGTTATAAAACTTGAACATAAAACTATATATATTGATGGAAAAATATCATACTTATGAATAGTTAGATTATAATTCTAGCAATGTATTCCTAATGGGTAAGAATAGTTTTGACAAGATCGAACAATGAGAAATCCTAATTTTATCTTCAGTCACAAATTCTTGAAACATTTTTTCTCTCAATTTTTTTAATATGATCTTAATATGTAATATGAAATTGAAATCTCGAATTAGATATATACATATATATGTGATGCAATATATACATATATATGTGATGCAAATTTAATTACAATTTCGTACGTAATACTTAAGGAAATTTAATTACAATTGTTGAACAAAAGGAGCCATATAAGAATAAAAATCTATATTATATATAAATAATTTCTTCATTAGTAAAAAAAAAAAATTCTCCATTAAAAAAAACTACTTATTTTGTCAAGGATTTGTAGCTTCAAAGCAAATATATCCATTAAAGTTATAGATCCACATAAACTACCTTAAACTTTCAACTATGAAAACATATTCGACCATGGGAATTTTTTTTTCTTGAATGGATCATAGGAACATTTGGTGACTTTGAAAGTAGGAACATTTGAACGAACGCTGGGCTGGAAACACATCAACAGGTGAGACAGCTGACTCAGAGATTTAAAACTGTTCCGTAAGCAGGAAAATCTACCATCAAAAATCAAAGGAACTCTCAAAGTCGAACAATTTACATATCGAGATAATTCGAATTCTAAGTTGTAAATCCCCAACTGTGCCTCCATATTATACTCAATAAGTTGTTCAGGGTTCAATGTGATCAGGCTGTTTCCTTCAAACACTATGGGCTGAAGCCTAACTGTTTGATTACTGCCTAGGATAAAGGGTGCTATAGTCACCGAAGCTATTTGATTACCTTTATACGACGAAATTGCATCTATCTTCTCATCATCAAAATATTTTATGTTGTTGACAAAGTTTCTTGCTGAAATGCCAATCCTAAAGTTATAATATAAAGTATTGTTGTTTATGATGTTGAATTGGGTGATTGAAGCCTCAGTTATGTTGAACTCGATCTTCGGTTTGTGCTTATATGTTATCTTGTAAACAAATGGACAACCAATTATAAGAACAAATCCAATAATAAGAGTGATGATAATTATCAGAAAAAATCCAATTATAACATCCGAAGGTATAGGGGATTCTTCTGTTGATAATTTGCTTTTCATCTTGATGATTAATTGGTAGGGTTCAACCTGCAGTGTATGAGCAATGAACTATATATAAAATAAAATCAAGGAATATCTTTTTATTTTGGTCAAAAAGTTAAGATAATCATAACTAAATTAAAATTAAAAAAAAAGAGTGACATAATCAAATTAAAGGAGCATATTAAAGTAACCATGACATGAATCACAAAAAAGTATATTAAATCTATTTTTTCTTCAATTTTTACATTTTAAACTTAATCTTAAAATATACTCAAGTAAATCCATACCAAAAAAAAAAAAACAAAGATATACTCAAGTAAATTTAAAACAAAAAGGTAATTTTTTTAGATATTTCTTTCAATTATTAGTGCCAAATTCAATATTAATTAAAATAGAAATTCTAATGTAACCAAAAAAAAAAAAGAAGCTATGAAAATGAAACCTAGCCAACTGCGCCACCGAAATTCTTTCTTTTAGCTTCCTTATAAAAAAAACAAGAAGAATTTCAGATAAAACTAAAATATTTTTTAAAACATTTTTATATATCTATCGATTTCTAAACTGAAAAGAAAATCAAGTAATTAATTTAATTTTAAGTGTTCCCACCTAAAAAAAATTGAATCTGAGTGTAATGAAATCTTTAAAGAGCTTTAACAAAGAAGAGTTATCAATAAGTTAAACACAAAATTCACTTTTCTCTACGTTCCAAAAAAAAAATATTCACGTCCCATAAACTTAGTTCAATTAATTGGACATATTATATGAAAATGCAGGGACTGAAGTGCGAACTCAGTATGTCCACTTATTCACTTTTAAGGAATGAATTTCTAACTATTGATTAAGTTGTTCGACCAAAAAAAATTATTCTTTGATTTAATATTGTAATATGCAAAGGATCTATTGAAATTGGGATTAATGAAAAGAGAAAGAAACCTTTTTATGTTGGCAACTGAATAAAACAAAAAGGCATAATCATGGATTCATGGCAAAAGATTACTTATAATTTTTTTAATGAGTCGCTAATAAAATTGATTACCTTTAAGAGTGACTCTCAACTCAACTTTGGTTGCTCCTTGCCTCTCTTTTTTTTTTTGTTTTTTTTTTTTGTTTACTGTTTTGCATTATGCACTGATATTATTTATTATATAGTAGACCTTCATCAACCTTATCCCATTCGGAATTTCGAATAATTCTGTTACTTCCTTGTTGTACTTTTTAATTTATTTATTTTTTGGTTTATTTGTTACAATTTCCTTATTTTTTTTAAAACTTATTACAAATTCTACTTTTGAATTAATCCCCCCAAATTATTTATTTATTTATTATTTTTAATTTTTAATATATTATTAGGTTGCTGATAAGTGATAAGTTCCAATTTAATTGAAATGTCAAAATTATCATGTGGTGTCTATACACTCTAATATTTTATAAAATAAAATAAAATTGAAAATCGATTAATTCGAGATCAGGTCCAATCTTAAATGGCCCATTTAAAGTCAAACTTTGATAGCAGGATACTCCTTCTCCATGTTTGCTAAAAAAAAGGTAAATAAAAAGAAATGTAGGTTGTCAAATGGGGTATAAAATCTTTAAGGGTCATGTTAACATGTGCTCTAAGGGCACATTTTAAGGATACTCGAAATAGTAATTTTGTCTTGAAATTAACATTGTTTGAGTTTTAAAAGTATAAAATACACAAGTTCCAATACAAAATTTCTTTTATTATTACACTAACAAGTGCCTCAAGGGGACATCTTAACATTTCCCAATCTATATTAAGTCTTTTTTAAATTATTTTCAATGCATAGAAAAATATAATGCGAGTTTATTAAACATACAGTATGTTGTCAAAATTATTGAATCGGACATCATGATCGGACAATGTCGATTGAAATCTTCATTTTAGATTACAATTACTCTCAAACATATAACAGCCCCTCCAAATTCATTGACTTGACGAAAAAAAAACTAGAACATACTACAATTGCACAAAACACAACAGCAGAACACAGATAGATAGAACCAAGAACACAGATTAAGTGGCCATTTTAATAAGAAGTATGCCGCGCAGCTATACAAAAGTACTGTAGTATACATACTTGAATTAGAAGTAAAACTCAACTAAATCTAATCATAAGTAGAAAATAATGCTATTCATTTTTTTATAGAATATGAAGTTTTAAACCAAATAAATAAAATTATCTCATCTAAACTATACTGCCTAAAGTTTCAAGCATAAAAATATATCAATCAAATTTACAATTACAAGCATTGAGTGACATTGAAAGGAGGTGGTATTTCACCATTTGAAATTAAAGGAACTCTCAAATTATTACAATGCAAACTTGGTGAAATACTTTTAATTTCTAAAGATAAGTTGTAAATCCGCAATCGCGTCTCAGTTTTATACTCAACAATCTGTTTAGGCTCGAGTTTGATCACGCTGTGCCCTTTAAACACTATGGGATTAAGCAAAATTGTATTCATATGACCAAGGACAAACGGCTGCACAGTCGCCCAACCAAATTCGACATTTTTATATGTAGAAATCGCGGTAGTCATTTTATTATTTTCGTTGTGGTGTTTGTCGTTGGGGTTTCTTGCTGTAATATTGACTGTAAATTTATAATATAAAGTGTTGTTACTCGTGAGGTTGAACTCCCTAATTGAGGCCTCTGTTACGTTGAACTCGATAGGTGACGGGCCATTGGAGTCGATTTTCGGGAGAACTTCACAGAAAAAAACCACCATGACAACTCCAATGATGAAGACTATGAGTTTGCAATACATCTTGATGTTGATTTGTGATGGCTTGAAGAATGTAAATTTGTAGGCAAATATTTTAGGTGATTGATGAGTTATTGAATTACCTGTGTACATAGGAATACCAATTTTATAAATTACTGTCACTAAATTGTAAATAATCTCTTACTAAAAAAGAAACAAAATAAATCCATCTCCATTACATCAAAATTTAGTTTTCTTCTCCCTAAACATAAAATCCGTAGAAAAATATGCGGATTTTAAATCCACACGAAAATTCAAATGAAACATCTGCGAATTTTTCTACGGATTTTAACTTTATGGACTAATACCAAAAAAATTTAACATGAACTCCTAAGAAAAAAAATGCATGGAATAAAATAAAAAACGAGCGTACATACAGGGACGAAAATGTCATTTAATTTTTTTTTTACAATTTATCCTACATTTCATCATGACATAAAATTTAAATTAAATATATATAATATTTAAATCAATTATTATAACAAATCAATTCTAAACTAGTTATAATTCATGTTCCCGTAGATATCTCATGTGGTAGGAACTGAAGGATATAAGTTGTGTAAGAAGAGGTCCAGTGATGAATTTCAGGCGAGAGCAATTTATTTTTCCAATGTACCAAAAGAAACTAATTATATTGTCTAAATTACTCTCTACTACTAATAAAGTTGATCATCGAAGATAAAGTTAAGAGGTGTTTATGTCGTGCAATGTGAGCGAGTTTTGATTTACTCTCATTAATATTTTTTTATTACTCTTATAATGTGAATTTTTTATCATTTAATTTATCCCCCTAAATATACATCCATTTGTACAAAAAAAAAATATAATTTTTCTAGAGTTGAGGTGTGAGTGAACTCTATCGAAGTGGTTAATGATATTACACACAATAAAGAATAATAACCTATATGGGATGACTCTTGTTGATAAGATTTGTAGGCTGATGGAGCTCGATTGGAAAGTGGTTGTCGATCATTCTTATTGTATTAAGATTTGAATAATGAGTGTTGATTTTTTGAAGATTGTCCAAATGATTTTAAGCACATTGTAATTGCGGATGAAAAGAAGACCGTGATCTATCACATCTAGGAGTATCTTTTCGTAGTTTTTTTGTTTCCGAGCTTTAACCCTCTTTATATTAAAATATATTTAATTTTTCTCATATTTGAATGAGTGAATCTATATGTTATTTTTTTGTATAGATATACTTCTAACGGTCGTCTTTAAGAAGTTGTAGAGTAACATAAGCTAAGAGCAAAAATGTGAATCGTGAAAATGAATTTTTTTATCAATAAATAAATGAATCAGTCACTCACATGACAAATTTCACCTCATTAGTAGCTAGACTGTTTGGCCCTTTGAGAAAACCTTCCTATTCCCGTAAAAAGTTCAACAAAGAGATCGTAACAAATGTTCTGAAACACACAAACAAATATTTATCAAATTTTTGTTATAAAACTTGAACACAAAACTATATATATTGATATAAAAATGTCATACTTTATTAATAGTTGGATTATGATTCTAGCAATGTATATATTATAATGGGTAAGAACAATTTTGACAAGAGAACAATGAGAAATCCTAATTTTATCTTCAGTCATCACAAATTCTTTAAACATTTTTTCTCTCAAAACTATTAATATTATCACAATGTGATATGAACACCAAAAAATTGTTATGACTAATAGAAGAAAATAAATTCAAGAAAGTATAAACATAAACAATGACATACAGAAATAGAAGAACACAAGACACAAAGACAGGATTCAACATAGTGTTTGCAACTTGTGAGAGTTTTTCGAAAAGCATGTGTTGGTGTGTACACGTGTCGTTTAAACAATGGCATGTTGACCAACCAACAAGAAATTATTAACAAATTACGCAATAAAAATAGTGAAGACCCTATTCATTCGTTAACTAGTTTTTCTTTTGACAAAGTTAATTACATAGTTACATATTTTACAACATATTATTAAAATTAAAATGTTTTATTAAATTTGAGTCGAAATATAGTTATCATGTGTTATTTGAACATCACAAATTTAACTATTCACAATTCCATTCATCCAGTTAGAGAACAATATATAAAAAATAAAGTGTAAAAGACTAATCAGGAGTACTTTTCATTCATTCTAGTTCTCCTGATTTTGTTCTGACAATTACGAATGACTCTTGTATAGTGTCAATTGTCAAATGTCAATGGTGTTGGAGAATTTTTTTTTCTTCTTAAAATTAAAGTGATTTGAGAGTCAATTCATTCACATGCAATCGGATTTATAAATAAATAAAAAATTAGTGAAGGCTCTTATAGGCTTATAGCAAATCGACTAACATCACGATCCTATTTTGACTAATTACCATGCATGAATCATTTCAATAAATGGCCCAAAGGGATATCACCTAAAACTTGTACTAATTTGTTAACCACTTACTTTATCATTTACCTTAATTACACTATTATTAATCCTTTTGACCAATTAAATTAGTTAGCTAGGTACTTATGAAGAAAATTAATTAGTTAGTCAACCTTAAACCACAATAATAGAATTAAACAACTTGTTAATACTACTATTCAATAGCATATGATCCTACACTGGCTACACCTATTTTTTAACGTTACCATAAATTTGTGAAAATCATAATCCTCACGCAAACTCAAATTTAATTCATTCACTTTTCCTTTTAGGCAATCAACCGTTCTATAAATTGGAGTGATTTTAGAGCCAATTTAATCCATGCAAAACAAAATCATAATAGAAAAAAATATAACAAGTGTGTGTAAAATCTCATATACTATGTCAAAAATCATCACCACTACATTATTTTTAGTTCTCATTTTTGTTGCAATTCTGAATGAGTCTCATGCTGAAGATGCAAGAAGAGGTAATCAACAAGAGAAAAATGATCGTATTTACAAATCTGAAAAATTTGGGCAGCCATTTGATTGTTTCTTTTTGTATACTAAGTGCTTTACTTTTCATCTCATTTTCTTTTGTCCTATTTATTATCAATTGTGTACTCCTCACACAATTACCACGGAAGCTTGTCATGCTCCTAAAGATGAAATTCTTCCATGATTAGTGATTAATTGAGGCCATGGTTTGAGTGTGTGTGTGTGTGTTTTATTTTTTGTCAAGTGGTTTGTGTGTGTGTTTTATTGATGTCTACAATAAATGATGTGTGATTGTGAGAGTATTATTATGATATAAAAATTATAGCTAAATAAGGATTCTTCTTGGGTATATGTCAAGTTGAGGATAATATATATGCATTTTATATATTTTAGTGTTTTGAATTTGTATTGTGGTACCATGTAATATTGAAATATATAAATTTGGTTGATATAATTTCTTGTGATAAAATATATTAGTACATGTTACTTCACAGTATTTTGGGTATGACAAAAATAACCAAGAATATTTGGAAGTTTGTGTAAAAAAATAAATACTCTCCTCATGCATATAAATTAAACTCAAAATCAAAATATTATATAAAGCACATTTCTATATCAACTAGATTAAATAATTTATTTTAAAAAAATTCAATATATATATTTAAAGTTTCAAATATTCTCTGCTTTGATTCAGTTTGTTTTTTCGACAAAACAGTTATTTTTGCAAGACGTATACAAATGTACACATAAATTTTCATGTGGAAACCAATAAACATATTCATATTAAAGAAGTTGAGTGATTTTGATATTGGTATAAGCGCTTAATTTGAGAAGTTTTGTTGTAGTTGTTTTTATTTATATTTCTGGCTTTGCTATACTCTCTCATTTTATAGGGACTGCGCAAACATATTTAAATAATTTTGTATATGGTTTAAATTTTGATTTAGGCCCAAGAAGAGCCAAATCTAAATCAAACAAAAACAATACATATACCCTATTTTACAATGTGACATCTATCCTTTTTCTTCAACAAAACTTTTGAAATTGCAACAATCGATGAGAAATCATATAAATCTAAATTATGTTACAAATATTAAATAATATTAGTTGATTTAGTGGTGATTGACACTGAATTTAGTAGGAAGAAAAAAAGTTCGATCATCGCAACTGCGTTTGTAAGGGGCTAACCTACTTGATATCGAAACTGATCTCTGAATCAAATTAAACTGATAGAAAAAAAGGAAAAAAAAGTGTTAGTAACAACTAAAATATTATTATGCCAATATTTAGGAAAGAAAATAAGAATTCAACAATAACCAACATCAATTAATTACTATAAATTAACTCTTTAATTTTCATAAGTTATATATCATCCTCTTATGTGGTTTATACGTATACTATTTATCATCCCTTCTATTTAATGGAGTATTTATTAAACTAGCGAACCTTAAACTACTATCATAAAAGGAAACTAACTACTACACATAAATATATTTAGTAATTAATTATTCTATCATATAGTCTTCAATTTTTTGAAAAAATATGTTTTTCTCACGCAAACTCAAATTCATTTCACTCACTTCTTATTTAAAGAAAACATTTGTTCTATAAATTAGAGTGATTTGAGAGGCAATCCATTCCATGCAATACAAGAAAAATAAAACAAATATAACAGAGTAGTATCAATATTCATTCTCATCGAAATAATGACAAAAATCATCACTATTATTTCATTTGTTTTTGTTCTTCTCGTTGTTATGACAATCATGAATGACTCCTATTGTGTTGAGGGTTAGGTAGTGGAGCCTCTGCCGCCTCAGCCTCCATCTTCGGTTTGTGATTTATTACACAAGTTGTGTTTGGAAGATCCTAGGTTTTGTCCCTTATTCTCACAGTATTGCACTCCAATGCCTGAAAATATTCTTCCATAATCATTGATGATTATGGACATATATATATATATTGTGTATCTATATCCATAATAATGTTCTAAGATTGATCCGACTATTAAAAATATCAAAATTATATATAGTTAAATAATTACCATTATGGGACAGGGGTTCTTTGGGTATGTATATTTCTGGTTGAGATATATATTTTATTTGTATATTATACATTTGTATTATATTGCCAATTTATAGTTATATATGCTATCTTGAATTAAATTGTTGCACTCTCTTGTGATTGATGGATAGTCTTGGAATATATAACACTTTTGTTTTTTACTTTTTTGAAAGTAATTTTTGTTGGAAAACAATTACAGAATATGTAAAAAACAAAGTTTTTAGAAAAAACAGTAATTGAAAAATTGCCAATCGAAAATTCATAGCTGAGTCGCGGACTAAGTCGCTTTCTTTAAGACGTTTTGTGGTACTGCCAATTGTGCAAGCAGTTTAAATTTACCGCAACGTCTCCAGAATAAAACAGCTTCGATTGAAAATATACCAAAATTCTACTGCACTTGTAGAATTCGGTCGAATTACACCCTTCTGTGATTAGAGAACTAACCACTCGAAAATATTGGCAAAAATACCAATTCGTAAAAAGAGGAAAAATTTCGTGAAGAACAATGAGCAACACGATTTTGTTTTGTTTCTGTGTTTGTTTGTTGTGTTCTGAGATTGAAGATAATATAAATATTGAAATAATGGGAATCTTGAGCAATGAAAAACAGAAACAAAAACTGAAGACAAGCATGGATTAGAAACTAAAGAATTTTCATTGAACACACAAGCAAGCCCCAAGCCCAAGCTCAGATCTAGATCCGAGCCGGCCGGACGGGTGACGGCGTACGCGTGATGGTCAAGGTTGATTGCATTATCTCCCATCCACAAAACTTTTATACCTCAAGGGCACACTCTTATAATGGAGGAGTAGTAGTATATAAACACTACAAAGTCTCACCAATGTGGGACTTAACAACTTTTCAAAATTCACCATTCACACATTTGTGCTTGTGGTGCTCTTACCAAACTAAGTTAATTTCTTCCATCATTTCCATTCAATTTCCAACAATTTTAATTTTATTATTTAAGTTCTTTATTAGAGATTTTTAAAATAATTAAAAAAAGTTATTTACAATTGCAAAGATGAGGAACCTAATCAGATAAACTTACATTATGTTACTAACCTCCCACCCAATTAAATACCTATGTCATATCTAGAACTCTAGAAGAAATTAAAAAGATAAGAATTCAACCACCATCATCAATTAATTAATTACCACATATATATTTGCTCTTTCAATTTGATATACTTTATACTTATGTGTGTGTGACACACCATACCAATTAACTGCAAAGATACCCGTATATGTCATTTATATAATTTATCATTCTTTCTATTTAATTAATTATTTAATAAATTTTTGTCAAAAAAAATATTATTTCTTAAACTAGTCAACCTTTAAATTACAATCATAAAAGGAAACAACATGCATATAACATAAAGTCTACAATTTTGTGAAAATGATTTTTTTCTCAAGCAAACTCAAATTTAATTCAACCACTTCTCATTTAGAGAAGCTATTCAAACAATTTTATATTTTAAATAGTGTTTAGAATTTTTTTAAGATTATGATTTATTTGTCATTTTTCTAAAAATTGTAATAAAAAAATGTAAACACTTAAAATTATTAATTTGCTTTTCAAAAGTAATTTAATTCTTAAAAAAATTAGTAATACACTAATTTTTATTTTCTCTCGTATCAAATACTCTGGTACTAATTAACATGTTTTTCACAACCAAATTAATCTGATTCAGAGGTGGTACTAACATATTTTTGATCAAACCATTTTAAAGATATTAATCGCTCTCATGATAATATAATGAATATACACACACGTTATTCAAACCATTTTTTGTTATGTTGGCTGCCCCTAGCCAAAACAAAATTTTGCAGTTACAATTGCAAAGCCAAAACAAAATTTTGCAGTTACAATTGCAAAGAGGAGGAACCAGATATTAGATAATTAAGCTATATATAAATTATGTTTGTACCACCCTTTTTTTTTGCACATGTAATCACCCAAATTCTATTATATATTCCTTCTGTTCCGAAATATAAGAGAAAAAAAACATTTTTTTGTCCCAAAATATAAGGGAAAAAACATTTTAAAAAATATGCTTTTGCATTTAATTTTTCTTCTCTCTCAATTTCTCAATAAACAATAACCAGTAAAAAATTGTTTTCCACATTCCTATGCAATTTATTTCAAGAAAAATCTCACAAAATCATATTTCAAATTTTAATAATTATGTTTTCTTATTAAATGAAATTATTTGTTTTCCTTATATTTTGAGACGGATAGAGTATGTCATATTTAGAAAGAAAATTAAAATTCAACCACCAACATTAATATAATTTCTATACTACGTACTATTGATTTATTCCTTCTATCTAGTCAAACCTTAAATCCAATCATAAAAGGAAAACACATTTAAATATATTTATACTATGCTTTCCACAGGTTCTTCAATTTTGTAAGAATATATTTTTCTCACGGAAATTCAAATTTAATGTATCCACTTCTTATTTAAGGAAAATGTTAGTTCTATAAATTGGAACAATTTTATAGACATTTCATTACATGCAACAAGTGTGAAAGAGTATAATCTCATTTATATTTTATACTATGGCAAAATTCATCTCTACTTCATTTGTTTTAGTTCTCTTTATTGTAGCAATTATGATCAACGGAGCCTATTGTGACGATTTAAGAACAGTGCCTCTACGGTGTATTATATGGCATGAAATGTGTTTGGTTCATCCTAATAGTACTGATCCCAACTTTTGTGATTTGTACTCAGAGTTTTGCTCAAACTTGGCACCTACTCCTGCTCCTATATCAGAATCACCTCTTCCATGATCATTGATTATGGCCCATGGCTTTGTGTTTCTTTTATTTATATATAACAATAATATATAATATAATAATAATGTTGTGTGAGTGTGTAAGAGTATTGCTTATAAATATCATAATTATATAGGTAAATAATTACCTTTAATAATGGGCAGGGTTTCTTTGGATATGTGTGTAATGTCGAGATATATGTTTTATTTTTATGTTGAAAATTTATACTATGTTGCCATGTTATATATAGTTATATGCAATATTGAAATAAATTGGTGTGTTTTTATTTTAAGAATAGGTGTACTTTCTTGTGATATGGAGCCATGGAGGGATGTACTTGCAATTTGTAACGCAATAATATTCAACATATTCAGGTTCAAAAGATGATAACACAATAACAAGTTACTTTTTAGAGCACCTAATGAGAAAATTTAAACACATTACACATAATAATACTGCTTCTCTTTTCCACCAACTAGCATTAGAATTTACAATATTTAATTAAGCAATATTTTTTAAAGGAATCTTATTATGATCTGATGCCGCTAGAAACAGAGTGCCAAATTTCAATGCTTCTCTAACATATACCTCTTATTTCTTTGACTAATGTGTCACATTCTTGATTAGATTTTACTTATTTCGTAATAAATTATATATTAGAGATTTCTTCAAGTATAAATAAGATGATTATGATTAATTTAAAAAATAAAAACTCTACCCTTTGTACAATAAGTACAAAAGGAAAGGATAGAAAAATACACCTACGCGGCAGGAAAAATAGAGCAACAATACTCTCTAAAACCAACAACAAATTTTCAATGTAGAACTTTAATTTACACTTGATATATCTCAAAATAAAAATTATTACATATATGAGTGAGAGACCTTTTAAAATATTTCATGAAATAGTTTTTTTTTTTTTACTAACTTTCATGAAATAGTTGTTAATGGTATTTAATACAATTTTAATTAATTAATCATAATAATTGCACTCATCACGAATTTTAATAAAAAAAATTCAACATAAAAATAAATTTATATGCGAGTTAACTCGTTAATTTTCATACACTTTCCTCAAAAAAACCTTTCAATATCTCAACAATATGTAAAGATGAGTACTTAAGAGCTAGCTGGATCTATTTTTCTTTGACCTTCGATTAATAATTTAGGATTGCATTTAATATGATATCAAAGCAATATTGAAATACTACTAAAAAATTTAGTTATTTATATAAGTTAGATTTATAGATATAGCTTGACAAGTCATAGGTTTGATTACATTATTTTTAATTAGATTTATAGATATAGCTTGACCTGCCATAGGTCATGGACAGGACGTGTTTAAAAATAAGGTATTAGTTAATTGATTATGCAATAAGCTTTCATACTTGATTTGTAGAAAGAAAAAAGAAAAAAAGCTTTCATACTTGTAACGTGTAAGTTGTAACAATAGATCATAATTAAAAATAAATAAGAAAAAGAAAAGAAAATTTTAGCTTATAAAAAAACATCAATCTCTTTTTTTGTTACGATTGAAAAGATAAACTGTTCCCATCTAAAATTAATCTTTAGACTTTTCTCTATCTAACTTATATGTTTTTCAGCTCATACCACTTGAGCTATTATACAGGGAAAAAAACATCAATCTCTAGTCATAAATTCATAGTTTCAATTTTTTTAATGCAAAATTTTACCTTAAAAAAATTCTAAAATGTAGAACCGAAGACGAGGGTGTATCAAAAGTTTAATTGTTGTTCCCTCAAAAAATATATTTAACTATTTTTGTTTTATCAAGTAGTACAATTATTAAAAGTTTCACCTTTAAGTGAATAAATGAGGTGTTCGGGTTCGAACTCCAACTTCTACATATAAAATGTGTCTATCAACTAAATTAAGTTTACTTGAACAAAATGTTTTACTATTTTTTTTTTGACAAAAAAATGTTTAACTATTATATTTCATAATTTTGAAAATAATATATGAAATGGTCAAAGAAAATAACGTGCAAACAACATCCTTAATTTTTAGTATAAAAATACCCTTAATTCATTTATGACACCCTATAAACTTCTTGCTATCATTTTTTAAAAATATTTTCTATTTTATAATAAAAAGAATTCTCTCTTAAACACCGAGTATTTTCTGTGTACGAAACTGTAAAAATTAATTCTTCAAATCAAGTATAACTCTAATAGGTGACAAAATAAAAGTCGTTTCTTATCTTTTGGCGGTCGTCTGGTTTTGCTCAAATCTGTGTTGACCTCTCTTCCTGTTTACGCTCTTTCTTTCTTCAAGGCTCCCTCAAGTAACATTTTTTCCCTTGAATCTCTTTTGCTTACTTTTTTTTGGGGTGGGGGTGAGGATTCTAGGAAAATATCTTGGGTCAGTTGGCAAACTATTTGCCAGAGTTGGGAGCATGGAGGTTTGGGGGTTAGGTGGTTGCGGGAGTTCAATCTTGCTTTGTTGGGGAAATGGTGTTGGAGGATGTTGGTTGATAAAGGGGGTTTGTGGTTTAGGGTGTTGTCAGCTCGGTATGGGGTGGAGGGTGATCGGGTGCGAGCGGGGGGGAGGAGTGGGTCTGCGTGGTGGAGGGAGATAGTGAAGATTAGATATGGTGATGTCGGGAATGGGGGAACCTGGTTTGTGGAGGGTGTGGAGCGACAGGTTGGACATGGGAGAGATACTTCTTTTTGGTCGGATCCTTGGTTGGATGGGGGTCCACTGAGTGCACGGTTTGGTCGTATGTTTGCTTTGGCGGATACCAAACAATGCACGGTGGCGGAGATGTATTCTTTAGGGTGGGAGGCAGGAGGGAGGGCGTGGGCATGGCGGAGACAGTTGTGGGCGTGGGAGGAGGAGATGTTGGAGGAGTGTCAGACCTTACTTCATGGTTTTCAGTTACAGGAGCATGTTTTAGATGTATGGCGATGGCGTGCTGATCCATATGGTGGGTATTCAGTTAGTGGTGCTTATCAGTTGCTGCACGCTCAGGATTCAGGTGTTTTGGACGATGCAGTTACTCTTATTTGGCATCGACAGGTACCTTTGAAGGTGTCGTTGTTTGCTTGGCGTCTTTTGCATGATCGACTGCCTACGAAGACAAATTTGGTCCGACGAGGCATTGTCTCACCGAAGGCTCAGTACTGCGTTTCTGGTTATGGTAGTATCGTCGGGTCAGCATCTTTTCTTCACCTGTGGCGTGTTCAGTTCGTTGTGGACGTTGGTCAGGTCTTGGATTGGTTTCATGACGGTCGATCCTATGACACCATCTGCCCACTTTACTCAGCTTGTCTTTGCTGCAAGTGGTCGTCGGGACCAGAGATCTTTCATGCAGCTCATTTGGCTAGTTTGTGTTTGGGTTGTGTGGACTGAGAGAAATCATCGCCTTTTTAATAATTTGCTGCACTCGACTTCTCATTTGATGGATCTGGTCAAGCGATATTCTTTTTGGTGGATGAGGGCCAAAAATCCAAGCATAGCGGCTAATCTTCATAGCTGGTGGATCGATCCTTTATTGTATTTGGGCATCTGACTTATGTTTTCTGGCTTGTAATTTCATTTTGATGACTTTTTTCGGTATGTTTTGTTGTACACTCATATAGTCTGTCCTAACACATCTTATGTTGGGGGCTGTTTGTTTCTTGATTATCTATATTTATATATATCCCATTTTGACTTGTGCAAAAAAAAATTCTCCCTCGAAAGATTAAAATTAATGCATTCACATTGACTGAATTCGAATCTATTTTTTTTATTAAACCGGAAGAATGCCCTGCTGGAAATATATTTTTAAGGATTTCTATGCATGATAGCAAGACAAATAAATTAAAATTTAGTTCATGCGTAACAACTAGTTGGCCTAGTTGGAACTGAACCTTATGATGAATCAAACTTTCCTTTATTGAACATAAAATATTACAATGGAATTTCACACCTAACTACCATGACATAACATGCATATGTGTGTCCTTGTTTTCAAATGTCAAAGTTTCATTATAAATATTGATCATTTGCTTTATATTATTTCACACATTAAAATCTGCTATAGGAAAATAAAAACATCTAAGTGTGGCAGAAAAAATGGCGGAAGTTATTAGTGTAAATCAATGGAATAATAATGAAGCTGATAATAATGAAGAAGAAATAAGCTTGCAACGAAAGCGTCTTGTCCAACATAGTAGTGGCAGCAGCAGTACCAGCAGTTCAGATAACATAGAAGCAAAAGGTAAAAATGAATGAAGATTTAGATATTAATTGACATAAAAATTTATACTTTTGAATTTCTAACCAAGAAGTTTTTTTACTTTGTCCAACATTTATGTATAGTTTTTTTTTAAAGGAAATGTATAGTTTTTATATTATATTGTGTTAACAATTGACATAGTTTCTCTTCTAGGGGGATTTAGATAGTAATTAAAGATTTGGGTTCATACCGATACTTGTGAATGTTTAACTAGGACGTTTTTTATGAAGTGATTGAATTCGAATGGTTCATAAACTGAATTAAATCAAGAGCAAATATTATTATTGAAAAGTATTTGATTTTGAATTGTGACTTACAAAATTATTGATCAAATTTTATTTATCTCCTGATCTAGCTTCGAATTATATAAGACAAAAAAACTAAGAAACTTTCTAATTTTATGCTATTGCTATTATGGTAGTTCTTTTTTCACCTATAGTTAAGAGTGTCTCACAATAAATAAAGATGAAGTACTTGAAGTCAGACTACATGCAGTCACTGTATTTGGATTGTCCGATTAAGATCAAACAGTTCAGATTTTATAATTATTGAATTTTAATTGTTTATAAATAGAAAATTTAAACTTAAATTTTGAATCATTTGATTTTAATTTGATGGTGATTATTGGGCCGACTTCTATTGATTGTGCTAATTTTAATATTGTTACTCAAAGGTGGAAGCCTAGACTTCATTGAATCTGAGACAAAACCAAAATTTGAAATGGTGATAGTAGAAAGGAATGCTGAAATGATCATCCAAAAAGAGGAAATTGATGATAAGGACACAATTTTACCTGCTTCTGACCCCCCTCTTCAAGAGGATTATACTTCTTTGATCAATGTGATAAATGAAAATGAGAAAGTTATCATAGTAAAAGAAAATGGTCAAGAAAGACAAGAATTTGATTTGAACAATGTGTTTGAGAAACCACCAACACATGGTTTCTATTGTCCTAATTGTAATGTTTGTATCCAAAAGGTTTACATTCAAAAGATCTACATTCAACAAGAACCTAGATGTTCATCATGCTTCAGTTTCCTCATTCCAATAGGTACTTTTTACTTAATTATAGCAATGTTTTAAAAACTGGATCGGACCAATCAATTTATATGTCTGAACTGGTAACGGACTATTTTTTTCCTAATTAAAAGTCCTAAACTCTGTTTTTTCTATGGCTTTTGATAGGTAGTTGGTTATTCCCTGGATTGGTATCTAAGGGTGATGAAGAATTAAATGATCAAGGTAAGGTCTTTGGATGAATCTATTTGACTAGTTGACTTTTTGAATAATCTTACCATATGTAATTTTTTGATTGAATCATGATTATCAATATCTTACTATATATGCGAATGGTACATACTTAAATTTTGATAATCATGATTCAATCTTTTTTGGATATGAATGTCATTTTAAATTTTGATTCATATTTTTCGACTCATTTTAATGAATCACTTCCTAAATTTAGTGTACACAACCACTTTTCATCGTAAACTTTGTATAGCTAACAACTTTTGTTTATGCCATTTGATTTATAAATTTTTTTAAATTATTTTGGAGATCATATATATTCTATATTAGCTTATAATTTTGCTATGTCGTTTGGTTTTAAATTGATAAAAAAAAATGTCTTATTTTTATTCATAACGTATCTCATGATTCCTAATAAGATTCGATTCACAATTTTAAAAAATAGGTTCATTAAGTAATCAAAGAAAGCCTGAATTCACAGAACAAAAATTTAAAGTTGCATCACAACATGAAGATTCAAAACTTGTTCAAACTGATGAAGTGAATCAATTTATAGCTAGAGGCACATCAAAATCAGTCACTACAATCGTAGATGAATCAGGAAAACAAACCATGCAAATCATTGAAAATGTGGTCATTGATGGACCTCAAAAAGGTCACATTGTAACAAAGAAGAAACATTTTTGGAATCATTGGGGTGTTATAGGTGGTACTTCTTCTGAGGCCTATAAAACCAAGAAATCTGAAGTTAGTTCCACAGAAAGTAGTGATTGGAAAGTTATTGGTCATGCTTCTCAAACCACTTTAAGGTCCAAACAATCTGAAATTGACTTTCAAGACAAGAAACAACCTGAGTTTGTGGAAGTTAAAGTTGTTGGAGAATCCACAGGTAAATATCATAGTTTCTTGTTGAGTAATCAAACTATGAATTAAATTTTTTTTTGCACTACAAGTTCAATTTATGGTTAGATAATAACAATTAATCTAGTCTAATCTTTCTTTTTATACACAAATGTTATTGGTTAATTTGTTAGAAAGAGAGAGAATTTTTTAGTAGCAGGGTTCGAATCCTCCTTAATACTTTCGAGCATTCAAAGACAATACTTGAAATTGGGTACACAATTTATCAATTTTTATCAAAATCAATTCCTTATATGAGTTTTCTTCACTCTCAAGCTTCCAAAGCTCTCTTCACTCATTTTTCCCAAATCATCTGATTTTCAATAGTTGACTAATTGTTTTGGACCACTTTCATAACTCAATCATGTAATGATATTTCTACTATGAAGAAATGATGAATTTGATTTACGTCATTGAGATGATGTCGTATATTTTTTTTGGTATCAACTCTATTTTTTTTGGTATCAACTCTTTGATTCTTAGGAGAAGAGAACCCTAATAGTCTAGAGTTTGACCGCAAGATAAGAAAATTGTCTGGCTAAAAATTGTTCTATCCAAGAATCGAACATAAATTCTCTCAAAATCCGACCTTTGATAAAATTCATTAATCACTTAAATTCAATGTTGTACGTTTTATTAAACAGGAACATATGCTGAAGAAGTAGCTCCATCTATAACTGAAAGAACACCACTTCTTACTCATGATGAACCAATTGTGCAAACAAGTAACAAAGCATTGGAGATTCTGAAAAGTATTGTGTATGGTGGTTTGAATGAATCACTAGCAAGTCTTAGTGTTGTTACATCTGCTGCCAGTGCTGATGCTGCCACATGTAGGACTTCAAATTTAATCACATAATGTCATTATTTTTTATTTCCTAAATATTTTTTGTAGCATAATTTAATAATATTCTTTTGGATTTTTGAGGAATTATAATGCATCAACTTTGGGAATTCATCTTATCCTTTTACTTACTGTTTTCATCATTTTGCAGTGAACATTGTTGCACTAGCCTTTGCAAATTTGATTGGCGGACTTTTTGTCCTTGGTCATAATGTGAGTTATATGTTCAAAATATTTATACTTAAATACACTTCTGATCCCATATTTTAACTGAAATATAAATTTAGCTCTCAGATTTGTAAAAAGACCGGATTTGAAAATGACGAGACTAAACTCATATTCCAGATAAAATATAGGGACGAAAAGAGCATTTAAAAAAAAAAAATTAATTTTCAAGCTACATGATTTTCCATGCTACTTTTATGAATTTACCAGCATTTAATTAAATCTAATACATGCATATATTTGCAGCTAAGAGAACTAAAAACAGAACAACCAAAAAGATCCAACAAAGAAACAATAGTGGATCAATACAATGAAGTACTAGGACAAAGGAAAAACTTCATTCTTCATACATTTATTGCAATCTTTTCATTCATTATTTTTGGACTAATACCACCAATAGTATATGGTTTCACATTTCAAGAGAATGATGAAAAAGATTTCAAGCTAGCAGCAGTTGCAGGAGCTTCACTTTTTTGCATCACATTGCTTTCTGTTGCTAAAGCCTATATCAAGAGACCAAACAATTACTTAACATATTTTCAAACAGTGTTTTACTATGTTAGCACTGGTGCTATTGCCACAGTGCTTTCTTATTTAGCTGGTCACATGATGAAGAAACTCATTGAGAAGCTTGGATTGTTTGAACCAACAACAAATTTTGCTTTTTCCTTGCAGCAATAAGTTGGATTGGGATCATATATTCATAAGGATTTGAATTTGTTTGAGAGATTATTGATTATGTGTTTTTTATTTCTTGTTATGTTTATGTTTATTTTTTCTTTTTGTTTTGGATTTTATGTTTGGTTAATTAGGGAAATTGTTTCCTCTGTTTTAACATTTTATGAGACTAAAGATTTGAGTTGTTTTATTTGGATAACTTTTTAGTCATGTTTAAGCCAAAAAAAATTGGAAGTGGAAATGCATCATTATTATATATATTGTTGACATTCTAATTCCAACTATGTTAGTTTGAAACTAATATATACTACTCCATTTTTACATATAAACACCCTTTCAAAAAAAGTCTAGTCCTAAAATATAAGCCCCTTTACAAATTATCATAAACAATCATTATTTTTTCCCTACACATAGCCCTAATCATTACACTAACTTGCATTGAAATATGAAAAGTCAAATTAAATACATATACAAACAAATGACAATTTAGTAAAATTTACACACAAACTAGACATAATAATTACACTACTAACATTTCTTAATAAACGTGATTTTGGTTAGAGGGATTTATATAATGGGACGGAGGGAGTATATATTTCTCCGTCTTAAATATAAACAAAAGTTAAAATTTATTTGATGTAAAGCAAAAATCAAAATATATTTGAATATATTTTAACTTTTGTTTATAATTAAAATAGGAGGGAGTATTGAAGTTATGAAACATATCACCTCTAAACAATTTGATTTTCTACCCAATAAATCGTGTCATGCTTAATTTGGCCCTTAGAAAGACTATATGGGCGATTTTTTTTATTTAAAAAATATGATAATAATGGCCTCTAAAAATTTGCCGTTCAAAATAAAATTATTGGTCAATTAAATTTAATTGATAATAATAAATTAAAAAATAATCTTTCCCATGTCTTGTCTTCTAAAAAGACTATATGGATGAATTAAAATGTGTTGTCCTGAAGTTCTAACTCAACTAATAGAAAATATCAAAATTGTTAGTCTGGACATCTACAATCGAGGTTCGATTACTGGTCACTTCATTGAGTGTGAGTTTATGATGATTTTGTCATCTAATCTATATAAAAAAAAAAGAATTGAAAATCTAAAATGAGAATAAAATCTCAACTTAGATCACAAATTTTTTGAGCTAATTCATTTTAAAATATTCAACTAGTTCCGTAATCTCTAACTCTAACTATACTTTTTTTTTTGGGGTGTAACTATACTTCATTCTATATATATGTAGAAACATTTTATTTAGTACCTTTTGTAGAAAATGTCATTTACATTTAAAAATTATGACTTCCTCTACTAGTAAATTCTATATGTTTCTCTGGCTTGTTCTTCTTCTTATTTTCTCATGTGGTAAATTAATTAAGCAATTTATTAAATTTATTCTCTCAAGCTTCTTCAATTCTATATAAAAGGCTTTATTTATGTTTTCAATTTGCTTTATTATTAAACTTTTGTTCTTTTATATATGTGTAGAGATTGAAGCAAAACTTTGTGGAAAGCAAAGTAGAACATGGTCAGGACCTTGTATTCATGATTGGGATTGTGATAGAGAGTGCATCGACTC
Source organism: Trifolium dubium (assembly GCA_951804385.1). Lineage (NCBI taxonomy): Eukaryota > Viridiplantae > Streptophyta > Magnoliopsida > Fabales > Fabaceae > Trifolium > Trifolium dubium. The sequence goes on along the minus strand of OX638073.1, from coordinate 1,655,586 downwards.
GGAGTTGGATGCAATGTTAGGTTCTTGTGAAGGCTCTTATTGCTTCTGTTTTTTCAATTGTTGAACACAAGTTAGTGTTATTTGAGAGAAAATTGTAAGATTAATGAAATATAAATTGTTGTTTGGTAGTTTTTAGAAGAAACAATTGTTGTTGTTTGGTATACTTTGGTTTGATGTTATCACAATTCACAATTTCACCTCTTTCTTTTTGATTTTTTTTTCATTCTTCTTTATCTGTAAAATAGAACAATTTTTTTCTTCTTATAATATATATTTAATTTGTTTATTTTACTACTTTTGCCACGTAATCTAAAATTTTGAATCTCAAATATTAGAGCTTAAGTAAAAAATTGAAGTTTGTTATACATGAAATAGTAAAATTAAAATAAATAAAATTAATAAAAAAGAAAATGTAGAATAACAAGAGCAAAATGCCAAAAGGTAAAAAAATATTTTAAACAAGAATACTTTGTCAAGAGCAAATAGCCAAAGGACAAACAAAGTATTTTAAACAACCAACCACATTCCTTCTCATATATTTGAGCAATTATATAGAAGTTAAATGACCACAAAAAATTCAAATATTTCGGCACCGTCTTCTTTAGCTTGATTTACTATTCATCGTGTTTGGACAAAATCTTTGAAGCATATCCTAGATGAATGGTAACTCTTACCAATGGTAAGGTGGCCCAATCCACCCTATTGTTTCCACCATAAATCCTCAAAATGGGGTGGACTAAATATAATTCAAAAGTTAACTTTTGATCATATCATATATATTAGATGCTCAATAAAATAGTCTCTTGTGTTGAATGTACAAATTTTTTTATAGAAGTAAATTTATCACAATATATCACAATTAGAATAATTTATCAATTTTTTTTAATGGATATATATATATAGGGTGCTAGTTAGCAAAATTTCTCCTACATATTTTACTCGCGTATCCTCTATATATAGGGGATGCGATAAATGAAAGTGGGTGGAGGTGCGCGAGAAATAAAGAGTGAATTGGGAGCGTACGAGAAATGTTTATAACAAACCTCTATATCTATCTATATATAATAAAAGGAATAACAGATATAGCAAAAGAGGAAATACAAAAGAAGAGTACAAGTAGAATATTTTATCACTATTGTCAAAAAGAAAAAGTTATCACTTAAATCAAGTATTTTTAATAAGCACATGATTACGACTTATTCACAAAGTAAAACTTTTTTTTATACTGCCTATCATGATTGATGCATATATAATTAAAAGAGTCATTCGGTATGACATAGTATAGTATATCACCTCCAAATTATTTGATTCCCGTCCCAACAAATTTTGACAGGCTTTATGCCTCCTAGATAAATGGATGGATCAACACATATTCATAGTAAATTGTAAATTTGATTTTCGGCCGAGTAATTTTTGACATGTCTTTGGCTTCATGAGAGACAATATTGGAGGAATAAAACATATTGATAATAATAAATTGAACATTTTAGATTTTCGATCCGTGAATATAATTCAGTTGGTAAAAATATTTAAGTTAGTGATTTTAATTTGAATTCATCTCTTATTCATTATAAAATGTGAAATTCTACTATAAAACTACTTTACAAATTTATTTATTTTTGTAAAAATCAACCCAACTCACAAAATTTATCATTACAACAAAATCCATTCCATTTGTCATCTCTGCCTATAGTTCTTTCTATATATACATACATATAGACGCAAACAATTTGTTGTATCTTATATGTAGTGAAGGTCATTTACATAGAGAAATCATGACTTCTTCGGCTAATAAATACACCATCTTCATGTTCTTATGTCTTTTAATTCTTCTTATTTCCACATGTGGTACAAACTAAACTAAGCTACATATATTTATTCTCTTATGCTTCTTCAATTCTAAACCTTACTTAAAAAATTTAATTTTTTTTTTTTTTTTCTTATGTGTAGATGTGGAAGCAAAATTTTGTGGAGAACCAAGTATGACATATTCAGGAAAATGTGACATTAAAAACAGCCGGTTATGTAATGAACATTGCATTATCTTCGAGCTTATGGCATACGGCATTTGTTTCCCTAATGGTGGTTTAGATTGCTTCTGCTACTTCGAGTGTTGAACATTGAATTTGTGATCAAGCAAGTGATTAAAGTAATTGTATGAAGTGAAAAATAGTAGTAGTAAATTGTTACAGGATGTTAGCGTAAAATTAATTACATTTACAATGCTAGCTATATGATCAACTCGTAAAACTTGGTTGAAATTTTTTTCTTTCTCTCTTTTTAATTATCATATTGCAAATATATGTTTGTCTTTCATTTCAATATCGTACGAGTAATTATAAGGGTTAGATAAGTTTATCATCTCTCTTAATTTTATCATATGTCTCCGAAGAGACTTTCTCATCTCTAAAAAATCATTACTAAATTTTGTTAAATTTTGTTTTTCGTTAAAGAAGAAAAAAAACTGTCACATTTCCATCTTTAAAAAAAAATTATGCACATAATTTTAGTTTTTTTTTTTTTTGATATCTTAGAGGACTTAATGCTCAAAGAGAAAGAATTACAAGGGGATCAAACGAGGGTACTATAACCCATACAATCAAAGTCTATAATATGTCTAGTTTGACTCGGACAACTATCAAAATAAACAACATTATTCTCTAACTCGCACTCTAGATATATTAGTCATAGCATCTGCACACTTGTTAGCTTCTCTGTATGGATGAGAAATGTGAACCTCCCAATATTTTTCCAATAATCTTCTAATGTATATTTCAAACCTTCCAACACTCCCCACAACTCTGCCACAAACGCACGACAAAACTTTTGAATAAGGACATGTTTAGAATATTATAAAAAAAGTTTTGAATAACGACATCTTTATATCCTAACAACCATGTATATTTCTAAGCATGATCAATCTAACGAATCTAAATCTATAACTGTAATATTAAAGAAGATCATGATTTTGATACAACAAATAATGACTAGTAATACATTGTTATGTCTTTTGTCTGAGTTAATTTTGATACCGCTTAACCACACTCTTTGAGTTAATAAAATATTTTAAACGATCTAACTACTACAATTAATAATTGTCTGAGTAAATTTTGTTTATACTAACAATGTATATGATAAAAAAATCATGAAAATAATTGCTTGTCACCTCCAAATTCTTGATTTTGTCCCAATAAATTTAGACTGTCCTTAGTCCTTACCTCTTAGATAGCTATACGGTAGAATTAACACATATTGATAATAATAAATTGAAAATTGATTTGCGACCCTATAATCTTTGCCAAACCTTGTCTTCTAGATAGAATATCATATGTGTGTAAATTTAGCTTAATAAGTTACTATTAAAATCAAATCTTTTTAATGGGTTAAGGATTATAAAAGATTTATAAAATAATTTTTTATTTCTAACAATGTAAATGAATTAAATCACTAGAAGAATTAGTCGGTATAAATGTGTCACCGAGTTGTTTGATTTTCATCCCAATAAATTTTGATAATCTTCATACTCATAAATATAGTTTCGTTAATAGAAACATCATATATGTGCATAGTTGTAGTTCAAATTTAGGATTCCTCATTTAACCACTACACTATTTTGAAAAAAAGAATTACAGCTCTTGTCTCTTTGATAATAATAAATTGCAAAATCAATTTTCGGCCCAATACCCTTACTCAACAAATTATATTTATATATATGGATAGAATAAAACCGATTGATAATATTAATCTAACTCACAAACTTTAGGAGCTATATCAACTATTTTTCTATATACATTGACACAAACGAAAGTCATTTACATTTAGAAACTATGACTTTCACAGCTAGTAAATTCAACAGTACTATCTTCATGTTCCTCTGTCTAGCTCTTTTCATTATTTCCACATGCGGTACGAACTATAGCTTGCTCTTTTCATTCTCTCGTTCTTCTTCAATTCTAATTTCTAAGTTTTTAATTTGCTTTATTTTATTTTATGTGTAGTTGTAGAAGCAAGTGTTTGTAGAAATCCGAGTACAAGATTTCCATGGTGTGATGACAGGGATGTTGATACCGTGAAGGCCTGTGATGCAACATGTGTCAATATGGAGCATGCAATATACGGTGCTTGTTTCTTACATTATGATGGCAGTATATCTTGCTACTGCTACTTCAGTTGTTGATCACAATCATGGTGACCTATCGTGATTCTGAGGACATGACATATCCGCTGTGATACCAGAAATATATCTAGTCTAAAATATTTTTACAACTTATAGATGTTTCAGTAGTTGTATAGGGTCAAGTTGTGTTCTATACGAGCCAACTATGGCTGAATAAAATTGTAGTGATTTTGTGCTTTTCAATTTTGGTGGAAAGTAAATTGTGATTTCTGTACTATTAAGTTAGCACATGTAGAATAAGAATCTCAATTTTGCAAGTGAAAGTAATCTCAAGATGAAACATAATCATTTTAATTTTCCTTGTTTACTCATAAGAGGTAAAATCATCAGTTTAAGTGATGATGTGAATCTAAAATCTCTAACTCTTTCAAAATCTCTGCTGAAATCATTTCCCATCAGCTTGAGAAGTACTACATTATTACAATCTGTAAAATAAACTACTAAAAAATATTCTCTAGAATCTTCATCCTTTAGGCTACGGATCCTATCCTTGCCCTCTGCGCAAGGAACTTTTCTTCTTGTGCTCGTTTAGCAGCAAGTTCTTCCTCATTGAGTACTTTAATTGGAAACCATTCTGGCAATCTTAACCAATTTGGGTTATTCTTTAAATTCTCAATATCTTGATTTATTGTTTTACTGTAATCTCTCCAAACATCTTTTAATTTCAGAATAGTGTAATCCGCTGTTGTCCCCACAACAGCAAAAATGACAGAATAACGAACTGCGCCAAATTGACCACCTAAAACTCCATAAATTAGTTCAACTTACTATTTCTTAAAAATTTAATCACCAAAATTAAGGAACTATTTATCATGCATGGTTACTTCAGTCTACTATCACATTATTATATGATACAAGTAAGTTGTAAGCTTGTAGCAAATAGTTCGCATAAAAACAAAGTTAATATGATAATATATAAAAGCTCATGTCAAGAACAGACACATAAATCATTGCCATGGTATTTGACCAACAAAAATCACAAGTATGCGTCAAGAGAATAATAAGAGGAGAAAAAGCAGAACTATACCATAAAAACGGCCAAGAAGTGCGCCAGATCCAAATCCTGCTACTGCAGAGCTTAATAGGTCTTCAGGTCCGGTTTTCCTAGTTGCAACCACAAACTTACGTGCCCCTAACAAATAAGACAACTATTCCAGTTCAATCCAAAAAACTAACTTGATATAAAAATTGGAAAATGCTAAACAGTGCCCTGGGCACTAATTAAACTTATTAAAAAGGAAACTCTATCAAGGAACTTGTGCATTCAATACTTCTGTCTTAGAACTTGTGCCTTAATTTTATCTTTTATTTCCTTTTTTATTATGCTTAACTAGTGCCCGGACACTGTTTAGCATGACCCATAAAAATTTGTGTCTGCTCCATACCCCTTTTATAAAAGACATTTGACAGAAAAAGGAACTAACACAGTTAAACTCATAGTTTTAAAATTTGAAGACCTGAATATGAAGTTGTTAAGTTTATTTATTTTGTTATGGAGAAAACCACTCAGTGTTTATTTGTGCACAATCTCTTCCTATCCCCTTTGCCAAAAATCAAAATGATGGAGTTTACAGTTTAAATATCCTTTGGACATGTCATGCAATGACTTATTAGTTTAAACTATCAGAGGCACATGACAAACACTTTGTAGTTTATAACCAAAACAAAACAAAAGAAAATCACACTAAAATGAAAAGTTTAATGTGTGAAAATCACTTATTTTTATTTTGATAAGAATTTATAAGATTACTATATATGTGTGACTTTCAAATTTTCATATATACTATTTTTATATACAAGATTACTATATATGTCACTTTCAAATTTTCAATTCAAATGGTGGACATAATTTCTTATTCTTCAATTCTCATTACCAAGGCTTGTGTCCCGCAAAAAACGCATAAACTTTTAATTTTAATAGGTCTAAATAACGTATCAAATAATTTTCAATTTCTTTAAAAACTGACATGAATAATTTGTATGATATAAATTTCCAATTCAACGGTAACTTATGCACAATAAAAGATCTACGAAATTATTTCAAATTAGAATTGGCCCCTAGATAATATTAAATTAATTTTATGAGTAAAATTTGTTTATACTAACAATGTATATGAAAAAGAATGAAAAGAATTGCTTGTCGCCTCCAAATTCTTGATTTTTTTTCCATAGACTATATGGGAGACTTAACACACATTGATAATAATAATAAATTGAAAATATGATTGTGGCCCTATAATCTTTGCCAAACCATGGCTTCTAGATAGAATATCATATGTGTAAATTTAGAATAAGTTACTATTAAAATCAAATATTTTTAATGGTTTAACAATTATAAAGATTTTATAAAATAAATTTTTTTTCCTAACAATTAATGTATATGAATTAAATCGCTAAAAGAATTAGTTGGTATAAATGTGTCACCGAGTTGTTTGATGTTCATTCCAATAAATTTTGACAATTTCATACTCATAAATATAACTCATTTGATATAGACATTGTAATATATATGCACAATCATAGTCAGTTAATCATTTTGATAAATAAATTTTTAACAATTACACTATTTTTAAAAAAAGAATTGTAGTTCTTGTCTCTTTGATAGATTATATGGTGGGATTGATTAACACATTGATAATAATAAATTTCAAATTCAATTTTCGGCCCAATAATCTTTACCATGCCTTACTCAACAAATTATATTTATATGGATAGAATAAAACCGGTTGACAATAATAAATTGAAAATCTCAATCTAACTCACAAACTTTTTTTCTATATACATTGACACAAACAAACGAAAGTCATTTACATTTTGAAATCATGACTTCCTCTGGTAGTAGATTCTACATCATCTTCATATTTGTCTGTCTTGCTCTTTTCATCATTTCCACATGCGGTACAAACTATAACTTGCTCTTTTCATTCTCTCGTTCTTCTTTAATTTGCTTTATTTTATTTTATGTGTAGTTGTAGAAGCAAGTATTTGTAGGAATCAAAGTGAAAGATTTCCATGGTGTGATGTTAATACCGTGAAGGACTGTGATGCAGCATGTGTCAATATGGAGGGTGCATATTACGGTGCTTGTTACCCTAATGATGATGGCTATATAGGTTGCTACTGCCACACCAATTGTTGATCACTAAGTTTATGATCAATCAAGTGCTGATAAACCTGTTTTGCACGTATATTTTAAAAGTAATGATTGTACGAAGTGCAAAGTAGTAAATTTATATTGGATGTTAGCCATTTGTTTAGTATCACAGTAGATATATCAGGATTATAGTGACTCACCATGATTCTGACATAATTTACAACTTATAAATCTTTCGGTATTTGTTTGTCAAGAAAAAAAAACTTTTAAGTATTTGTATCAATTGATAAGTTCTGTTCTACACAAGTCAACTATGACTGAATAAAATTGTAGTGATACATGATTTTGTGCTTTTGAATTTCACTGGAAAGTAACTTGTGACTTTTGTACTATGAAATTTCTGTGGATAAAATTAGCACATGTAGCATAAGAATTTCCATTTTGCAGGTGAAAGTAACCAATATACTATTTTTTCAAATAATTATTAATAAAAGAATTGAAAGATAAAATAAAATAAAAAACTTAGATTATATAGTTTCTTGCTACTGTAAACTACTCCCTCCGGTCCTATATATAAGAAACAATTTACTTTTTAGATACATAGAGAATTGGATGTATGTAGTCAAGAATGTAGACTAAATACATCAAACTTTCAATGTATCTAAAAAGGGAATCTTTTCTTATATATAGGACCAGAGAGAGTATAACAAAGCAAGTCACCGTAGGATAAATTAAATCGTAAGAGTTTGGGGATATGGATTGGGTAGAGGGAGGTTCAGGGATCAAATCTTGACCGAAGCAATTTATCTTTCTAGTGTACCAAAAAAAAAAGTATAACAAAGCAAATGAAACATAACAATCATTTTAATTTTCCGTGTACTCATAATGGGTTAAATCATGAGTTTAAGTGGAGATGTTAATCTTAAATCTCTAACTCTTTCAAAATCTCTGCTGAAATCATTTCCCATCAGCTTGAGAAGTACTACATTATTACAATCTGTAAAATAAACTAAAAAATATTTTCAAGAATCTTCATCCTTTAGGCTACGGATCCTTGCCCTCTGCGCAAGGAACTTCTCTTCTTGTGCTCGTTTAGCAGCAAGTTCTTCCTCATCGAGTACTTTAATTGGAAACCATTCTGGCAATCGTAACCAATTTTCATTCTTCTTTAAATGCTCAATATCTTGATATATTGTTTTACTGTAATCTCTCCAAACATCTTTTAATTTCAGATTACTGTAATCTGCTGTTGTCCCCACAATAGCAAAAATGACAGAATAACGAACTGCGCCAAATTGACCACCTAAATTTCCATAAATTAATTCAATTTATTAATTATTAAAATTTAATCACCAAAATTAAGAAGCAACTATTTATTATGCATGGTTACTTCAGTCTACTATCACATTGTTATATGATACAATTAAGTTGTAAGCTTGTATCAAACAGTTCACATAAAAACAAAGTGCATGTGATAACATATAAAAGCTCATGTCAAGAACAGATAGAGTTAATCATCGCCGCGATATTTGACCAACAAAAATCACAAGTATGCCTCAAGAGAATAATAAAAGGAGAAAAAGCAGAACTATACCATAAAAACGGCCAAGAAGAGCACCAGATCCGAATCCTGCTACTGCAGAGCTTAATAGGTCTTCAGGTCCTGTTTTCCTAGTTGCAACCACAAACTCACGTGCCCCTAACAAATAAGACAACTATTCCAGTTCATTCCAAAAAACGAACGTGATATAAAAATTTGTGTCTGCTCCGTTCCACTTTTATAAAAGACATTTGACAGAAAAAGGAACTAACATAGTTTCACAGAGTTAAATTCATAGTTTTAAAATTTGAAGACCTGAATATGAAGTTGTTAAGTTTATTTATTTTGTTATGGAGAAAAGTCAGAAAACCACACTGTTTATGTGCGCACAATCTCTTCCTACCCCCTTTGCCAAAAATCAAAATGACGGAGTTTACACGTAGGGGTGGGAATAGGCCAGGCCGGCCTACAGAGGCCTATGGCCTAGCCAATAGGCTCGGGCCAGGCCAGACCGTTTTCTTAAATAGAGCAGGCCTAGGCTTTTTTATAAGTCTATTTAACAAAATAGGCCAGACTTAGGCTTTTAAAAAAGCCTTTGAAGCCTTATAGGCTGGCCTATATTTACGTATCCTTAAAACCTATATTTTTTATTTAATAGTTTTTTATAAAAAAAAATATATTCCCACACAAAATAGAAACTTACGTTTAGGCTTTTAAACTTCTCAGTATCAATTCATTCACGTCAAAGACAATGAGAAACCCTAACACACCTTTCTCTCTTCCTCTACCACCGTCCACCATCATTCTTTTACTCTCCCATTGCCGTTCGGTCTCCCTCTGAAATTTGGACTTTAAGATTTAAATATGTTTGAATTTCAATATGTTTGTAATGTGTTGTGAAGTTTATTTTTAAAAATTTGAGAGTTTTTTTTTTAAATAAGCTTTAAGACCTATTTAACGTAATAAAAAAATACATCGACCTCAATGCAATGTAGGCTTTCAGGCCAAGCAAGGCTTCTAAGTAGGCCGGGCCAGGCTAGAAAATTAGGCCTTTGAAAGGCCATAGGCCAGGCTTAGGCCATCTAATTTTCTGGTAGGCCAGGCTCAGGCCTATTAAAGCCTGGCCGGGCCTGACCTATTTCCACCCCTAAGTTTACAATTTAAATATCCTTAGAGATAAGTGCTCTGGAAATGTCATGCAATGACTTATTAGTTTAAACTATCAGAGGGGCATGATAAACACTTTGTATCCAAAAATTTGGTAAGTTAATAGCCTTCTCCAAGTTGCAAAACACTACTAAATCACTGCACCAGCACATTTACTTAGTAAAATACAAACGCAGAATATATAAAAATCTCTGCTTTAGTATGTATATGTATCTATCTATTAAGAAGAAGAAAATTGTGAGGTGGCCATGGAACTCCTATGTCCTAACTAAGATCCACCTTTGTCAGTGTCCGACATGTATTTGATACCAATATGCGTCATCAATTTCTTTCTGTTTCTTACTTTGCTCATTCCTAGAACAACCACAGAACATTTCTACTAATATTTCAAAAGGTCTATTGAAGAAGAGTTTTGGCACAACGGTTGGAATTGATACTGTGTGACTAAAAGATCATAGGTTGAATCCGTGAAATCAGTCTTTTGTAATACAATGTCAGACTACCTATAATAGTTCAGCAATGGATTCATTCAACTTTTCAATGTAGCACCAGGTTGCTCCTTTTTCAGAAAGATTTGTTGCTTCTAACTCATATTTCATAAAACGTTACTTTCTCATATTTCCAAATGTCCTACACAAAACAACTTCCACAATTTACCTATCAATGTGATCAGAATGTTCCATAAGGCTAAAGGTAAATAAGTATGAGGTAACAAGAAAAATCTGATTTAAAAGCTACAATGATCACTTTCCACGCTCCAATGATTCACCAAAGACCAACTAATCTAGAACATAGTTTTATTGGTGATAGGCTAAATGCATTCCTAGGTCCTTTAAGTTTTCAGTTTGTACCACATAAGTCCTTTAAGTTATTTTTGTAACACATAAGTCCTTTAAGTTTTTAGTTTATACCATGTAGGTCCTTTAAGTTTTTTTTGTAACACATAGGTCCTTTAAGTTTTAAAACTATAACACATAGGTCCTTTAAGTTTGTTTTTGTATAACATAATGAGTATAACTTGAAAGGACCTATGTGTTACATTTTTAAAACTTAAAGGACCTATGTGTTACAAAAAAAACTTAAAGAACTTATGTGGTACAAATTGAAAACTTAAAGGACCTATTTGTTACATAAAAAACTTAAAGGACTTATGTGGTACAAACTAAAAACTTAAAGGACCCAGAAATGCATTTGGCCTTGGTGATATTATCCACAAGTGCATTGATAATTGTACTTTTCAAATATAGGCACCATATAGTACAATGTTACATCTTTCACTTCTTAATTGAAAGCACTTAGTACTAATAAAGTTATTCAAACTGATAACAGCAGAGACAAATGCACACTCTACTGCTATGCAGATTGGTATCTATAACGAAATTGTTCTGTCTCTCTCTCATAACAAAAATTGTAAGAAACAGTAGCAAATCATTCCAGACATAGGATTCAATATGCACCATATTAACAATTTCACGAAATACAGTTGCAATAAGATATAAGAGTTACCACAATAGCAACCGGTGATGATGGCAAAGTTAGCAGCATAACTGGCAGAAACATTAGCAAGACCAAGACTTCTTCGATGTTTTGAGATCAAACCAGTTCCAGCACCAGCAACCCCTGCACCAAATAGTCACAAAGATAGAACAACACATTAAAAACTAGTACAACAATCACACTCTAACCTTCTCTTTGTTCTCGTTAAAACTCAACTTGAAGATACACAAGCATACAAACTACCGTGTATATAAGGACCGTATCCAGTGAAACTTAAGGCACTGTTTGAGAGTTTGGAGCGAAGGGGAAGAGTGGAAAAGAGAGAAAATTTTCACCATATTTAAGAAAGTGCTTTTGTAGAGAATGATAAAGGACTACTAATCATTAATATATTTTTAATTGAGAGTATTATAAAAACATTCAAACGAATTTGGAGCATTTATCTAAGTCCTCATAAATCTCCCTCCAATACATTTTTTGAGTTCCCCCATATAAGGAGCATTATGTATTAATTATGAAGAAAAATAAAAACCCTCTTTCAAGTTGGGGGGACTATCATTCCTTCATTTTTCCCAAAACTCTCCCCAGCCCTCCTCCTGAACCTCCAAACATAGCCTAAGAGGATACAGATCCAATCTTATGATCTATGTAAACGTACCAATGTTGTGAACCATGCATCATGAAAAACAGTTTTATAGCGCCGTTATAGCCTACTTGACCACACATTGTAATAACTAATAAATAGCTTATCACATAACAATATAACAGTTAAATGGTCATGATTAACTCAAGACTAAAAACCTTTCAGACTTTCACTTCACACATTCACTGAAATTGGAACCAATACAAACTAAACAGTAAACATTCTATTCATCTCTTTATGTGTATAACAATATTAAACATACATGACTCCAATAAAACTACCCCTAATTACAATGACTTAAACTACCTAAATCTAAAAAATAAAGAAAATATTCAACAGGGTCATTAGATTCCAATACAAGAATTAAACTTATTGAAGAGATAAAGATTACCTGCAAGGAGGGTTGGAATAAAGATTCGATTTTTCCATCCATTATTTGAGGAAGAAGAAGGTGAAGAATGATGAAAAGTGTTGTTAAATTCTTCATCTGGGGTTTGTTGATTCTCAGAAGAACCCATTTTGTTGTTGTTCTTCAAATCAAAAACCTCTGCAATTGGGTAGTGTAGTTTTGTTGGATTTGTTGAGTGAAGAGTGAAAGAGTGAGAGATTTGGTGAAAAAGAGGAATGAATAGAAGTTGCAATTGCAAAGGTGGTGTCTGTGTGTGTCCCTACCATTTTGGGGTTCAATAATTATTACGCTTAATTGCAGTTTCACTCTCTTATTTTTATTATTTTGCAGTTTCGGTCCTCTTCTTTGAAATTTAACAATTTTGGTTTTCTATTTTATTTTTTAATTATAAATTGACCATGTGATATGTTTTAAATGATTTGATATATGATCTAACGATGAAAAAATAGCAACATTGATCAAATTGTAATAAAATTAATTTATAAACTTCATTTATAACAAGTTGCATCAACATATTTTAAACAAACTTGTTGCATTTTTCTTACAATTTCATTGATGTTTGATATTTTTTCGACATTAGCTCACATATCACATCGTTTAATACATAATACATTGTCAATTTATAGTTAAAAAATAGAATGGGAGATTAAAACCGTCAAATTTTAAAATAGGTGTACCAAAATTGCTAAATAGTAGTAAAAATAGGAGGACCAAAACAACAATTAAGTCTAATTATTACAAATTATTACTACCTCCGTCCCTAAATATAAAACCTAATTTGACCATGCACATATACCAATACACAATTATTTGTCGAGACCGGAGTATTCACCGCCGAACGCAGCGACTAATCCCTCGCTATATTGGAGGCACCTCAAAGGGTGGGATAGCTGGCCCAAGGATTTAAAGCGGCTTCATACTCAAGATGGTGATCGAACCCTCGACCCTTGGTTAAGGGAGGATGAGCCCCAACCGCTCAACCACACTTATACAAATACACAATTTTGATCACTAATATCTTTAATTATCTAGCAGTAAAAATTATAAAATTTGATATTTTGAAAATACTCATCAAAACAAATAAAAAAAGATCTTATATGTTAATATTTACATCTATATTTTATTAAAAAATACAATCAAAACATAATAGATGAATAGTACAATTTTCTCAAACAACATCTTATATTTAGGGATGGAAGAGTATATTTTTTATCAAACAAATTTAGTCTTTGCTATATTAAAGTATATCTAAAAAAGGAATTCAAAATTTGATTTATGGGTCGAGTTTTTTATTTCTTTTATCAAAAAAATTTGAAATTAAAAAAACTTATATTTAATTCATCTCAATTTAAAAAATTATAATTTAAAAAAATTATAATATTTTAAATATTTGGAAAAAAAGTTACAAGTGTTATCAAACAATTTTGAACACTACATATGAGCTAAAACTTTTTTGATTTTCATTTTCTGTGCAATCTCAATCATAAATATATACTATGCTCCAAAGTCCAAACAAAAATCATAAATTTTAAAAACTATATACAAACATAAAGAAAACACAAAATTATCAAAGTAATACTACAAACGATAATAATTTTATTTAATAATAAATTGAAATTTGATTTTCGGCCCAATAAACTTTGTCATGTCTTAGTTCTTATGCGGCTATACAAAATTTGATTTGGCCCAATAAACTTTTCCTACGCTCCTAGACATTAAAATTTTGACTTTCAACTCAATAAACTTTGCCTTGTCTTGGCTCATAGACAACTTTTATAGGCAGATTAAAACAAATTGATAACAATAATTTTAAATTCTGAGTAAACAAACAAAAACTAAACCTAGCTCATTGTATTTTTTGGATAAATCAAGTAAAAATATCAAATAGTTTCTGTCATCTTTACCTATATTGCTTTCTATATATACATAGACAAAAACATTTTGTATAGTAACTTTAATAAAGAACAGTTAGAAACCATGGCTTACTCTGTTAGTAAATTCTACAATGTCTTCATGTTCCTTTGTCTTGTCCTTCTCCTTATTATTATGAGGGGTACGTACTAATTATAATTAACTCTATACGAAGCTTATATTTGTTCTCTCGTATTTTCTTCAATACTAAGCCTTTTTATATATATTTGTGCAGAAGTGGAAGCAAAAATTTGTAGAATATCAAAGAATGCAAAATTGACATATGGTTGTAGTCCGTACTCATGTCATGTAGACTGCACCAGCAGGGAGCATGCAGATTATGGTGCTTGTATGCCTCACGACATATTTTTCTTACAATGCTTGTGCTACTTCACGTGTTGACCAACGAGTTTCTAATCAAGCGCGATTTTCATCTTTGATTTTTCTAGAAGATATACTATGTGTGCGTGGATGCGCACATCGTTGGTGTAACTATTTTACACTTTATATGAGATCTACAATATCATATCATATCATATAATTTTATTATTATAATATATGCACACACGGTATGTGTTAAGTCTCTTTCATCTAGAGTTTTTGATACTCAAAAGAACACTTTTTTTCTTCTTCACATATATAAGTGATAGAGACGAAATTACGAGACATTGTTTGCAAAAGGATCCTTGTTGTACCAATTGGAAAATAGAAAGTGATATGTACAATGTTTATATCGGAGGTTCAAATAGCTCTCATAATCAAGCTTGGATAAACTAACGAACTCTAATGAATCAAAAGCAATGTATTTGAAAGTGTCGTTTGTAAAACAATCACAAGTTAAAGAGAAATATTGAATTCATCTTACTTTCATATATACTTTGCATTCCATATTTATGGAGTCAATGTTTAGCTTTTTGTGGTAATGATATGCCAATTTCTTTAAAATGAATAAGGGCATTTTGCTTGAATTTCTGAATTTTCTTCTTAACCACAATGAAACTATTCAAAAAGTTTAAAATAATACTCATAGAGCTATATATTTATTACTAATGAAACCACTCAAGCTATACTTTTTTTTATAATGAAAATCACTCAAGCTATACTTGATGTTATAGCTACGTGATGCATTACTTGCTATATAATTATATCTCGAAATATCACAGCTTATTAAGGAGTAGATGGTTGTGGCTTTAAGTTATTTGAATAAGAAAGGGCAATTTATTGAATTTTTCGTGGGTTTAATTTGTTCATGTTTGAGTTAAATGTTTTTAGTCTTTATAAGCATTTGAATAATCTACTTTTAGTCTTTCTAAATTTTTCTCTCACTTTTTGGTCTCTATAATTTTTTTTTCTTAGATATGATTAGAACATTGCAAAAAGTTCTTTGAAAAAAAAAACTTAAAATTTGATTTCTAAGTCGAGATTTATGTTACTTTTATCCTTAACTTTTAAAAATTAAAAAGTTCATATTTAATTATTTTCATTTTAAAAAATTCTAATTATTTGTTAAAAACTTTTTATAATATTCTGAACATTATGAAAAAAAAATATTAAAATTTTTAGAAGTTTAATGATGATTAAACAATTTTCAAAATTTTGAAAAATCGCAAGCACTAAAATTGTATGAATAAAAAGTTTATAGGACCAAAACATGCCACTTTTTTAATAGGGACTAAAAACAAAATTTTGTAACTTTTTTTTTTGGTCAAGTAACCTAGCGGCTAGAAATTCCACTTTTAAAGTGGAGAAGTGGGATGACCGGGGTTCGAACCCCCGCCCCCTGCATATATAATGCGGTGTCCAACCAATTGAGCTAAATTCATGGGATAAAATTTTGTAACTTTATAAAGACCAAAAACATATTTAACCATTCATATATTTTATATTGGTACCTCTATTTGTCAATGATATGATGGAGAAAAGTAATGTGAGGTGAATTCAATTTATATTGGAAGGGAAACTGCTTTTCATTATATATTCATAGTTTTGGCCATCAATTCCACTTAGCTCTTGTGATATTAGCAAATAAGCATTCTTAAATTGTATCATTTTTTAATTTAGTAACTAATTCCGTCTAATGTTGTTGGAGCATCACGTAGGCGTTGAAATATTCTTTTGTGAGTCAAATTGAAAATATGTAAAAGAAGCATTGCAAGAAGGAGAAATAAATAGTTAGTGGGTGTGTCTTGAATTAAGAAACAACAATTAATTAAGAATATGGTTAAATATGTTTTTGTCAAATTTTAATTTTTGTCCCTCTAAAATTTTAGTGCCTCTAAAAGTGAAGATGAAAATTTTTATAAAGATTAAAAGTCGAAGAAAAATTTTAGAAAGACTAAAATTAAAATTTGGTATATTTATAAGGACTAAAAACATATATATATATATATATATATGTGAGGATGGAATGTATATGTGAGGATGCTGGATCGAGCTCACATTACACTATATTTCTTATCATAGTTTCCATATTCACTTTTATGATGATTGATGTGCTTGAAATGAATGAGAAAGATGAAATAAGTGTAGTGTATAACAAGGTGGAGAATTGTTTTGTTGAAATATATGCAGTCTATTGAATTATTTTAATCTTTGCATTTGATGGAAAAAGTTTTATTGATTACTCGATCTCATGAGTTATCTCAAGTATTACTGATAAGTGATTAAGATTTTGTAAAAGTCATTCAATTAATTAGTTAAAATGCCCAAATAAAGGTTATCATACGAGAGAGATAAAGGTTGGAATTATTTGCTCAACGATGTTGTCATGTCAAACATGGATTTCAAACATACAAACAGTCAAAAAGAAAAATGGAAAAAATTTCTAGTTTAAATAATTTTCAAGTTCAATTGTTCCATCAAGAGATTATCGAAAGGGTTGAATTACCATCGTTACATATGTATGTGTGTTCTATTGACTCTTACATATATACTATACGAGTAGAATAAAACATAAAAAAAAAGATTTTCGGTCCAATAAACATTGTCATATCTTTTATAAAAAAACATAACAATTTTCATGTCTTGGCTCTATACGAACTATATGGCCGGATTAAAATAGATTGATAATTAAATTAAAAAAATATAAATATAAAAAAAATGAAGGAAAAAAAAACACAACACAACTCACTCAATAATCAATATCTTTATTTACATCTAGAAATCATGATTTTCGTTGCAAGTAAGTTCTACATCGTCATCATGTTCATATGTTTTGTCTTTCTCCTTCTTTCATCATGTGGTACTTCTTCAAATATAAACCTTATTTACGTTCTTAATTTGCTTTATTATTTTTACGATGATTTAAATTTTTATATATGTGTAGAGGTGGAAGCAAAACTTTGTAGAAGCAAAAGTAGAACATGGACGGGTCCTTGTTTTGATAACTCATCATGTAGTACAACATGCAAGCAATCGGAGCATGCAAATTACGGTTCTTGCCAACAGAATGGTTTTTGCTTCTGCTACTTCAATTGTTAATGATCAAGCAATTTGCACCTTTGATATTTTCAAAAAATTTCGAGCAAAATTTATGTCACGTTACTTATTTCAAATTTCTCTTTGATACAAAAACCCGTGTCAACACTTAGATTAATTTGTAAAATCTTATCATTATCTTCATATGTCGGTTTCGATTAGCTTTGGCCTAACTTTGTTATTTGAATCAATCAAAATTCTCCAATTTGAAATAACTTGAAACATGTTTGTTGCGGATTTTTGGATGAAATGCGCAGAAAAATCCACAGAAAATAAATAAATTTTTAGTAGTGTGAGAATGATACAAGATTATTGTATGACTAGCTAGCTAAACATGTTCAAGTCATTAATAGGTCAATACACATGAAATCTTAACACTTGTATTTCTTTCAAGATTATTGTATTACACCATAGTAACCTAATATAATGATAGATAAATATGGTAATAAGATTGATTTGAGTATTGTTAACCAGTGGTACAATAATCTTATGATAGAATTAATTAAAATGTATTGCATTTATAAGTATTATTCTTTTGAAACATTAACGGAAAAATAGCTCAGATCAAGTCATGGAAATCATTTAGTATATGGGTTGCTCATGGGATTTATCCAACAATCTGCCCTCCCTTGACCGTGTTCTATAAGTCAACGATGGTTTGATAAAAATTGTAGTGTTATAGGATAGTATTATTATATTTTTCTTTTGGATTTCAATATTTGCTTATATTAGACTCACAAATATTACTATATAATATTATAAAGATACAGCTTAGTCTCATGAACTTAGTTTAATTGACATTGTACATATATGTAGAGACCAATTCAAACTCAGATACATCTTAATCTTAATAGAATTACATTTTGGAAATAGAGTTACAAACGAATCAAATATACCTTTTATTTTAATGTGAATAGGGTATCACATTACGTCCTATATAAACCAAAGAAAATTGAGTTAAAACTCTAAAAAATATGACGCCTCTATTTAGAGAAAAAGATTCAAACAGTAGATAATGTATTATTAGTTTTTTTTCAAATATATTATTCTTCATCCAGTTTTCTTAAAAAACATAATATCAAAACTCTTTTGAAAAATTGAGAAGACATATATCAACCCAAGAAAGCTAGTTTTCTTAATTTAATCTCTGATTTAAATAATATTGATCATTTTCACATCAATTCAAATATATTAATTATGCAATAAAATTTAAAAAAAAATTATTTATATTTTATTATCTTTTCCATTTAAGACCCATAACATACTTGTTTTGACAATAAACACAAAAGCATACTGTACTGAACAATGGCATACATTATAAGAAACATAAAATCAATGCAGTTAATTGCTTGAAAAAGAAATCCTTTTTGTTTTTTGAATCAACAATTATATTATATCAATCAACCATAAATATATATAAGACATATAAATAATGAGAAAAGTACATCATTGCAACAAAAAAAAAGTAGTAGAACAACATCACCAGAATAAAGCAACATCATTTCAAATTCAAACTATGTCACACTATCTCATCCTACTTCAATTCTTATTAGAATTTAGGAGGCCTATACTCAACCACAAAAGCTAGCTTGAGACTTGAGGTTTGCACACATTTATAAAGGCTATCTATGCCATATTTCTAGCCAATGTGGGACTTCTAACACACCCCCTCACGTCAAGAACTGAACAAGCTGGAACGTGAAATATAATCAACAATAACGGGTGCCCCAAATATAGGAGGTCTCCACAACAAACAACAAATGGATCTAGGATAGGCTTTGATACCATATTATAATTTGAGAGGCTTATACTCAACCACAAAAGCTTGCTTGAGAGTTGAGGTTTGCACACATTTATAAAGACTATCTATGCCATATCTCTAGCAAATGTGGGACTTCTAACAATTCTACCTAAAAAATCAAAACCCGAGCGGAACATATTGTCGAGTTGAAGCAAAAGATAACGATCTCTCACTAATAAGCACCCTTCGTGTATATGGTTTGTTGGAGATTTGGAGTCGGAAAACTATCTTTTTTAATTAGTTCATGTCATATTGTTTGGGCGGTATGGAAAGGTTCATTCGGAATAGATACGACTATTCCGAGTACATTGCCTTCTTTGTTTGATAGTTTCCTAGCAACATTGAGGAGTTGGAAGGAGATTTTGATGGTTTGGCATGCGGTTTTGTGGGCTTTGTGGTGCGCGAGGAATGAAAATATTTTTGGAAACAAAGTGTTTGAGGTGGGTGAGATTTTGGAATGGATCAAATGTGCTTCTTGGAAGTAGTTTTAGGCTAACGATAACTCACCGTGTCTATATTATGAGTGGTGTGTTTGCTCTCTTGGATTGTATTTTTAGATAGTCTATTTATTTTTGGTATTTGTTGTTGAGTATCATATTGTTTTGCTGGATCGAGTATTATATGTACTTATTTATATATATATATATATATATAATCTTATTCGCTTTTAAAAAAAAACTAATAAGCACCCTTCCTTATCAGACCAAACTCATCCGATCGAGCTAAAAGAAATAAGTGGAACGGAGTTCCCATTATATTGATAGAGAGTCTGAAGACAGATTAAAGTTAGGCATCTAGTTAGCACACCGATATGTGTCATCAATATTGTTCTTGATAATAACTACTTTGATGTTTTTGTTAGATTATTTCTTAATATATACTATATATAATAAAAAAATATCATCTTCAAAGAAGTTATTTTCACATTTTAAGAATTAAAATTATTTTATTAACATAATAAAATATAAGAAACGGACTTGCCTTGACTCCTAGGCAGATTATATGGGTGGATAAGAAATTTTGAACTTAATAATTCAACCCGACTTGCAAGACTACTCATTTTAAAAAATTCAACTACTTTTGTCATCAATAACTATATTGCTTAATTTCTATATTTACATAAACACAAACATTTTGTTGGTATTTTAATTTGTAGAATATAACTTTATTTACATTTAGAAATTATGAGTTTCTCTGCTAGTAAATTCTACATCATTTTTATGGTCCTGTATATTATCCTTCTCCTTATTTCCACATGTGGTACAAACTAATTAACTAAACAACCTATATTTTATTGCTTATGCTTTTTTATTTTATCATAAACCTAACTTTATCACCAACATGCTTTTTTACATTTCATTTTTATTTGTAGAGGCTGAAGCAAGATTTTGTGGAACACTACGTAAAACATGGTCAGGACCTTGTATTATTAACGTGTCTTGTGATGAAGATTGCCGCAAATCGGAGTTTGCAACATTTGGTATTTGTGTACACCTTGATTGCTTCTGCTTCTTTGATTGTTAAGTATCAAAATTTCAAATCAAGAATGTAAATCCCTTTGTCTAAAATTATAAGAAAAAATTTATTTTTTAAATTTATTAAATAATTGATATATTTAATCTATATATATATATAGATAAGATTAATCAATTATTTAATAAATCTAAAAAATAACGTTTTAGAGCTTATCCATCGAGTCATTTACTATTTTGTTTTTTATTAAGAGTCATTTACTATTTATATACATGCATGCATCAAAATTAGTGTAGCTTTAGAAGTGATAGAAAATATAATAAAATTCATTTGGTAATAATTTTGTGTAATGAGCTTATATATATTTTTTAGTTAGTTATTGCGTTTGTCATAAATTTTAAACTATAAGCTAAGGAACTTGAAGCTTTAAGTTTCAAGTAATTTATATATTATTGTTTTTTATCTTATTTAAAAAATTAAATATTAATTAAACCTATATTTTTTCATATCAATTATATTTATTAGTTAATTTAATCACTAATTTTAATTTACGAAACACTTAATTACAAATTTAATCGGCTAATATATCTATCATTAATTAGTAGTTAGCTTAGCTTACCCATAATCTACTAAAAATTTGCTATTTTTCACCATACAAATTTGTTATCTAATATATAGAAACGTCTTACCAACATTCTCTTTTTACATCGGCGTATTATTAACAAATGTTATATATATATATATATATATATATCACATTTGTTAATAATACGCCGATGTAAAAAGAGAATGTTGGTAAGACGTTTCTATATATTAGATAACAAATTTGTATGGTGAAAAATAGCAAATATGGTAAGATAGAAGGAAATTTTTTCACATTGCCACCATATTATATATATATTAACAAATGGTAATTTTTCAAAAATGTGAAAATCTTTTAGCTCTAAACTTTCAAAAATGGTAAGATAGAAGGAAATTTTTTCACATTGCCACCATATTATATATCTATTACATCCATTATTAGTTCCACCGATGTAAAAGTCTTAAAGCAAAGAAACTAAGAAAGAGAAAATCAATATAATTATTTATTTTTTTGACCCAAGAAAATCAATATAACTAATTATCTACTTGGAAATTAATAAATATTCCCATTTACAAATAATAAATTCATGCACCTTTTGGTACATATAGATAACCACACATAAACAATTGTATCTTCATTTTTTCCATTTTAATATAAATTACTTTTTCTCTTGGTTAATTTGGCTTCCCACTCTATCGTGTCACTTCCAAATTAAATGATGTTTTATATACATATTAAGGACGAATTATTTCTTCTAATAAACTCTACGTACAGCTGACAGATTAAAACAAGTTGGTAATAATATTTAATTTCTTTTTTTTTTTAATTAGCTTGGCCCTCTTTATTTATATATATAAAAAATAAAAAAACAAGTTAGCAATTTATTGATTTTGAAGAAGCGATAAATAATTAAGATAAAACTTAAGCACAAGATGCGCCTAACTCAAAAAAGTTAACAACATGCTTATCAAAAATAAAAAGTTAACAAAATAGTACAAAAAGGATTGAAATTCTTCATATTCTAATTCAACTATAGTAAAAATATCAAATTAGTGGATTTAGGCGCCACTATGATTGTGATTGAATTTCAAATTTCAACTTCTATATGTATAAGTTTCTAATAATTGTTATTATTTCAGTCTAAAAATTCTAATTTAACTGACAGAAAATGTTGAAACTGCTAATTTGAATATTCATAATCGGTGTTCGATCTCTAGTCACTTTATTTTGTGTGTATAATTTAATTATGATGACTTTGTCATCTTTTCTATATACCAAAAAAAATAATTATCATTTCATCTTTTTATATCCCAAAATATATTGAGAATTTGATATTCGGCGCAAGAATTTTGTCTTGGCTCATAGAGAGACTAAATGGAAAGGATTAAAACATATTGACATAACAAATTTAATTTTTTTTTGACAAATGACATAACAAATTTAATTAAAGTGTGATTTTTGGCCAAGTAAAGTTTGCCATGCCGTGGCTCCTAGGCAAATTATATGAGTACATTAAAACATGTCTCAACCCGGCTAGCAAAAGTTTCAACAAGTTTTTTTTTATGATAAAAAAAGTTTCAACTAGTTTTCTCATCTATATATATCTATATATAATATTACTATCTATATTTCCTTTGACATAAAAAGTTTTACATTTAAAAATTATGACTTCCTTTGCTAGTAAATTCCACACCATCTTCACGTTCATTTGTCTTGCTCTTGCCATTCTCCTTATTATTTCATCATCATGTGGTAAAATTAACTAAGCAACCATATTTTATATTCTCTTATATATATGCTTCAGTTCTTCAATTATAAGCCATGCATATTTATGATTCAAGTATATTTATTTAATTTTTATACCTTTTTTTTTATGTGTAGAAGTTGAAGCAAGACTTTGTGCAAATAAAAGTAAAACATGGTATGGACCTTGTATTTTTAATGCATTTTGTAATGCAGAGTGCCTCGAATCGGAGTTTGCAACATTTGGTGCTTGTGAACACTTTGAATGCTTCTGCTTCTTTGAATGTTGATAATAAAGGATTAATTCTGCAAAATAGTAAAAATAGAGGACTAAAATTGCAATTAAGTCGTTTATATATCTATATGTCATTGCGTTTTTAAAAATATTCTTGTCCTTTAATACATCATAAGCTTCTTCTGTCAATCGATATAATTAACCTTTTCCCACAATAAACTTTGTCATGATGACTCTAAAAAAATTGAGTTAGCACTCATAAAAAATACGGCGACTCTATTTAAATAAAAAGATACAAACATATCTTATTTTTTTTTTCAAATATTTTTCTTCATTTACTTTTGTTAAAATAAACTGTAATATATTAAATGATTTTCAATTTCTATAAAATTTGACTTTAATGATCTGTATGATATAAACATTCAATACAACAGTAAATTTTGTTAACTTTATATTTAATATTCGCAATTAATACACATTAAAATACTTATAAAAATCTTTCTGTTTAGAATTCACCCGCAATTAACTACTTTGAAATTAATAAATTCCCATTTATAAATAATAAATTAATGCGCCTTTTGGCACATATAAACAATTGTATCTTCATTTTTTCCATTTTAATATAAGTTGTTTTTTTTCTCGGTTAATTTAGCCTATTCCCACTCCAACGTGTCACCTCCAAATTAAATGATTTTTTCTTAATAAATTTCACCATCCCTCGACTCCTAGACAAATTATAAGGACCAATTATTTTTCTTCTGATGATAAACTTTATAGGCATATTAAAACAAGTTGCTAATTATAAATTGGAAATTTGTACCAAATTTTAATTCAACTGATAAAATGTTAAATTGGTGAATTCATACGCTACTATAATTTGTGATCAAGTTCAAATCTCAGTTCCTCCACTTATACATATAAATTTTTAATAGTTATTATCATTTCGTCTATCTATCCAAAAAAATATTGAGAATTTGATATTCGGCAGTGTAAGAAACATGTCTATCTCTTGGCTCCTAGAGAGACTATAAATGGGAAGGATTAAAACATATTGACAATAATAAATTTAAAGTTGGACTTTTGGCCAAGTAAACTTTACCATGCCTTGGCTTCTAGGCAAATTATACGAGTAGATTGAAAAAAATCAATAATAATAAATTGAAAATCTCAAACAAACAAAAAAAACTCAACCCGGCTTGCAAAAAATTCAACTAGTTTTGTCATCTATATGATCTATATATAATATTTTTTTTTTCGACTCAATGATCTATATATAATATTACTATCTATATTTTCATAGACATAAAAAATTTCTTGGCATCTTTTGTAGAGAACATTTTGCATTTAGAAATTATGACTTCCCTTGCTAGCAAATTCTTCACCATCTTCTTGTTCATCTGTCTTGCCATTCTCCTTATTATTTCATCAAGTGGTAAACTTAACTAATAAGCAACCGTATTTTTTTTCTCTTATGCTTCTTCAATTATAAGCCATATGCATATTTATGTTCAAAGTACATTTATTTTTTAAACCTTCTCTTCTTCTTCTTTTTTTTTTTGGTACATAAACCTTTTCTTTTTATGTGTACGTAGAAGTTGAAGCAATACTTTGTGCAAAACTAAGTGAAACATGGAATAATGGACCTTGTATTTTCAATGCATTGTGTAATGCGGAGTGCCTAGAATCGCAGTTTGCAACGTTTGGTACTTGTCAATACTTTGAATGCTTCTGCTTCTTTGATTGTTGAGCACTAAGTTTCAGATAGAGCATATTTTGCCTTTGATAATTTTGGCAAAATGAAAAAAGAATTTAATGTGAACTCAGAGTCAATATAAGTTACTCCTTCCGTCTCAATATATAAGTTTCTTTGACTTATTTTAGGCTCATTAAAAAAAGTTGATAGTGTAATTATTGTGTTTAATTTGTGTGTAAATTTTATCAAATTGTTATTTGTTTAAATTTGTATGTGTAGAAATTTAGTTTTTTGTATTCCAATGCAAGTTAGTAGAGTAGTAATAATTAGGAGTATGTGTAGAAAAAAACTAGTAAATACAACTAGTAATTTTGCATAGAGGAATTATATTTTAGGACTAGTAATGCACCCGGTCACTATTATTAGCAAAAAAAATTACTTACGAAGTGTTTAAGAAATTTAGTTAAGTATTGTAAAAAAAAAATTAGCTAAGTGTAGTTAATTTTCTAATGTAAGACATATGTTAAGTTTATTTTATTGCCTTTTTAAATCACAAGTACCGAAAACATAAAGTGGAATAATTATCAAAAAAGTAATAGAATTAAATAAAAGTATATTTGAAATAGTAGTACTCCATATTAATTATTTTAAAAGTAGTTAACTTTTATAATAGTGACTAAAATTTGAAGTGTTAATAAAACACAATACTGTTTTGTCCTATACAACTTATATAAACCAAAACCAAAAAGTATACAGAATTTGGTCTACTAAAACGTCCACACCGGCACTAGCACCTCTAAAAATAACATTGTTTCTCAAACGCCAAATACACCAAATTGTTACTAACTAAATAATATGATGATACTTTACTTTCTTTTTACCTTTTGCTAAACCTCCAAATGAAAGAAAATGTTGCCAAATGGAAACAAACGGAAGAACGTTGAGGCCTAACCAACCAAAGGCATGGCTCCAAACCAGAACTAAAAAAAGGACATAAAAAGAAAACATGATTAATGTCTTCCTCCTTCAAAAGATAAAATGCACAACCCTTGACTGCATTATTAGAGAAAACACCTCTATCAAACAACGCACTCGAGTTGGTAGTCTAAGTAACAACAATCTCCAACTAAAAATACCTATTTTCGACGGAACATTGTTCTTCCATAATATCTTCAAAGTCTTCATCCTCTCTGAATCCTCTTCTTCCCCACATAACTTGTGCAATAAGAACAAATAACATGATTGTACCGTAAATAAGCCAGTTTCAAGCGGAATCCAATGTCGTCCATTCGGCCTTCCCCTACACGGATCCACCCTTCTCAGCAACAACAACGCACCCTTATTTGCTTGAGCCTCGGCCAAGAGTAAACCTGTACAAATCAGTCTCCAATTCCAATGCGACAAGATATATAAAAATAGGTTTAAATATGTAAAAACTCCCTATACTTTGGGATCACTTGAGTTTTAGTCCATGTACTTTAAAAAACTTTTAAATTGACCCTGTATTTTCATTTTACTGTCAAACCTCTCCAAAGGTCATATCTATGTCATTATGTTTTATAATTTACTACAGTATTTTTAAAAATATTTCAATCTACCTTGAGCTTGTACGTCCTTTAATACATCATAAACTACCTTGAGCTCCAAATGGAGTACTAATTACTAGTATTGTATTTTCTAAAATAAACTTTGTCATGCCTTGACTCCTGAAGATACTATATGGACATGTTAAAGATTGATGATAATAAATTAATAATAACGTGAAAATTGATTTTTCGTCCGGTAAACGTTGCCATATTTTGGCTCCTAGAGATATAGACTATATTGTTGGATTAAAATAATAATTAAGTTCACAAATTTTTTGGGTTATCATGTTATACTAGTATTATATAAAAAATAAAAACTAATTTTGAGTCATCTGTATTTTATTTTTTTTACAATTTTTTCTCTTTTGTCAAGATTTGAACTCTGGACCTCTACCAAGTTCTTAACCTTAACTCAACTGATCAACTTAACCAATTAAATTATCTTTTTTTTATACACATTATATTCCTTTCTATATATACATACGTAAGTACAAACATTTTGTGGCACCTTTTGTAAAGAAGTTAATTTTTCTTTTGGTACATCAATAAATTAAAGAACGTAATTTACATTTAGAAATAATGAATTCATCTAATAGTAAATTATACAATGTCCTCGTGTTACTCTCTCTTGTCCTCCTAATTTTCACGTGTGGTACAAACTAATTATGCAATATCTATTTATTATTCTCTCGTGCTTCTTCAATTCAATTAATAAGCATTATTTATGTTCTTAATTAGCTTTAATATTATTAATTATTTTCTTTAATGTTTAGAGGTGGAAGCTGAACTTTGTAAAGAGGAAAGTAAAACATGGAGAGGGCTTTGTTTTTTTAGCACTTCGGATTGTAATTTATGGTGCATCAATGCGGAGGCTTCACTTTTCGGTGCTTGTGAATTTCCTTTTGCATGCGTTTGTTATTACTATTGTGATCTAAATCAAATAGGAGCGCCTAAAGAAAGTTTTACACTTCAATAAATGTAATGCTTGATTTATTTATAAATTCAATTCTTATATAGTAAATAATTATTGGATTATAGAGTGATTCTTATATATTAACACTTACGAGTAAGTTTGATTTTTGCTATTAAAGAGTGTGTTTTGTTCTACCATAATCGATGATCAACTTATAGTTTAATTATTAAAGTTTTTAATTACAAAAAATCATCGCGTTAGAGTTGTTTTAAAAAAAGTGCACTCCTGTTGTTAAGAAAACCAGTTTTACAATTTACTACATAAAATATTATAGAGAATACACTATTATATTCCTCAATGTGCTCGACGATATTGATCAATATATATTGTGATATGACTATATATAGATGATCTCTATCACGTTGGTGTTTACTGTTTGAAGGAGGTTTGTACGCTGAGACTTATTATCTACCTAGACTCTCTATCCACCGTTGTCCTTTAAACTTTTGACTCAAGTGACTTCTTTTAAGTTAGTTGATGTCTTTCTGGTGGTCTGAAAATTAAGGGATGTATGTCTTTGTAAAAATGGAATTGGAAATAGACTTCTTTCAGATATTGTAGATTTTAGTATTTCATTAGTGTACCACTTTTATACGACGTATTTGTTTTGTAACTCTTTTTTTATTGATCTTTGTTCATCTTGAATAAAAACTTGATCTTATTAATAATATATTATATTTACCGTTAAAAAAAAAACTAGAGATCATAGAACAATATTTGGTCCTCGATCAACAAGCTAGAGTGTATTGAACTAGAAAGTTTAGGAGACTAGAGGTTGTAATTCTAGCGATAATAGCCTAAAGAGGCAGTGATAAAAAAATACTCATTGATAACGGAAAATAGTGGAGAATGAAATTTTCAAATGAAGAAGAAAAAATATATCTTTCAATAAGGGTTCTCTATGCCTTTTTATTTCAGCTTACATCTACTTCTTATTACTCCAAAGAAATAAGCTAGGATCTCCTAATTATCACGAATGAAAGATAGAATATGATAAACGTATCATATCTTACAAGTACATATATGTCCTTTAATAATTTGATCATATTCAAACGTTACTTTGTATTTTTTATCTTCAGTATATGGGTTAACCCGAAAGAATTAAAAACTCCATTATATTTTTTTCTTTCTTTTTTTTTATCAAGAAAACCCCTTTTTTAATTTTCTTTTACATTCTATCTGTCTACATTTAACATTTGTGAATAGAATTTTTTTCAATCTCCCTTGTAACGTCATTTAAAAAAATCCAACTTTATATTACATTCTATATGTTCTATTTTATAATAATGCATTTCAATATGTATCAAATGCACCCAATATGCATTTCAAAAGAAGTTTTCATGTCTAGTTTCTTATTTTTTTAATAGATCAAATACACTCAAAAGGTTAGAACACTTATAATTTAACACAAAATGAAAAATTTAATAAATTTAATATATATATATATATATATATATATATATATATATATATGGTATAATAAGATTAAGAAATATATATTTTAGTTAAAGAAAAGATTAAGAAATATATTCATATTTATTTAAGTAGAACAGTTTAAAATATATGTTTTTTTAACTTGCAGCCTAATTTTTTTCGCTAAATTTTTTTAAAATAAAACACAGCCTTGCATTTTTTTTAAATATATGGTCCTCGCTAACATATTATCACTCTCTAATGTCACTTCAAAATTGATTGATTTTTCTACACAATAAACTTTGGTATGTTTTGACTCCTAAATATACTATATCGACAAATTAAATTAAAACACATTAATAATAACAATAATCATAAACAAAAAATTGAATTTTTATTTTCCATTAAAACTTTGACATCTTTTGGCTCCACGACAAACTATAGGGATGCATTAATTAAAACATATTTATAATAATAAATTAAAAATCTCAACCCAGCTCACAAACTTTTTGGATTACACGATATAAAAAAATTAAACTAGTTTGTTATACATAGATGCAGATATTTTAATTGTTGGTATATTTTATAAAGAACATTTAAGTTTGAAAATTATGAATTTATCTGCTAGTAAATTTTACACCGTCTTCATACTCTTCTTTCTTGCCATCATTCTCTTTATTCCTCCATGTGGTAAAAACTAACTATGCAATATAATGTGTGCTTCTTCAATTCTAAGCCTTATTTAAGCTCTTAATTACCTAGTTATACTATTATTATTATTATTATTATTATTATTATTATTATTATTATGATGATGATTTCTATTCGTTGTAGATTAATATATTTTTGTATCCTTGGGTATCAGTATCTTAATTCAATTTCATCTCATATATATTTATATTAAAATAAATTTAAATTATGAATAAATTTTATTTATAATACCATACCCAACAATATTTTAAGTATACCAAATAATCTACCTTTTTTTTTAATGTTTAGAGCCAATGGGATCACTTCTACGTCCTCGTTGTAACAAGATAAGTCAAAAATGGAAAGGAAGTCATTGTATGTATTTTACGGATGACATGGAATGTAATTTAATATGTGTCAATTTGGAGAATGCATTGGCTGGTAGTTGTTTCTCTGATGAACAATCTTGTTATTGTGCCTTCAAATGCAACGATCTTCCCTAAAACTCTACAAAGACACTAATAATATGTTTGTTCAACTCTTTGGCTTTGTTATATATGCATTTGGTCCCATGTTGATTTGTTGAAAGTTTGTGCTCTCCATTTAATCTTATGTGTGTAATCTTTTTTTTTTATTCTCTTTGACATTTTATAAAATAAAATCTTACTATTTTATTAAGTATGTATGGGTATATAAAAATCAAGTTTATATGTGAATGCTTGAATAAATAAAAATCAAGAGTGTATATATGTGTATGTGTCAATCTTAAAAAAGAAAAAAAAATGGTCTCGAAGCCAAAGTATGATATGGCAAAATTTAATAGACAATAGTTCATTTTTAACTAATTTTTTTGTGTAAACTAAAATTACTATTATTATTATTATTATTATTATTATTATTATTATTACTTCTGCTATTATTATTATTTCTATTGTTGTTGTAACAATTTTATGGATTAAAAAACACATTAATATATGGATTAAAAAAAACACATTAATATGTAATCATAAACAAATAATCAAATTATTTTCCCAATAAAATTATACCCATCCTTGGCTCCTATATGGTCTAGCTATATAGACATATTAATTTTAATAAAAAAGTGAAAATTGGATTTTTGCCTATTAAAACTTTGACATCTTTTGGCTCCTATATGGTCTATATAGGCATATATTAATTTTAATAAAAAAGTGAAAATTGGATTTTTGCCTATTAAAACTTTGACATATTTTGGCTCCACGACAAGTTATATGGGTACATTATAATTAAAACAAATTAATAATAATAAATTGAAAATCTCAACCCAGCTCATAAAGTTTTTGGGTAGTGCGTTATACATAGATGCAAATTTTAATTTGTTGGTATATTTTGTAGAGAACATTTACGTACATTTGAAAAATTATGAATTTATCTGCCAGTAAAATTTACACCGTCTTCATGCTCTTCTTTCTTGCCATCATTCTCCTTATTCCTCCATGTGGTAAAAACTAACTATTCATTCTGCGTGCTTAAGAAATTTTAAGCCTGATTTAAGCTCTTAATTAGTTTATTATTACTATTTCTCTTATTATGCTGTTCAAAAAAAAAACTCTTTCTCTTATTATTATTATTATTATTATTATTATGGTAGATAAATAGATATATTTCAGTATATTCTGGTTGTTAATTAGGTCCCGATATCTTAGTTCAATAATATCATGTCAAATATTTAGATTAAAACAAATTTTGTTAATAATACGTACCGTACTCAACAAAATTTTGAATATACCAAATAATAATTTAATTATTACCTTCTTTTTATGTTTAGAGCCAATGGGATTAGTTGGAGGTGGTTGTAAAAAGATAAGTGAAACATTGGAAGACCTTCCTTGTAAGTCGCATGACTCGGAATATTTATGTGATTTAGCATGCGTCAACTTTGAGCATGCATTGATGGGTCGTTGTTTCTCGGATAAACCTTCTGATGATAAACTAAATTATTATTGTTATTGTGTCTTCAAATGCAACGTACAACTTCCCTAAAACTCTACAGGAGACTAATAAGATGTTGATCAACCTTTGGCTTTGTTATGCATTTGGTTCATGCATGTTTTGATTTATTGAAAGTTTGTTTTTTAATCTCTTTTACCATGTTATAAAATAAAACCTTGTGCTATTTTATCATGTATGCTTTAGTATATAATTTACTGTATTATAGTCTGTCTTAGAGCCTCTGATAAAAGAAAAACAAATTGTCTCAAAGCCAAAGTATGATATGGCAAAATTTAAGAGACAATAGTTCAATTTTAATCATTATTATCTTATTTGTGTTAAATTTTTATTTGGTGGCAACTTGTATACCCCCATAAAATTTGGGGGTATTTACCTCCAACCACTTCAAAAAAATTTAAACGATATAATTTTTTATAAAATATACCGTTGGATTGAAAGTTTATATCATATAGATTATTTATGTAAAATTTCAGACAAATCTAAAATCATTTGATATGTTATTGAGACGCATAAAGATTAACGGTGTTTATGAAATCATAGAAGCGGTTAATTTTGATGTGTCTCAATAACATATCAAATGATTTTAGATTTGTCTGAAATTTTACATAAATAATCTATATGATATAAACTTTTAATAATCTAACGGTGTATTTTATAAAAATTTATATCGGTTAAATTTTTTTTAAATGATTGGGGGTAAATACCCCTAAATTTTGAGAGGGTAGACAAGAATTAACCTTTTTATTTTTATTGTTATTATTATTATTCCTATTGTTGTTGTAAAAATATTATATAACTTACAATATTTACTTTTATTTATTAATCATAAGTTGATATTATTTTTTTAAAATGATAAAATTTTATTCAAACGTACTCTATAACTACTCTATAACGAAAAGTACAAGAATAACAAAAGAAAACAAGGAAAGAATACAAACAAGTACCCCTATCCCAAACACAATGAATGCCAAATCAAAAAAAAATTGATTGACTTTATCCGAGCTCTATAAGTTTTCTGACTCCGCCACTGGTCTTCGCTAACATATTATCACTCCTTACATGTCATTTCAAAATTGATTGACTTTTTACTCAATAAACTTTGGTATGTTTTGACTCTTAAATATACTATATCTATCGACAAATTCAATTAAAACACATTATTATTAATAATAATAATAATAATAATAGACAAATAATTGAATTTTCCACTATAAACGATATACCCATCATTTGGCTCCTGTGCCGCTACCCTTTTTGGATGACAATAAAGCAATCCTTTTAAAAACTACATCTTGAAATTTAGGAGACAATATATTGGTATATATGACTTTTTAAACTCTTTTCAAAATATCCACAGTCTGGTGCTAGGAATCCAAAAGTGTCAAAAGCAAAATGTATATATGGACACATAATTAAAACTTTGATATATTTTGGCTCCACGACAAACTATACGGGTGCATTAATTAAAACATATTTATAATAATAAATAAAAAATCTCAACCCATCTCATAAAGTTTTTGGGTTACATGATATAAAAAAAATTAAACTAGTTTGTCATACATAGTCATAGATGCAAATATTTTAATTTGTTTGTATATTTTGTAAAGAACATTTACATTTGAAAATTATGAATTTATCTGCTTGTAAATTTTACACCGTATTCATGCTCTTCTTTCTTGCCATCATTCTCCTTATTCCTCCATGTGGTAAAAACTAACTATGCAATATAATGTGTGCTTCTTCAATTCTAAGCCTTATTTAAGCTCTTAATTACCTAGTTATACTATTTTATTATTATTATTATTATTATTATTATTATTGTTATTTATTGTAGATTAAGATATTTCAGTATCCTTAGGTATTGGTATCTTAATTCAATATCATCTCGTATATATTTATATTAAAATAAATTTAAATTTTGAATAAATTTTATTTATAATACCATACCCAACAGTATTTTAAGTATACCAAATAATTTACTCTTTTTTTTTTAATGTTTAGAGCCAATGGGATCATTTCTACGATCATTTATACGTCCTCGTTGTAACAAGATAAGTCAAAAATGGAAAGGAAGTCAATGTAAGTATTTTACGGATGACTTGGAATGTAATTTAATATGTCTCTACTTGGAGCAAGCATTGGCTGGTGGTTGTTCCTCTGATGAACTATCTTGTTATTGTGCCTTCAAATGCAACGAACTTCCTTAAAACTCTACAAAGACACTAATAATATGTTTATCAACCTTTGGCTTTGTTATGCATTTGGTCCCATGTTGATTTATTGAAAGTTTCTCTCCATTTAATCTTATGTGCAATCTTCTTTTTTTTTTTATTCCCTTTGACATTTTATAAAATAAAACCTTATGAAGTATGCTTGAGTATATAAAAATCAAGTTTATATATGAATGCTTGAATAAATAAAAATCAAGAGTGTATGTATATGTGTATGTGTAATTTACTATATTATAGTTTGTTTTATAAAAGAAAAAAATGGTCTCGAAGTCAAAGTAGGATATGTCAAAATTCAATAGACAATAGTTCAAATTTTAAAAAAAAAATTGTGTAGAAAAAAATTACTACTATTATTATTATTATTATTATTATTACATTTTACTTCTGTTGTTATTATTAATTATTATTATTATTATTGTTGTTGTTGTTGTAACAATTCTATAACTTGTCTATAATATCTACTTTTATTTATTAATCAGCAGTTGATATTACTTTCTTTACACTCTAAAATAAATTACTCACATCTATATAGTGTGGCACAAATGTAAATATTTGGTCAATTAAACATTTGGTCATGAATATCAATAACACAACCACACAAGAGATTATTCTGCAAATTGCGGATGAAACTTTTAGTTTAAAAAAATATGATTTACTCACTTTAGAGGATATTATAGAGCTGACCCAATTGATAAATAAGCATAAATAAAACAAGGTTTAAAAAAAAATTAAACCTTGATTTTTTTGAATTATAATATTTGAAAAATTATTTTAGAAAAATTGACTTTATATTTCACCTCTATTTGAAAATAATACTTTTCAATATGTATCAATTCTAAAAAAGGTTAGAAAACTTATAAATTAACACAAAATGCAAAATTTAATATATTATAATATAACATGATATTATTGTAAAAAAAATATAGAATAATATAATATGAAATATTAAGATTAAGAAATATATTCATATTAATTTAAGTAGAATAGTTTAACCAACTTTAAATATATATTTTTTTGAATCAAGTTTTTTTTTTTGAATCAATTTTTTTTTAAACTTGTATAGCCTAACTTTTTTCGCTAAAAAACTTTTAAATAAGGTCTTCATTAACATATTATCACTCCATAATGTCACTTTGGTTAGTGCGATGTGTTTGTTCCTTTATTCCAAATTTCTTCCATTTTCTATATTTGGGATACTCCTTCCCGGGGTGATTGCTCAAGTTTGGAGGAGTGGGGTGCCGTCAAAAGTCATTGCCATCTCGTGGCAAGCCCTCTTTGGGAGGCTTCCGACAAAGTCAAACGTAGTACAAAGAAGGATAATCCATATTGGGAAAGCGGCTAGGTGTGTTTGGTGTGGAGAAACGTCGGAAACAGAAAACCATCTTTTTTTCTCATGCCCAATAGCTTGGACGGTTTGGAGTAAGGTCCACGAGTGGTTTGGTGTTAGTATGGCTTTGCCGAGTCATTTCCCTCTTTGTTTGAGAGCTTCTTAGTTTCATTGAGAAAGGAGAAAAGCGGTTGGATGGGGATCCTTATGGTTTGACAAGCAGTTATATGGGTGTTGTGGCAATCAAGAAATGACTGTATAGCGACAAAGTGATAGGGGTGGATGGTATATATTTTTGAATTGATAAAGGTTACTTCGTGAAAATGATTGTTGGGTAAAAAGGGGAATTCTCCGTGTTTATATTCTGAATTGTGTGTATAGAATCATTGGATTGGATTGTATCCTTAGATAGCCCTCTTGTGTAGGTATAGTGTCGAGTCATTTTTAGTTTTTTGGATAGAGTATCTATTGTAGTTTTTCCATCCTTAATATATATTTTATTATTGTTTACCGTTCAAAAAAAACTTCAAAATTGATTTACACAATAAACTTTGATATTTTTTGACTCTAAATATACTTTATCGACAAATTTAAAACACATTAATATATGGATTAAAAAAAACACATTAATATGTAATAATAAACAAATAATCAATTTTTTTCCCCAATAAAATTATATATCCATCTCCTTGGCTCCTATATGGTCTATATATATAGGCACATTAACTTTAATAATAAAGTGAAAATTGGATTTTCGCCTATTAAAACTTTGACATCTTTTGGCTCCACGACAAATTATATGGGTGCATTAATTAAAACAGATTAATAATAATAAATTGAAAATCTCAACCCAGCTCATAAAGTTTTTGGGTTATATATATATGATATAAAATAATTAAACTAGTGTGATATACATATATAGATGCAAATATTTTAACTTGTTGGTATATTTTATAGAGAACATTTACATTTGACAATTATGAATTTATTTGCCGGTAAAACTTACACTGTCTTCATGCTCTTCTTTCTTGCCATCATTCTCCTTATTCCTCCATGTGGTAAAAACTATATGCATTGTGTGTGCTTAATAAATTTTAAGACTGATTTAAGCTCTTAATTAGTTTATTATTACTATTTCTCTTATTATGCTGTTCAAAAATAAACTATTTCTCTTATTATAATTATTAGTATTATGGTAGATAAATATATATATTTCAGTATTCTAGTAGTTAATTAGGTACCGATATCTTAGTTCAATAATATCATGTCAAATATTTAGATTAAAACAAATTTTGTTAAGAATACTGTACTCAACAAAATTTTGAGTATACCAAATAATAATTTAATTATTACCTTCTTTTTATGTTTAGAGCCAATGGGATTAGTTGGAGGTGGTTGTAAAAAGATAAGTGAAACATTGGAAAATTAAACCTTCCTTGTAAGTCGCATGATTTGGAATATTTATGTGATTTAGCATGCGTCAACTTTGAGCATGTATTGATGGGTCGTTGTTTCTCGGATAAACCTTCTCATAAATTAATTTTTTATTGTTACTGTGTCTTCAAATGCAACGAACAATTTCCCTAAAATAAAACTCTACAAAAGATTATAATAAGATGTTTGATCAACCTTTGGCTTTGTTATGCATTTGATCCATGTTGATTTATTGAAAGTTTGTACTCTCCATTTAATCTTATATGTAATCTTTTTTTTTTTTTAATCTCTTTCTCTTTGACCATCTTATAAAATAAAACCTTGTACTATTTTATGAAGTGTCCTTGAGTATATAAAAATCAAGTTTATATATGAATGCTTGAGTATATAATTTACTGTATTATAGCCTCTTATAAAAGAAAAACAAATTGTCTCAAAGCCAAAGTATGATATAGCAAAATTTAAGAGACAATAGTTCAATTTTAACCGTTATTATTGTTATTTGTGTCAAATTGTTATTATTATTATTATTATTATTATTATTATTATTATTATTGTTGTTGTTGTTGTTGTTGTAAAAATATTCTATAACTTCTAATATCTTTTTTTATTTATTAATCATATATTGATATTACTTTTTTATTTAAAATAAATTATTCACATCAACGTGACACAAATATAAATATTTGGTCTTTTAATCATTTGATCATGAAGTTTAGTAACACAACTATAAAAGAGATCAATTTATGCAGTTTCGGGATACTTTTAATTTATCTAAAAAAAAAGGATTACTGATAGAAGAGTTAGTAGAGTTGACCCAACCGATAAAAAAGCCTAAAAACAAAAATTTAGCCAGGCCTAGGCCTTAAGAAAAAGCTTATAAAATAAATTAAAAAATATTAATCTTGGAATTTTTGGATTATTATAACATTTTAAAAACAAGGCTTATTAAAAATAAATTAAAAAATAAGGTTTATAAAAATAAATTGAAAATCTCAACCTTACTAGCTCGTAAATCTCAAGCTTTGTAGTTTTGTTACATATGCCTATATATATTGCTTTGGATATATACACACACATTAGATCAAAACAAATTAACTTATGCAATTTATATTTACTCTCGATCCCGTGATTTTTCAATTCTAATTAGCTTTTGTTGTTAATTTTCTTTTTTATATTTAGAGGTGGAAGCAAAACAATATTGTAAAGAGCTTAGTCAAACATGGAAAGGAGGGATTTGTCTGTTTAGCCACAAGGAATGTAATTCGGTGTGCATCAATTCAGAGCATGCAAAGTTTGGTGCTTGTTTATTTCCTGTTTGCCTCTGCGTCTACAATTGCAGCGAATATACACATCCGCAATTAGTTAAAACAAGTTTTACACTTTAATAAAAATATATATAGTTAATAAGTTTTTATTCCTTATAATGTTGGCGAATTTTAGTTTACTTTCTTGTAAAAAAAATTATTATTCAATATAATGTGATATATTGTGAGGATTTTATCATTTGTTTATTTCTGTTGACTATTTTCATAAATTAGTAGTTGTTTTTTCGCAGACTTGATAGTTGATTTTTGTTTAACAAAAA
Organism: Trifolium dubium; assembly: GCA_951804385.1. Classification (NCBI taxonomy): domain Eukaryota; kingdom Viridiplantae; phylum Streptophyta; class Magnoliopsida; order Fabales; family Fabaceae; genus Trifolium; species Trifolium dubium. Next base: position 1,616,909 of record OX638073.1, on the reverse strand, counting down.
ATCAACAAAATGAAATAAATGATAAAATTTTCACATTACAAGGATAATAAAAAAAATTAAAGAAATAAATTAAAATTTTCTCACATTACAAGGATAAAAGTCAATTAACAAAAAAAATTATATATAAGACTCTCACCTCAAAATTATTTTATAGGTTACATTTTGAAGTGTTTCTTTCTTCAGTCAATCTAATATCCTTCTCCACTCATTTTGAAATACTATAAGGTCTGGTATGTGCCTATATGTAAGACTCTCACCTCAAAATTATTTTATTTTTGATCTACACAATAAATTTTAAAATGTCTTTGACTCTTAAACATACTATATGGCCAAATTAAATAATTAATAATAATAATAATAATAAATGAAAATTGGATTTTTTTTTCCTCATTAAACTTTGTCATGCTTTGGCTCAAAGACAGACTATATGGGTGAATTAAAAACATAATCATGATATTAATAAAATTCAAAATCTCAATCTGGCTCATAATTGTTTTAGGTTACATATATGATTTTGAAAAATTAAAAATAGTTTTATCATCAATAGTTATATTGTTCCTATATATACAGACGCAGATATGTTGTTAATAGATATAGTAGCTTATGTAGACCACAATTTAATTAGCTTTAGAAATCATGACTTTCTTTGCAAGTAAGTTCTACACCATCTTCATGTTCTCCTGTCTTGTCATCACTCTCCTTATTTCTTTATGTGGTATACAAACTAACTATGGAATTTATAATATTTATTCTCATATGCTTTTTTAATACTAAGATTTAATCAACTCTTAGCTTTAATCAAACTATGGAGTATTATTATTAACTTTTTTTCTTTTTTATGTTTAGAGCCACTCGGAATATTTAGACGTCACTGTAGCAAGAGAAGTCAATCAGGAAAAATAAGGGCTTGTGTTTTTTACAACTCAGAATGTAATTCAGTGTGTGTCAACTTCGAGCATGCAATGTTTGGTCTATGTCAAGTTCCGTATTGTCACTGCTACTTCAATTGCAGTGATTCAGTGAATATGAATATACACCGTCATTAGATTAAACAAGTTTTACACTTTCAAGAAATGCCTACAGAGACTACTAATTAATAAGATGTTTGTTCAACCATATACTGTAGTATATAAATGTACTAAGATCTACATCTACATATTTGTACATAACTAGTGACATAATGATAAATAAATGTGTTAAGATTTACTAGTATTTGACTGTTATTTTTTTAAAATGGCAAATATATTAATATATTTTTGCGCAAGATGAACAAAGACCGATAAAATGAAACACATAACAAAGACGCGTTGTATATATGTGAAAATAAACACCAAAACAAAATTCACATAAATAAGACCTACCTCCAAATCCGGTAAATCGGGAAAGCATCCTATTAGATCTTATATACAACTTTCTTTTGGTGCGTTGATTGGACAAGATTCGGTAATCCTATTTTTAATCATATCATATCGCCGCGTTATTTTAACATTACGATCAATATGTAAAATGCTAATATAAGCTAATATGCTTAAATTCTTCCAAAGGTTAGTAAACTTATAATTTAACACAAAATACAAAATATAGTATAATTATATTAAAAAATGTTATTTATAGTAATAAAATAGGTCGATATGCTAGACCCAAAATGTTTTTTTGTAGTTTGTAATATGACATTTTTAACTAAAAAAACTTCAAAATAATCACAACCTTATATTATTTTTTTTAAAATAAGTTCTGACCTAGCTCTTAAGAATGCTATATGGACATATTAAAATACAATGAAAATAATAAATAGAAAATTGGTTTTTTCGCCATTAAATTAAACTTATCCATTGGCATAATAATATTCATAATAATAATAATAATAATAATAATAATAAATAAATAATTGGATTTTGTCCATTAAATTTTACCATGTTTTGGCTCCAAGGCAGGCTATTTAGGTGGATTATACTAACAAATTTAAAATGATAATATATTGAAAATTTAACTTTGCTCGATGTTTTGGGCTATATTATTTAAAAAAATCAAACTAGTTTTGTTGCATATAGCTATATTGCTTTTTATATTTTTGGTTTTAACCACTAGTTTAATCTGGTTTAGATGTCAGTTCTGACATCAAGTGGTTCCAGTTTCCTCCCGTTCGCAGCTGCGAGGAATTAATCATCATTGAACCAATTAACGATTGACATATTGCTTTTTGTATAGTATATAATAGATTGATACAATCATTTTATTGGTACTTTTATAGAGAACATGAATTCCTCTACAAGTAAATCCTACACCGTCTTCATGTTTCTTTGTCTTGCTATCATTCTCCTTATTTCCACATGTGGTACAAACTAGTAATATTTATTATTGTCACGTTCTTCTTATATTCAAAGTCATATATTTAAGCTCTTAATTATTATTTTTTATTTATTTTTTTATGTTTAGAGCCACTCGGGATATTCAAACGTCGTTGTAGAGAGATAAGTCAAACATTGAAAAATAGGCCTTGTAACGACTCAGAATGTAATTCAGGATGTGTCAAATTGGAGAATGCAAGGTTTGGTTCTTGTCAATTTCCTAATTGTCATGGACCTCCTCGTGTTTGTCAAATTTTGTATTGTTATTGCTACTTCAATCGTAGTGAATCTATACACCCACTATTATATTAGTTTAAACATGTTTTACACTTCAATAAAAACCTAGAGAGATTCTATTAAGGTTGTTGTTTATTTTGTTAATCTTGATTGTGAGGTAGTGAATGAGACTCAAATGTATGATAAACTTTGGCTAATGTAAGTATAATTGGTGGATATTGATTTGGCAAGATTTTGTACTCTCTGTTTGATCTCTTTGTAATTTTTTTTTTAGTCTCTTTGACCGTTATCTAGTTAATACAAGCCTATTATTTTATTTAATAATGTTTGAGTAAAAAAAAGAAATGAAGTATGTGAATTTAATTGCACAAATAGGGTAAATAAGGTTTACCTATGTGAAATTAAAATTATATATTGTGTGTGGCTAAAGACTAATATCCATTAGTTACTGAAATTATAACAAACTTATATATAATTTCAAAGTACAAAATCTAACTTAATAATAATAGTAAAAAAAAAATAGTAATATAAGATATTCTTTATATTTATTTATATATGTCAGAATATTATGTCTAAAAAAATTGTGTGGTTTATTATAGGCTTATTATTTTAGCTAAAAAGAGTTTATAAAAAGTTTGATCTAGGATTATCATTTGCTAGATTATAAATCAAGAGGATCGAGATGTAATTTATTCTCACAATAAACTTTGCCATGTCTTATAAAAATACAGTTTTTCCATCTCTTGGCTCTAGACAAGCTATAGGGGTGGATTAAAACAGATTAAAAATAAATTGAAATTTTGATTTTGATTTTGATTTTTGACCCAATAAACTTTGCCATCATGTCTTGGCTCTTAGACGCACTATGTGGGCTTATTGAAATAAAGTATTGTGTGTCTTAAGAATACAAATTAAAATAGTAAAATAGCTAGTAAATATTTTGTATTAAAAATAACAATATGTTGAAGTAAAAAATATATTAATGAATTAATTTAAAAGTTGAATACACCACTTTTCAAACACAAGTTTTTTATACAGTATTTATTTTCTTAATAAGTGTCTTAAGGACGACACTCTTTTTTTTTTTTTGATAAGTAAGACGACACTCTTTAGTACTTAAATCGAAATTGTAATGCATTGACTCCTAGATAGAGTATAAATTATGTCATGCTACAGCAAATTAAAACATATTGATAATAATAAATTGAAAACTTATTTTCATCCATTACACATAGTAATGCATTGGCTCTTAGTACAGAGTATGAATTATATTTTCGTAAACATAATTCAGTTGTTAGGTCATTGCATTATACAAGGACAGAGTTTCAATTTTGAGTTATCCACTTATTCATTTTAAATGATAAAATTTTTGCCACTATATTACTTTGACAAAAAAAAAGAGTATAAGGGGTCAAAACTTTATATAAAGACAATTGTTCTTTGCTTACTGTGAATTGATCAAAATTTCTCATGTCTCGTCTATTGGGAGATAACTCTCGTTAGTATAATTTTAGTGAGAGTTATTATCTCCTAATAGAGCAAATCTTATAGAATAAATATCTTTTAATAGTACAAATTCTACTGAGAGATAGTGTCTTTTTTAGTGTGAACAATATAGAGGGAGAAGAACAACCTTCTAAAATTAATAGAAAAATGATTTTCGGCCCAATACACTTTTTCATATCTTGGCTCCTAGACATACTATATTGGCATATAAAAATAAATTGATAATATTAAATTGAAAATATAAATAAATAAATCAAAACTGAACCTTCACAATATTTTCTGGCTAGATCATTTCAAAAAAAAAAATTAACTAATCTTGTCATCTATACTTATATTGCATAATATATATCCATAGACAAAACCATTTTGTGATACCTTTGGTAGAAAACCTCATTTACATTTACAAATCATGACTTCCTCTAGTAGTAGTAAATTCCACATCATCTTCATATTCTTTTGTCTTTCCATTCTCTTTGTTTCAACTCAAGGTACAAAAACTAACTATGCAATATATATGCTGTCTTTCATATTTCTATATATGCTGTCTCTCATATTTCTTCAATTTTAAACCTTATTGACATTCTTAATTTGTTTTTTTTTTTTTTTTTTTGTGTGTAGAAATTTGTAAAATTGAACGTAATTCAAGATTGGTATATGGTTGTAATAAGGAGATGTGTAATGTAGATTGTGTCAACAAGGATTGTGCATCTTATGGTGTTTGTTTGCCTGTAGCCATAATTATTTCATTTTGCTACTGTTACTACAAATGTCCCATTCCAAGGCTGGAAACTCCTTAGAATTATAAAAACACCTACAAAGGTATATTATCTTCCTCTAAGATTACTAGAAAGAGTCAAATCTGTAATTCCAGATTCAATATATGTCTTTTTACTATATGAAATTAAACTTCTGCTATTTCATCATATCAATTCATTTTTATCGGTATATGTAAAGTAATTAATTGTATGAAGAAATTTTGTTTCATCTTATCAATTCATTTTTATCAATATTTGTTTTTTTTTTTGCTTTCACCTTCTGGTTGTTAGGACTTTAATAGTCCATAATTTAGGGCAAATTTTGACATCAAATGAGTCCAATCCCCTTCCAAACGCAACCGGGGGAGATCAAACCGCGGTCGTCCGTATCAAGTCCAACGCCAATCGCCATTGGACCAACTAACATTTGATTTTTTTATCAATATATTTTAAAAGTAATTGTATGAAGTGGAAAATAGTGAAATTTTATTAAATATTAATGTAAAATTTACATTTACAATATTTGCTGTTTCACCTCATACATAATTGGAGAAAATGGAAAATATTCTCTTAAAGTGAATCATTGCAACAGAGAGAAGAGAAAATGCAAGCAATAGACAATGCATTTCAAGAAATCTTGGGAAAACAAGAAACTTTTTTGACATTTTTATTGTTTTCAAAATTGCAAAACAATTATTCATTTCAAGAGTTTCTTTTGTCACAAGTAAAAATATAAATATATTTTCACAAAGTAAACGGATCCTAAAAAATGGTGGTGCGCCAACCGCCAACGCACCACATTCGTCACCCTATCTATTATATTTGCATCAAAGCAAAATCATAACATTCCTAAAGATGAATCTATATAGAGAATGCATATGATGAAAGGGAAGTGAAAATCAATGCAACTAAGAGATTAACTACTTGGAAGAAAAAAATCAATTTATAAACCATATATAAGCTTATGAACAAAAAAATATAACCAGATATAAAAGAAAGAAGTGTATCCTCATTTCCCATTGCAGGGCAAAAGAAAATAGCTATGCAATAGCTTCATGAACTGGTTCTACTCTATATGCTACTTATTGGTTTAAGCTGTAGCATTTTGCTATGTTAAGAATAATATAATTCAAAATGGATCTGGTAGCAAAGAATGAACTGTTAGAACTCGAGGTTTCCTCCTCAATCTCTACTTTTGAATCATAAATTTCTAGAGACATTTGTTTCTTGCTCTGCTTCACCGCTTGCACAGAAGTCAGTCGCTCCTTGCTTACCGTCACAATCACCTCTATGCAATGAAGGTTCGACGTCAACCTTATTAAGCGATCCTGGACTACGACTTTTCTTGTGTTCTACAATATTTTGTAAGGAATAACAATTAAAATTCAAGTAAAAAGAGGTAAGTTAAAAGACATGAAATAGTTGAAGGAGAAAAGAATAAGTACTTTTGCAGATTATTGTCTGTCGTGTCACAGCCAAAAATTCTTCCCATTTGAACTTGCTCAATTCGCGCTTTTCTTCTTCGGATAGCTCAAAATTGGGCTCCCTCGCACACATGAAAGCGGCCCTGAAAATAAATAGAACACAGATGGTAAGTAGGTCATAGTTAATATAAGCTATGCTTTCTGCGACCGTTTCCATTTCATAACATTATCATATACATATATCCGAAGAGACCTGTTTTCGGCATGAACATGTTAGAATTCAATGTAGTACCTGTCATACAAGCGAGCAGCTTCTTCCTGTGACGCAAAGGTCCCTAGGTGGATCTGTTTCTTGTCCACTTTTATTGCTGCTTGCCACTTCATATTTTTGAAATACACCCCTCTCATTAAACATGTTTCTTGATTCTCTCTAGGTTTTCTTGAATGTCGCTTTCTACGTTTAATAGGACGCCCTGAAAAATGCAGGTTGAAATAAGTCACAACCAGATAGAGTCATAAATACCAACAGAAAATTGAATGATGCTTCAAAATTGAGATGTAGACAAGAAGTATAAATGCATGATTGCCGAGTCCAAATTAGATTTCTGCATACCTGGACTCGGCAGAAATCAGGAAAGATAAATGTTTCTTAAATAACAAACCTATACTTAGTTGACTAGGCTCCTCTTTAGATGGGCTAGAACCAGATACATTTGATGATTCAGATTCATCTTTCACATTGGTGTTCTGAGAGTTCTGGAAAACACGTGCGAAAGAACTTAGCTCGTACAAGATTCTGGTTATCTGAGATATTAATGAATATAGAATACATTTTTAATTTTATCAACTAGGTCTACATCTGATTTGACTTTTGAACCCGTCTTTCATAAATGCTAATTGATTTACCAGTTGATACTTGTTGGAAATTAATCTAAAAGTTCAACTTGATTCTAGCATGGCTATCAAATCGGAATTCAAATCGTGAATCAGAAGATCTACTTTCCGAAGTGAGTTGAATCTTATTATGAATCGAAAGATGCATTGTCAATAAAATTAAGATATTTTTAAGTAAAAACAAGTGGCATAGCATAGTTATAATCTAATATATCATCTACTAACCTCATAATAAAGATTCAAGTAGTAATTTGTAAATCAAATAACAAAAATAGAAGTCTCTCACTATTCAAAATTGACAAAAATGTGGTTGGCTAAACTAACTTTAGGTAGTGATTCATTAAAATGAATCAAAATTCATCATAGTGAACCGGAACACATTGTAATGAATCAGTACTCAAGATATGATTCATGTTCAAAAGAAATACACACTAGAATTTCATACCAATTGGATTTAGTTTTGTATCAGCATCTTGCAAATTTTATCATGTGAATCAAGCACGAGCAGAACACAAGAACAAATTTTTATAGAACCAACAGTGGGTATGGCAGATAACAAACAGAGTATCAAAGCATCAGAAATAATCAATCATTTACTAGTAGTACCTGTGTTCCAACACTGTCCAAGACGCTCACCATATCCGAAACCACAGATTGCACGCTTTTAGGATTAGCATTCTGACATAAATTTTCATAAGGAGCTAGGTTTTCACAGTATAGAGGAAGTGGAGTGACAAATGAATTGTTTCCTGAGAAGTTCCAAATGCATTATTTTATCGTGTTCCCATAGTAACAGTCAAAAGTAAACACGGAAGAATATAAATATATGTTATCAAACAGATACCTGAGCATAATCCCAAAAGTCTGCGCCTTCTCAAGCTTACCATTGTTACTTCCAATCGATTATAAGTGTGCAGTGGTTTACTTATGATTCCAACTTCCCTTCAATACAAAAGGTAGAGTACCTAACACTAATAGAAGATTTTCAGCAAAAAAGTTGGACCGTAAAGGAATGAAAACATTCCAAAATCAGTAACACATTGTTGCAAAAATAAACGGTAATAATGTTATAATTCAATCGTCATAAGTCAACAAAAATAAGAAATAAGAAACCTTCTAGTTCTACCAATGAGTAATGGCTAAGAAAATCTTAGAAAGATCTACTAATGCAATAAGAATTAACATTAACATTTTTCCAAGAATGAAGACATAAATTAAACACAGATGGCAACATCCAAGTAGATATAGCTAAAATTTATCATTGCATTTTTTTGGTCAACGATAATATATTTCATTCGTTCAATCAGTTAAACATTACATCATGTGTAGATCACTATCCACTATCGGGGTAAAGTACAAAATTAATGCAGAATAAAAAAGATACAACTATAAGCATTGCGCCTGACTTATACATCTACCGACTATGGCTACTAACTTGGCAAGCTAAAAATGAACACATACATCACCAACAGACAACAACCAAAGAGAAAACAAAGAATTTGGGCCGCTTGGCCAGCCGGTCCTGATAAAATGCATTCAAATTGATTATGGATAACATATATATGTTTAGACCATCAAAACAAATGCAGATAAACCCTGATCATATACCACCATATAGTTTCAACAATTGTTATCCATATCAAGAAAGAATCATTCAAAACAGAATTCCAATTTGATCACAGCAGAAACATAATCAATCTTTACTATAAAACCTTACCTACCAAAAACATAATCAATTTAAAATAAAGTTCTTACTATAATTTGCATATGATTAATCCCATCAAATGAGATCAAAATTAGAGAGAAAAAAACAGAAAAGAAAACAATTCACCCTCAAAAACACCATCTTGAATTTTGATATGAACTCAAAAATGTCTCTACTTAGCCAAGTCAACACCATTAACCCCACCACCTTTTTTTCTCGGAAAGTGGTAACAGAAAAGACCAAAACAAACCCAATTGACCCACAAAGTCAACAATTAAAAACAAACCCACAAGGTAAAACTAGAAAAAGACTAAGTTTTTAAGGCTTCAACGCAAAATGCACCATGAAACAACCAAAAACAAAACCATTGATAAAAGAAAAAACAGTGTTTGTACCTGAACACAAAATCCCAGATAAGCCATTGTTGTTGTTTTGCACTTTCAAGAAGATGTTGGTGTTGTGACATGTGAGGTTGAAAAAGATGGTATTTTTATAAATTTAATGTTGTTTTTTATGTATCTAACAATTACCCTTTGTGAATTTTCTCGTGTTTTTGTGTTTGTAACGTTAGAAGAGTGGTGTGACAATAGTTTGTGTTGTGGAATTTGTGACGGTGGTTGGTTTGGTTGAAAAGTTCAATTGTCAATGTTGTGATGTCCTCTTAACTCTTTCTTTCACTTCAAAATAAAAGGGTTAGGTGATTTGAGAGATAGGGAGGATTTTACAGTATTACCCTTTTTTATGCAGCTTCTGAAATACTACTAAAACGATATTTTTTCGGGTTTTTCTAAAATAAATCCCAGGAAATAGGAATTGGATTCTGTGTGCCTTAGCCACCTTTTTATTGAGTGATAACTTACTACTAGTAACTACTTAGAGTTTACAAGATAATATTATTTTATGGATTTTTTAACAAAAAGATTACTTTTCAAGTTTTTACCAACATCAATGTGATCTCTTGAATGGTATAAATTTTGATTATAACATATAAACGGGTAACAAGTTACGCGCCAAACAAATTTGTATAATAAAATTTAACTTTTGAGAAACTATATACCTAAACTTAAGCAACACAACATGACTATATATATATATATATATATATATATATATATATATATATATATATGACATTTTGAAATCGTTTTAATTTATAGAATTATTTGTTAAATTGTTCTAGAAAGACGTTCTTTCGAGACAAATTCCACTTATCTAATTTAGTTTTATTAATTTTGTTTGGTGAGTTTGATTTGAGCCCTATTTTTTTTTTTTTTTTCATCTGTATTATTAATAATAATCTTGTTGGTAAATTTTTTTCTTTTTCTTTATAACATCGGAGTAATACTCTTGCAGGTGCACCTTTTACAATTTTACAAAGCTCTTTGTCTGTCCTTTGGGGAGGTAGGATCGAATTGAGGAATTGAATCCTCTCATGCATTTTATGTGCGAACTTCTCTCCTTTTTTAAATTTAATAGTTGGTTGATTAACAAAAAAAACACAATGCAGAAAAAAAGAGAAAAAGAAGAATAAATGGATAAGATAAAAACAGAAACATGAGAGAAAAGACAGAAAATATGATCCAAATCCTCGAATTGATGGTGTGTTGGTGGTCATTGATTAAGAGAATCATTGCTTGATAATACAGTATTATGTGAAGAAAAACAAAGGAACGAATATTTTAATAATAATTTTTACATGAGTGAATAATAATATTAAGTGTTCGACTTAAATTTTTTGGACATGTAATATGGTAGTACCTGTTTTAGCAGGTTTATGATTTTAATATGACTTGTCAATAGCATTATATTTTCTTGTCAAAAAATAGCATTATATTTTATTTAATTTGGAGCCACAAATAAATAAACAAAATATTGATAGTGGTGAACTTGCCTACAAATAATTGTTGGAATGATTAGCAAAAATATTGTTTAAATGGAGACTACAAAAGGCAATCAAGTTGGTCCCATAATTACAATAGTATTTGACTAATTTGGCAAATAAATTAATTAATTAATAAAAAGAAAATTGAATAATTAAATTAGAATGTCTTTTTTTTGCAAAAGTGGCACAGAGGATGTATTAGAAAATAGAATTTCCATTTCTAGTTTCTTGAAAAAGAAAACACAAAACAGAATCTAATAGCAGTAATAATCTTGGACAACAAAATAATCAAGTTAATTGTTAATAATACAGTTAGAATAGTTGATATCAAAAACAAAAACTCCAAAGTTCCATCAACAAAAATATATACTCTGTCTCTGCCTAAACATCCACATTAGTGCATTACTAACACTTAATTGAATAATTTTTCTGCTACTTGAAAAACAAGTGATAATAATTAATTAAAAGACAGAAAAAGCCATCATCATCCAAAAGCAGAGGAATTTACTGTGATGTGTCTTAGAGGATGTGTAATATCTGTGCCTCCAGCATGCTGCACAAACTCAGCAGGTGAAAATGTGCTTCCATGACAGACACAAACAATGCTAACTTCATCACATTTTGAATATCTGTATAAAAAACCATTCACTGTTTTCCCATTTGGTCCATTTCCTTTTGTTGATACATATGGCATTTGAGGTAAAGCCTTCTTAATTGGAACTGTTTCTTGTTCATTGAGTTTCATTGGAATTTGTTGCAATTGCATGTTGTTTGGATGAGTTTGAGGTACTTTCACATTGTTGTGATTTCTTATGAGTTGAGATGATGCAATTTCTTCAGGTTGGTTTTTTCTGATGTTGATTTGTTTGCAATTTTTCAATTGAGTTGGTTCTGGAAATGAATTAGCTGAATGGCTTCGGCTGTGGCTGTCGGTGCTTCCGCCATCTGAGCAAGAAAAAAATGGCAAAAATATTATAAGACAGTGTACTATTGAATGAGAAATGAAAATGATAAACCATTGTTCGAACTTCGAAAAATACATGATTTAATAGATTTATTCATGTTAATTACATATGAATAATATATATGAATGAAAGGTAAACATTGTCAAATTGCGCAAATTGCGCCGCTACCCTTTCTTTTCTGGACTCTCACAACTAGAATCTATATCAATTTCAAAATTATTTAAGATGAAAAATCGAAAAACAAATGATATACTATGCATGTAGGTTCAAGTGATTAATTATAAACACTAATAGTTCGGATTCATTGGAAAGAAACAAAAACAACAATATTCTCATTAACCTATTATTATTGCAAGTGGTGTCTTAAAACAATAAGCCCAACAATTTGTATCAATTCATATATATTAACCAAGTTCAATTTTGTTTCAAATACTCACATGCATCATGCATGTATCATAATTCATAAACATAAAATAATGAAACCAAGGCACATTATATCCTTTGAAACATTATGAACTCACTCAAATATAAAAAAGATACCATAAATCAACAATTTTAATATTGAAAAATAACTAAAAACATATTTTTTTAAAAACTATTTAAAAAATTCACCTTCGCGAGAAGAGCTTTGATAATCAGAAACAGCTGAACTACACCTTGAAGAAGACCCATTAGATTTCACTTTTCCATCTCCACCGTTAAAACTAACACCGTCAATTCCACCCACATTCTTCTCACTCCCAAACCAAGACGGAAACGCAACTCCGTTATTTAACGGCACAAACTGCACAGCCCCAAACTGTTGAAACGGAGCCATCCACGAAACGGCTCCGTTAACTAACTCCTTCTTCTCCTTCTTAAAAACCGGTTCACATTCCGGTTCAGGTTCAACTTCCGGTTCAGATTCTCCAACCCGGTTTCCGGTTCCTTTTTTCTGCTCTCTCTTTCTCTTTGCCTCCATTCTCCTCAACGCCTGAATCTCACGCTTTTGATCCATCTTCTGACCCGAATTTAACCCGGATTCAAATTCGGGTTTTGATTTTTCCACTGGTTTTTTAAAAGCTCCACCAATGGATAAACCTAAATCAAGCTCAACCTCTTCAAATTCCACCATTGTTGAGAATATTATTGTTACTACAGCTTCATATGCAAAATTGAAAATGGAAAATGAAAAAATGGTGTTGAATATTTGAGGAGTTTATAAAGTGGGGTTAGGAAAAAAGAGAAAGGAAGGACACGTGGCGGAATATGAGAAGTTGAGAAAAGCGGTTATTGACACGTAATGAGCGTTAAGAAAGGAAGCACCGCTAAATAATCGAGAAACGAGAATCTGTTGTGGTGTGAGAAGATTCTGAGAAAGACACGTGGAAGTTTTGCTTTGGAAAGTGGGAATAGGATACGTGGTGGAATTTAATGGGATAGTGTGGGAGGGTAATAAGGGACACGTGTGGGAATTCAGTAAGGTAGTCATGAGAAAATTTTAAATTTTATTATTAGGACATGCATCAATTTAAAAATAAAATTTATTGCATGAATTCTTTCTATTTCAAAAATAATTGTTACGAGTAATTTATGTTTGTTAATGTATAATTTTGATCGTTAATAATTTTAATTATGTATTTTTTAAAATTATGAATTATATATTTTAAAAATAATGATTGAGATAAGTTAAACTGAATTTTTTATATTAATATTTGCATTTATATATTATGTTAATAAAGAATTGAGACAAATCAAACAAAATTTTATTAATAACGTACATTGATCAACTATGACAATTATTTTGAGACAAATAGATTACATATTTAAAAGTAAAATTACCTCACTAAAATATATTTAAAAGTAAAATTATTTTTTGGAAGATCGAAAGTTCAACCATCGTCTTAAATATGAAATAATTTTACTATTATGTGCATTTATTACTTTTAATATACATAAAATAAATTAAAGAGAAAAAAGTAATTTTTACCGGGACGAATTGACTATGAGTTTGTGTACCTCATTCTCATTGGCATGTAGCTGCGGCGGGGACTTGTTGAAATAAGGGACACGTCACCATGTGTTTAGAATTTACTCGTGCTCTGTCAATATCATATGCTCCCTCCGTCTTATTATACTTCTCTCTGATCTTAAATATAAAAAAAAATTTACTTTTTAAATTCATGAAATGATTGATGTATTTAGTCTATATTATGAACCAAATATATCAATCATTTCATAAATCTAAAAAGCAAAATCTTTTTTAAATTTAGGACCGGAGAAAGTATAAGTACTTTTGATTAATATTACGTTTATTAAGAAATGCTGATAATGTAATTATTGTGTCAAGTTTGTGAGTAAATTTTATTAAATTGTCTTTTGTTTTAATGTGTAAAAATTTGACTTTTTGTATTCTAATACAAGTTAGTAGTAATAATTAGAGGTATGTATAAGAAAAAAAGTAATAAATACATCTACTCTCTCTGTCCCATTTTAAGTGTAACAATTGATCAAATCACACACTTTAAAAAAAGTGTGTAAAATAAAGAGAGAGAATATGACTTTTACTAAAATACCCTCTATCTTTATTGGTAGTAGACATTGGAATACTAAAAAGTAGATTTTTGAGTGTAATTTTTCTTTTACCTAATGATTGATTTAAGGGATAAAATAGTAAAAACTAATGTTATAAATACTATATGACACTTATTTTGGGACAAACAATTTTGGCAAGTATGACACTTATTTTGGGACGGAAGGAGTAATAATTTGCAAATGAGCTTATATTTTGAGACTAGACTTTTTTTTTTTGAAATGATGCTTGTATAATGGGACGGAATGAGTACTTAAATAATTGGCTTAAACATTATTTTAATTTTTGTATGTACGCGAAATTTTAGTTTTAATCTCTGTATCGATTTTTGTTCTAAAGAAGTCTTTGAATTAAGCAAATTTTTTATTTTACTATTTAAAGCAAAAATCTGTAAGAAAATTCGTAAAAAAATATGCAAGAAAATTCCGAATTTTCCTGCGAATTTAATTTAAGGGACCAAAAACATGGTTTGGTTGATTTAAGGGTTTATTTAGTTAAAAAATCAATACAAAGCTTAGAACCAAAATTTCACTTACATATAAAGACTAAAATGATCTTTAAACCTAAATAAATACCGACTTCATCTCATATTATTATTAGTTTAGAAAATCGAACAATAAATTTAGACTAAGATTTAATTTTTAAAAAAATTTATTAAAATATTAATCTAAAATTTATATCTGATATATCTAAAAATAAAGAGTGTGGAGAGCTCTGTATTTTCAAGAATATTGTGTGATTCAAAACAAATTACATTTAAACATACATTGGAAGTTAAAACTACATAATTAATTAATAAAAAAAAACTGCACAATTAAAAAAATTAGGGATCAAAACTGTAATTTAATTATAATATTAATATAAATAATATTTTTTTTTAACACGTATCTTAAGGATATATGTTAATAAATTTAAAAATAAAAATTTTACATTAAAAATAATAATATTTTGATTTTGAAAAGATAAAATGTACGATTTTTAAAATACTTTTTTATATTAAAATTTTAACACATCTTTTTAAAGCACATATTAAATTATTAACTTTCTCCTATAAATAAATATAGATGTAAATAGATAACGAGCTTTGACCTTTCTACCTAAAAAAAGAAAAGATAACGAGCCTTAAATTAAGGTACAAGTTGCAAACTATTTTTTTCTGATGTTGAGAAGTACAAGTTGCAAACTCTTGTTCACTATATTGTATAACAAAATCAAAGGTCATTAGACCGGCATCTTCTTCAAAAGTTGCCCTTGCATGAAGCTGAAAAATCAAAACAAAACAAATAATATGAGTATTAAAATATGCAACAACCAAAGAAATTCTTCTAGCTTATTTTGGTTCACTATCAACACACACTCTAATGCTCTTTTCCACAGTCAAAATGTTTATCAACACTATGCCCCTATTTGGTTCAGCGTTTAATAAAAACTACTTCATCTATTTCAAAACTATTGTTCTCTTAATAAACGTGCATTTGAAACATATATCAAACATAATTTTGTTATATTAGATGGATGGACGTTTGGCAATCACTTCTAACAGGGTTGATCCATTAATGAGACTAACACAATAAAATTTTACCCCCTTGCCCCTAAATTTTCCCAAACAAAATTATTTTAAGCTTCCAAAACAAAACAATTTCTACTTATTAACAAAAAAAAAAAAAGGTCTCATGTGATCAAGCCGCCGTAGGTCAATAACTCTATATTGAGAGAAACTATTGAAACTATATATATAAATTTTGAATATACAAGAAAATAATAGATAACAAAATGATTTACCTCTTGATGTAATAGTAACAAAAATCTGCTAAGATGAAAGACTGAATGAACTCTATTACTTGAAGAACCACCATCCAATAATAGCCATAACCGAAGAAAAATAGATATCTCCCTCGAGTTTCATAAATCTACAAAAGGTTAGAAAGCATTAATATACATTATTCAATATGTATTTATTTCCATCCTAATATACTTCCCATTCCCTATGGTTTATACAATGTTATTTAAAAATTAATTTTTTTAGGAAACATAATTAAAATTTAAGCTATAGTTAAATTTTTGATACTAACCCTCGGACTTATAGAAGAATATAGTCTTAATAGTCTATAACCCGGTCACGAAATAAGTAAAATTTAGTTGAGAGTTAGTCCATCCAAAAATCAAATATAAATTCTTCCAAAATTTATCTTTATATATAGTACATTTTTAGATTCTTTGAATAAAAATTTTGAGTCCGGCTAATTAAGCTTTTAATTATTTTACAATGACTGAAAAATTATATCAAGATTGCAAAATAAGTTTAGTGATTTACATAATTTTTTTTTTGTTTGAACTAAATATCCTACATAGTTGGGACATGGAATTTGATGATTTTATAAAGCAATTTTTAGATATGATTCTTTACATTAAGAATGCAATTATAGTGAACAAAACTAATGCTGTGAAATCATTCTTACAATTTTTTATATATATTTAAAATACCAAATAACTATTTTCTTATAGCAATTATTTTTGTTTCTACAACTATACAGGCATTGTAAAAAATTAGAAAAAATAAAATTAATGATCAGTCTTACATGAATAGCCCAATAAGCAAGTGCGAAGAATCTTGAGACACCAAGAGCAAATACATAATATCCTGTAAATGTTTCAATCATCTGAAAATTGAAAACATACATGTCAGAATTACAACATACTACACATTTATAAAAAAATACACATTTTTATTCTATAAGAATGCATTTTTTACATATAAATATGGCCAGATAAGAAAAAAACTATAGTAGAACAGGGTCCATAGATTTCAAACCTTTGCATTTTGCATATAACGAATTTGAGGAAGTATTGCAACAGTTTCCACATACAAAGTGAATGCAAAAACGACTCGAGCTATCCAATAATGAGGTGTCATTGGTTGAATTAGTACTGCTAGAATTGCACAAGGAACCACCTAGTACACAATCAATAAAAATGTTTCAAGTAAATACCCAACAAAATGTAAATTATTCTTTCAACACAAACAATAAAATTGATGTATCTGAATATTATAGATCAAATATATCAGTTATTTAATAAATTTATAACGTAAAGTGTTTTTTATATAAGATTAAATATAATTATATATGTCAGTGTCATGTTGATATCAGATAAGATATATGTATAACTCTTGGACATATTTAATTTAAGTAGTGTTTGTGATTCAATGCTTCATGATATAGAATGACACGAGAAAGTGAAGATGAAACCATATTATTTACCAAAAATGATAACCACAAGTTGTCAAACTCCTTGATATAGGATGATTTGAGTCTGAATCTAATCAACCAAACAATCATTAAAGTTAACAAGAGATATAGAAAATCAAACACAGTGCGGTAGTCAGCCTCCATGTAGATGCTACAAATTAATCTTGTTATTAGGTATACAACTGTGAGCTCTTGGAACTTGAGGGATAAACCTAAAAATATAAAATTGTTCTTTTGGTTAGTATGAAATAAAAACTTATTTCTTCTGGTTTTTATTATCAGAAACACTTTTTTTTTAATTCATTGAATAAATGATACATCAGATGTATCATTTATTCAATAAACTTAAAAAATAAATTGTTTTTTTATAATAAAAAACGGAAAGGAGTAAAACATAACAATTCACTAATTAAATAGATAATTAAGATCAAATAAACACTATATGGGATAGGCATAACTAACACTACTTAAAAATAAAAATAATATACAAACAAAAAAACATGACCATGACATTTATGTGGAATATTCATTAAACTATCCCCAAAAATATATAACTAATGCTATTAAGTTTCCACAATTATTTATTTAGGAACATTGCATAAGCACAGAATAATAAGGATTCATGATTGTGCCAAAAAATAAAAAATAAGGATTCATGGTTAGTTCGTCTTTATGGTGGAAAGACATTTGATTAATACACAATCAATTACATTTTACATGTTTTTTTGGTTGATTTGAAATGTTTATATAAAACTCATTGTAATTTAAGTTGGATTATCTCCGTACTTGCGATTAATAGGTCTTTTAGTGATGATTTATGTTGGACTTAATAGGAAGGATTATGGTTCAATCTTCCACAACTGTATTTGGAAAAGGAGTGAAAACACTTGATAGCAAAACTTATCCCGAAATTTTGACTACTAAGGTCTCTTTCCTCTAGAAATCAGAAGGTAAAAACAAAAAAAATAGTTATCAAATATTTATTTGTCAATAATTAACAATATCAATTTAATCAAAGCAATATTGACTCATAAAATTTCAGCCCAAATAGTTAATGGACTCCGTTTAAAGAGACTTAATAGTTAGAGATAATTAGTTGATTTAGTAGTAATTGACACTGAATTTAATAAGAAAAATTACAACTCAATCTTGTAAGTGTGTTTGGCTGGGATCACTTGATGCCATAACCGATCTCTCTAGATTAAATTAAACTGATGGTAAAAGTTAAAAAAAATAAAAATAAAGAGACATAATGATAATAGTACCGAGCTCAATTCTAGGTGATAAAACAAATTTTAGCTAAATTTTATTTTGTGATTTTGCTCGAACATGTATTAGTCTAGTGTCCCCTTTACTCAGCAAGAAATCAAAAAGAAAAATAAAACAATCAAGACAATGAGAGACCATGATCCTTAATGTCAATTTTTATCATATTTTAATATAGATTGAATCTAACTTCACCTCAAAACCATAATTCAAAGGAGAGACAATTATCTAATTCTATATTATCAAATTGGGTTCATAAAACCTTATTTGCAAATGAAAATTGGTAACATATATATTCATGCTTTTAGAACAATTGTGAGATCAGATGATCAAATTCCAAGTTCATATATGTTCGATTTCGATCCAACAATTTGTACGGTTATCTTAAATGCGCGAATGGGGAAATATATAAACATTTTGGACAATGTGTAACTTTTTATGAGAAATTAAAAAACGTACCCGAACAAGTCTTGTAAACAAAGAGCTTGTATACAAGAACAGCAAGACCAATAGTATGGATTGTACCAGAGGCTATGAAGAAAAATTCAGGTTCTGTGATAGTGTACTTTAAACTCACTACACCACAAAATGCAATCAATAACCCCAAAAAGATCTTCACTTTCATCGATCTCTTACTCAACCATCCAGACACAAAATTCACTGCCAAATCCTTCTTTGATCCCATTTTGTGACCAAAAGAATAAAATTCAGCAGCTAAGATAGAGGTTTTTTTTTTCTTGATTTTTATTTGTGCTCACACAAAATTTTAGAGTGATTTAAATGGAGAGTAATATTAGAGAATAATATAATTAATTTTTTTGGCATAGAAATAATATATTTTTGATTTGATATTGAGACCACATATTGACTTTGAAAACCGTTTCATTAAAGTCCAATAAGAAAATATGGAAAGTCTTGAATGTGGATCTATTTTGGCAAAAAAATAATATTATTCTATTTTGTAAAGTAAAAGGAAAATGTTATTTTTGACAGACTTGAATCACTTGCTTTATTACAATTATTATTTTTTTGGTCAAAGTTATATTTTTTTAGAATGTTACATCAAATACTTTTTATTTAATTAAATATATTTTTTTGCTAGTCTCATAAAAAACATTTTAAATTTCTATAAAAACATAAAAGGTATATCATAAAATATTTGACTTTTTTCTATCAAGAAAAAAATTAACTTTCTCAAGATATATATTTTTTTTCTTCGAAAAAATTCGGTGACCAAACATATACACAAAAATATCTGATCTTTTTATATAAAATATTCATCAAATAATTATTAAAAAATAGTGAATAGAGATAGATGGAGAGAGAGTTGGTAGGAGAAAGATGAATGGTGGAAGTTCACTAAAATATTAAACTCACACAAATAACAAATAACTATGAGGTCTCGAGTTTGAATTGGATAATGATGTCCAATTTAACAAATTTTTCATTTTTCTAATATAACCAGGACTTTTAAATATCATTTATGTTATTTACTCTTTAATTTGGATCAAAATAGTTTGAGAGGGCATTTTTTTTTTTTTTTGATTTCCGACATTAGGTAATACTTCTTTCGCCATAGATATAGCACATTTTGTGCTAGTCTAAAGTGCTAATATATTTCTTTCTTTGACCGTTTAAAAAAAAACTTTATCAAATTATGATATCAAACATAGCATATATAAAATAAATATGGATTAAATGTAGAAAAAATAGAGTTTTTTTTTTGACAAAAGAAAAAATAAAGAGTTATATATCACATTACGATATAAAATAAATATGGATATAAATGTAGAAAAAATAGTATAAAAGCATTAAACTAAGTTATAGTTGTAAACTCTTCTCCAATACATTATAAACCAAAATCAAGATCATTAAACAGGCATCTTCTTCAAAAGATTCCCTTGCATGAAGCTGAGAAACAAAAGAAATTGAAAATGAGTACTGTAATATATACACCGAAATAAAATTCTTACATGATTTCATTTTGCTAGCAACACACTTTAATCAGCGTCGGTCCTAAGAACTTGAATGTTTCAATGAAGTAATAAAGTAACGTGCTTATAATTGTTTCGATGGAGTGTATTTTTTGCACATTTTGTTGCAAAATTATTAATGATTGTATGGACTTTTTTAAATAAAAAAATATAGGCACTCAAACTTTTTAATCGTTTTATAATAATAACCACATCAAAATCAAAATACATATATAAATAATAAATAAATTATATTTTTGTTCCCTTAAAAGTTAAAACAATGTTGCCCTTGCTTTTCGCCCACCCTCAATGCCACCACCGACTCTAAGGTCCCGTTTGACCCGACTTATTTTCTATTTTTCTATTTTTTTAAAATGAAATAGAAAAATATAAAATTGAATTTAACCATATTTCTTTTTAAAAATATTAGAGAAATAAAGTAAAAAAGTAAAAAATACAGAGAAGTGAAGTCAAATACATTTGTTTCTTTCTATACTATTTTTAAAGAAAAAAAATAGAAAATAAGCCGAGGCAAACAGGACCTTAAATATTCTCAACACTCATTCTTTCACGAGAAAGAAAATAGTGAATGCATAAAAATTATTTAGAATAAAAAAAAATAGTCTACCTTTTGATGTAATAGTAACAAAAGTTTGCCAAGATAAAAGACTGCACTATCTCTGATAAAAAAATTGCTAGCATCCAAAAATAGCCATGGCGGATAAAAAATAGGTACTCCCCTCCAGTTTCATAAGTCTACAAAAGGTTAGAAAACATTATACATTATTTAATAATGTGCTCCCATCGTAATATGATTCACACAAATATTTATTTCCAAACTACCTTATCTTATGAAATGAGCTACCATTTTAATTTGCTATGGGACATTGTACATTTTGAGAATATTGGAATAAAAATTGAAATCAGATAAGATATTGTTCAACATTAATGGTTAAAAATAATTAATATCATAAATGTAAAATATACTTCAATAGAAAAGAGTTTTTTTTTTACACACTTATTTTTTCATTTTATAACGCTCAAAATTACTATTATAATTTATAAATCCTGCTGTTATAGGTATGATACCTATAATATAACGCTTTAAAAACGTTGTTATATGCCATGTTTTTTATATTTTTTTTAGTAAGACATGTTTTTGATATATTTAAAATATCAATGACTATATATTTTAATTTTGACGCATCAATTTATTTTTTTCTTATAGCAATATATGTTTCTATAACTATATTGATTAACAATATTTAAGGAATTATAAAAGTTTAATGAATCTCACATGAATAATCCAAAAAGCTAGTGAGAAGAATCTCGAGATACCAAGAGCAAATACATAAAATCCTGTAAATGTTTCAACCATCTGAAACATATATGTCATAATTAAAATATGCTCTATAAGACATAAAAGAGTAATATATATGCAGAACAAAGTCTAGAAGCTTCATACCATTGATTTTTTCATATAACGAAGTTGAGGAAGTATGGAAATAGTTTCCAAATATGTATGGAATGCCCAAAGGACACGAGCTAACCACATATGTTGTGTAAATCTTGGATGAACTACTATTGCCAAAATTAGAGTAGGCACCACCTTATACACAATGAAAAAGTTATTTTTTGAAAGAAAAAAATTTGAACTTAATTAATATGAATACATAACATTGAAAATAATTTGAATATTTCAAGTAAATTAATGCACCATACAACACATTCTTAATTCTTTGAATGCATACATACAAGAATTTTTTCAAATTATGATATAGAATTGAACAACAAATTAGAGAATATATAATTATATTTACCAAAAATGATAGCCACATGTTGTCAAACTCCTTGATATAAGACGACTTGAGCTTAAATTTTATCAACCAAATAATGAGTAATGTTGTTAAGAGAAGTATCAAATCCAACAAAGTGTGGATGTTAGATTGTATGTAGACAGTACAACCTATTCTTGTTGCTATAAATAAAGCTGTTAGCTCTTGACTCTTGAGGGACAAACCTAAAAAAATGGAAATTAAAGTTCTTAAGCTAAAATATATCAATCCATACAAAATTTTGTTTATTTTTTAGAAAAATAAACAAAGAAAGTGCACATGTATAATAAATGGTGAAAAACTAAGAAAGTTACCGGAGCAACTCTTGTGAACAAAAAGTTTGTATATAAGGACAATAAGGCCAATAATATGGATTGTTTTAGAGGTTTCAAAGAAATATTCTGGATCATCCATAGTAAACTTTAGAACAACCAAAGCACAAAAAGCAAGCAATATCCCCAAAAAGATCTTCATTTTCATCGATCTCTTCCTCAACCATCTCGACAAAACATTCACTGGGGAATCCCTCTTTGAACCCATTTTGTATCCAAAAATATAAATATTCAACAACAAAATATGGGTATTTTTATTTGAGTTTGTACTTAATGTCTCACAGCAAAAAATAGTGGATTAGAGAATTGGTAAACTATGATTTTACAACCAAGTAACTTGTTAGCTTATGTATTTGTAAAAGGTTAAAACTTAAAAGACTTCTTGATAGTCTCTTTGTATGTAAAAAGGGCAAAAAAAATTAATATTATTTTATGTATGCAAGGCCCATCCAAAGATCAAACAGTCAAAATCATAATTTTTAAGTTTCAATATTTTAGAGAAAAAAAAGGCTTAAATTTTTTAATCTATATATATATATATATATATATATATATAACATTAATTAGTAATACTACTACCTCCGTTCCTTTTTACTTGTCGTTTTAGAAAAAAATATTTGTTCCTCTTTACTTGGCGTTTTGGCAATTTAAGTAATATTTTACCTATTATACCCTCCTTCCTATTTTATTTTATTGACTAAATTTTGTATAATTGTTTTTTGTTGAAACAACATAATCTTTTATTGTATACAATTTTTTTTGTTTTTATATAAAGTTTGTTACAAATTTTTTGGAAATAGTGAAAAGTAGGAATTTATTGGTGGATTAAAAATATGATATATATATATATTTTTAAAGGGCATAATAGGAAAATAAGTTATAAAAATACACTCTCCTATTTTGATCTTTTTTTTCTAAAACGACAAGTAAAAAGGAACGGAGGTAGTATAATTTTTGCTTAATATTGTTAATTAGTTAAGTTGAGGGCTTCAATTCAAATTCTACTTGCCAAAGATTCAAACAAAATTTGATTTATTTTATTTTATTCTTGCATTAAACTTTGTGTTTAAATAATTTTTTAATTTTAAAAGGCCTCGGAATGAAACAAAATATTTTTCTGATATATCAAAAAAAATGAAATTAAATAAAATAAAAAAGAGATAGAAACATTATTAGGATAAATAAAATGATTAAAAGAAGGAAGAGTGAGCGAGAGAACACATATTTACATCGCAACGAAGGCACAACTTAGTGTAATGATAATGTTTTGTTCAAACAAAAAGATAATGGATTGGATTAATTCTGATTGCTTCACGATATATAGCTGCATATTGAATGGTAAAGACAAAAATTACAAAAAATTAATCCTTAATAAAAGATTAGTAAAGAGTCCTCGTGATATTAACTTAGTTGATTAAGACACGTCATGTGTAGGAACTAGAGTTCGAACATTGATACATCTATTTATTCATTTTTAATAAATTCTACATGGAAGCAAATAGGTGTCTTCATGGCAACAGGCGATCCATTAATTTGGTTTGAACCAACTCAACACAAATTTTTACTCGAGTCCTTTTGAATTTCATTTGAATCATTCAGTTATATTAGAAAAATTAAAATTAGAGAGGGCATGAATCCGTCACTAAATGAGCAAATTTCCGTCACAAATGATATTAGTGACGAATTTAACGATGGTCATAAAATCGTATTTATAGCACATGTCGGAAAATTTTAGTGAGGAAATTTAGAATCTGTCACAAATTGCGACGGAAATTACGCGTCACTAGACTATTAAATCTATCGCTTATAATGGTGTA
Source organism: Trifolium dubium (assembly GCA_951804385.1). NCBI lineage: Eukaryota > Viridiplantae > Streptophyta > Magnoliopsida > Fabales > Fabaceae > Trifolium > Trifolium dubium. Next base: position 1,592,150 of record OX638073.1, on the reverse strand, counting down.
AGATTATAACATGGAAGTTCATCAATTTGAGTTGTATCAAAATTAAAATATTCCGTAACTAATTTCGTCACAATTAGTGAAGGATTTGGTTCCCTCTCAAATTATTTGAGAACTGCAAGATTTAACAACATTATACATGAAAAGTGTTTTTCTTTTTACCAAAATGAAAAGAGTTTATACATCATCTTTCAGTATTATGCTATAAAAAAGCCTCAAATTAAGTTATATTATCAAATTCATCTTCAATACAGTCTAAACATTACCAAGTTCTAAACGGGCATCTTCATTAAAATTTGTCCTTGCATGAAGCTGAAAAACAAAACAAATTTAAAGTAAGTAATTATTCATACAAAAAAGTGTTTTGGTATACAATATCACTTCGCTAGCACACCGCATTTTCATACAAATTTAAGAATTTATTATCTTTATATGAGAGAAAATAGTATAAAATGGTTTACCTCTTTATGTAATAGTAACAAAAGTCAGCTAGGATTAAAGATTGAACTATCTCAGATAGAAAAACTGCAAGCATCCAAAAATAGCCATGTCCAAAGAAAAATAGATATTCTCCTCGAGTTTCATAAGTCTGCAAAAGGTTGAAAAACATTACGCATTGTCAATTTCACATTCTCCATGGTAATTATACAAAGTTTGTATACATTATTAAACAAAAAAGATGTCATTTAATTTCTTGACATATATAATACAATCCACTTTGATGATATTTGAACAAATTAATAATTATGGATATAAATTCAATCATTTGACAATTATATATATCATGATACAAAACTATGTTTAGATACTTATGACTTGGGATTTGATGACTTCCAAAAGTAATTTTAAAGTGTATGATTATTTTTCATTTAGAATGCAGTTATACCAAACAAAATTAAATTCTTACAATATTCATGCAATTCTTGTGATGAATAGAATATATATTTATATTTATGATTAAATGCTCTGAACCGGATTAGTAGGCCCAATGGACCGAATACTGATAGTAAAAAAAATTAACAATTCTTACAAATTTAACTTGAAGGATTTTTATATTTAAAATGCCCATGACTATTTTCACATGACAATTTAAGTTTCTATGACTGAGGCATATGATATTTGAGAAAAAATATATATAAAAAATAACAAATCTTACATGAATAATCCAATAAGCCAGTGAGAAGAATCTTGAGATACCAAGAGCAAATACGTAATATCCTGTGAATGTTTCCACTATCTGAAACATATATTAGAATTAAAATTTATACTCTATGAGGTGTCCAAAAAGATATACTCTTTCAACTTTGGTTATAAGTAAATATTTTTTTGAACAACATTTTTAATTTTTTTTATTGAGTAACTGATATATCTGATCAATATTCATGTGATGAATAGAATATATATTTATATTTATGATTAAATGCTCTGAACCGGATTAGTAGGCCCAATGGACCGAATACTGATAGTAAAAAAAATTAACAATTCTTACAAATTTAACTTGAAGGATTTTTATATTTAAAATGCCCATGACTATTTTCACATGACAATTTAAGTTTCTATGACTGAGGCATATGATATTTGAGAAAAAATATATATAAAAAATAACAAATCTTACATGAATAATCCAATAAGCCAGTGAGAAGAATCTTGAGATACCAAGAGCAAATACGTAATATCCTGTGAATGTTTCCACTATCTGAAACATATATTAGAATTAAAATTTATACTCTATGAGGTGTCCAAAAAGATATACTCTTTCAACTTTGGTTATAAGTAAATATTTTTTTGAACAACATTTTTAATTTTTTTTATTGAGTAACTGATATATCTGATCAAGATCAATCATTAAATACATTAATTATTTAATAAATTTTAAAAAATGAATATTTATTTATAATAAAAATATAAAGTATAACAAATTAGAATCGAGATGTTTCGAACCTCTGCCTTCTGCATATAACGAAGTTGAGGAAATATTGATATAGTTTCCAAATACCTAGCGAAAGCCCAAGTGACTCGAATTATCCAGGTATGAAGTGTAGATGGATGGATAAATAGTGCTAAAATTGTAGATGGTACCACCTTAATTGTACACAAAATTATCAATATGTTATTTTCAACTTTTTTAAATGTTTCAAGTAAATTCATCATGTAAGATTTTTTTTGAATGCATTGCATATAAAAAATGATAAATTAATATCTAGAATTACCAAAAAGGATAACCACATGTTGTCAAACTCCTTCATATAGGATGACTTTAGCTTGAATCTTATCAACCAAATAACCAATAACGTTGACAAGAGAAGTGACAAATCTAGCACAGTGTGGATGTTACCCTCCATGTAGACACTACCCCCAAATCTTATTGCTATGAATAAAGCTGTGAGCTCTTGGCTCTTAAGGGATATACCTAGAAAAAAATATGAAAATGTTATTTAGGTTGTAGCATAAATATCAATCACTGAATCAAATTTTATGAGATAGACCTATTCATCAACTAGCCACAAAAAACACGACTAATTAATGTCAATCAAATTTTCACTCGTTCTCCCTTCGACACACATTTGAACTAATTAATGCAAGACTTGTAGTCGATTTCAACAACGGTCGTGATTATAATTTTAGTTTTCATTTAAAGAGATGCGCATGTAACTTAGTTCATATATATAGATTACTCTAAGGACCCATTTTCTCAAGGTGAAATAAGACAATTGTGCCTAAAAAAGAAAATCAAGACAATGTCCAAATGATGAGAAATTAAGAGTTACTTACCAGAGCAACTCTTGTGAGCAAAGAGCTTGTAAATGAGGACAATCATGCCAACAATATGGGTTGATTCAGAGGCTATGTAGAAAATATCTGGATCTCTTATAGTAAACTTAAGAACAACCAAAGCAAAAAAAGCAAGCAATATCCCCAAAAAGATCTTCACTTTCATTGATCTCTTCCTCAACCATCTTGTCAAAATTTCCACAGGAGAATCCCTCTTTGATCCCATTTTGCATAAAAAAATTTGAGAAACTAAAATATGGGTATCTTGCTGTGTGACACTAGGAGAACATGCAATTGATAGTTTCATATATATTGTGGCAATTTAAACCGTTGCTGAAAAGTCCAAATGGCAAATTTGGACTATCTTAATGTGGGCACTATTTTGGCAGAAAAATAAAACTATTTTTTCCTTCCTAAAAATAAAGTGAAAAGTAAAATTCTTGAATTATTTCCTCTCTTTGTTTTTTGGTCAAGCTTGAATTACATACTTTTATCTATTCGTTTAGGATATATAATATATAAAGTATTTATAAATTAATGAGAGTTTCCATGTACAATAGGAATATTTTAAAATTTTCTTTTTGACTGGTATTATTTTAAATTTCTATTTTAAGATGAAAATGTTAAACAAAAACAAATTACCTTTTTAAAATAATTTTTGGTCAGCACACAAAAAAAAAACATTTTTTTCTAAAATTTTTCTAAATTTTTTTAATTTACTACTCTCTTTGTCCCAAAATTTTGATCCATTTCAGATATCAATGTGAGCCTTGTATGCATGATATCCTTATTTTATAATTTATTAGGTGACAAGAAAAAAACCTCTAAAAAATTTTAATTCAAAAAACTATTAAATTAAGAGAGAAAAACATGTGGGGTAAACAACTCATTTACAATAGAGTAAATAATTGTCCATAAATTTTAGCTCAACTGTCAAAAATATCGAAATTGGTTGAACTCCAACCTCTCCACTTTGTGTAAGCGAAATTTCAATAATTTTTTCATTTCGTCTACTTACAAAAAAAAGGAATAATTTACTAATTGAGTTTCTCCAATCTTGTAATAAAAAATCTAAATTTTTATCACGATCCAAAGCCCTGTTTTTTTCTACGGATTCTAAAGCCCATTTTTGTTAAGTGGTAAATTAATCTACTTTTTTATGACAAATTGAAAATTAATTTACTTAAAAATCTATTAAAAAGATATTTTATCTAATACTGTGGCAAACCCATTTTTCTATTGTCATTCTTTATAGACTAGCTAGTCTATCTCACAATAATAAAAATAATCTAACAATAATACTCTCATTCAAAAGAAATAAACTATAAAAATACTCAAATGCATATATCTACATCACTTGCAGGTTAATCAAAATTATCTTTGTGCCCCGATGGTTCAACAACATTAAAACTTTTGATATATAGTTTTATTGTATTGTCTATTGCGTTCAAGTCTTCAAGTCTTTTTGAGATATTAATATCCGTATTTGTGTGCATATAAGATACTCGATTTACATATAATAAGAGAAAATACAGAAAAAATGTGTATTATTGATATAATTCATGCGATAATCGTAGAGTTAAAACAACTTGCAATGGAGTTAACTTAGGCAAGGTTATACCCAACCCTTCTCTCATATCAACAACTTCATCCATTGGCACTTCAAAATCAAATCCTTGAAGCAAACGAGCAAGTGTAATGAGACTAACTTGTGTAGCAAACATAGAACCAGGACAAGCTCTTCTCCCTAATCCAAAAGGAAGATACTCAAAATGATGACTTTCATGATCAATTTCTCCATTTTCATTAATAAATCTCTCAGGCAAAAACTTTTCAGGCTCCAACCAAATACTTGGATCTCTATGTAATTTCCACACATTGGCAAACACACGTGTCCCTTTTGGTACATAATAGCCTTGAATGTAACAATCTTCTGTTCCTTCATGGGGTACTAATAATGGACCTGGTGGGTATAACCTTAAAGTTTCTTTGAAAATTGCTTGTAAATAAACTAGGTTTTTTATGTCCGGTGATTCTACCCTTCTGTTCTTACCTATGTGATGTTCAATTTCGTCTTGTGCACGCTTTAAAGCATTCTTGTTATTCAACAATATGGCTAGGATCCATGTCATTGTTGTCGATGTTGTGTCTGACCCAGCTAGCATGAGATTCTGAATGTCCAAAAAAGTTGACTTGTTGACTAATATCAATAATAATAATAACCACTAGAGTCATCTATACACATTTATGGCAATTTTGAATGCATACATGTGATACTATGATATTGCAAGGAAGTGATCGAGTTTGTCAAGGTTACATTTTAAAATTTGGACCATATGATCTTAAATCAAGAGCGTTATTAATTACAACATGAATATTTATGAACTAAATTGGCAGCACCTAAAGTTTTATGAACTAAATTGTTCATTCACTCTTAATTTATGTCAGTAAGATTATAGTTTTGCTTTAATGATGTGTTGTGGCAAATCCTTTAAATTCAAAATGCAAAGTAGATGCAGAGCAAATAGGCATAGGTGTTCTGTTATTTTCCTATGCAATTCTTTGTTGAAAATACATTTCGAGGTTAAGATAACTAAGTTTAATCATAGATGAATAAATCAGTAGTTAATGTTACCTACAAATACATAATTGACCATAGGTGTATTGGAATAATTGCAGCAATTTTTTTAATCAGTGGTTGAAATGTCTTAATCAACATATAAACAATTTTCATATGAGCTATTCAAAAAAAAAAAAAAATCATATGAAAAACTTATTACAAAATTCATCAGATAAAATACATACATACCATAACATTTGCTTTGATGATAGTATCACGACTATGACCAGAAGCAGGATCATCTTCAATCACAGAAAGCATCACATCAATAAAATCATTTTTCTCATTTGAATTATTCACACCATTCTCAACATGTTCTTCAAGCCAGCTTCTAACAAGTATATCCAAATCTCTAGCAATTCTTTTCATAGATTTAAGCACTTTTCCTTGAAAACCAAACCAACCAAGAATTGGAATAAAATCCTTAGGAACAAACTCACCAGAAATATGCATAAACTCTTTTATTAGTTTCACAATATTACCATGTGCTTCTACATCATCAACATCTTGTAAATACTCAAAATACCTTTTCCCACAAATCATCTTAGTGATTATATTAAATGACAACCTTTCCAACCATTCACTAATCACAACCTTAACCTTTCCAACCTTAACATACAAGAATAAATCCTTAATCAAAGTGTTGGTCTCCGATTCATAAACATGTCTCAATGATTCAATTCGACGAGATGAGAGTAATTCAAACATGGTTAATTTTCTTAACTTAGTCCAATATGTACCATAAGGTGCAAAACCAAAGCCAGCATAGTTATAACCAAGGTAGATTCCATGACTTGATTTTGGTCTTGAAGCTAAGATTTTATCATTTGTTGTGAAACATTCTTTGATTGCTTCTTGGTTAGAAATAATAAGAGCAGGGTATGCTCCTAAATAGATTTGGAAAATTGGACCATATTTGTCTGAAAAAGAAGCAAAAATTCTTGCAAGGTGTATTTTATTTCCTAGTAGATGAAGGTGACCTATTAAAGGTAAGGCAAATGATGGTTCTGGTGATTTCTTACCTTTGTTGAATTTGTTACTAGGTTTTTTGATTCTCCATGTGTTGTATAGAAGCACTAAAACTATAGTAGTTAGTACTATAGTTATTGGTTGTGAAAGAAAATTATTATCCATTTTTTAGGGAGTGAGGATGGATAACATGATTTTTGAGAAGAGATTTGTCCTAGCTTTGTAATAGTTATTAATTTCAAGAGTTAATGCATTGAAATGGAGAGGAAGAAAATTTTAGAGAAATAAATGGATAATTTAGTCAGCAAAATATGAAACTTCTTTAGGCATACACTTGTGCTTGGATGTGACTTGTAACCAATTGGAATAATTGCTTTTGGAAATGGCCATAAGCTTTAAGACTTTTTGACTTATTTAAAACACAATAATGGAAGTTACTCACCATAAAAATATCACAACAATGAAAAAATGAATTTGAATCCACATAGAGTGACATAGGAAAGTAATGAAATTCAAATATTTGATAAAGACATTCTATAATTTCAAACATTCACTTATTCATCCTATAAAAAATGAGTCACTTTGGAGCACATAGTTTGTTGTGGTATTCATGTGTACCTTGCCACATTTAATGCAAACACTAGTTAAGGACCAATGATACATTATTTTGTGCTCCATTTCTTATAACATTTTTTTTAAAAAAAATATTATTTCTTACACAATTACACAATTGAAAATTCAAAGGCTTTCATAAAGCTTCAATGGAAGACGTGGTTGTAACATAACCTCAAGTGGATTTTCCTTAGGCAAAGCCAATCCCAATCCTTCATTCATATCAACTACAACACCTTCTTTTGTGAATATATCAAACCCTTGAATCAACCTAGCTAGTGTCAAATGCAACACTTGCAACCCAAATGTTGCACCAGCACATGACCTTCTTCCATAGCTAAATGGCACATACCCAAAATCTTGATTTTGGAAATCAACTTGGTCAAAAGTATTGTAAAACCTTTCAGGTTGAAATTCATTAGGGTTTGACCAGATTTGAGGGTCCCTTTGTAATTTCCATAGGTTAATAAGCAAACGTGTACCTTTAGGGACATGATATCCTGCCACGTGGCAATCATCAGTGGCTTCTCTTATTCCAGTTAAGGGTGCTGGTGGGTATAACCTAAGTGTCTCTTTGACAATGGATTGAAGATATTTGAGATCTTTGATATCAGATTCTTGGACCCATTTGTGTTTTCCTATGTTTGTGTCCAATTCTTGTTGGGCTTGTTTTAAGACATTTGGATGGTTTAGAAGTAGGGAAAGAGCCCATACTAGTGTTATTGCTGTGCTTCCTGAGGCTGTTAGGATAAGTATCTGCACCCAAAATTTTGATTTTATGTTTGAGATATTTAATTTGTGTATGCTCTGTAAAATAGTTTATACATATATCTAATCAAATTAAATCATGTTAATTGAAGGGGTATTATAACGTGATTTTTTTTAGTAAGGGTGTGATTTGATTGAAAACATGTATCAAATTTTTTTACATAATTAATACACAACAAATAATCCGAGTAACTTTTTTAGCCAAAAAGATATAATTTTCAAAAGTATATTTGAGTTATCACACCAAATAGTTGAAAATTAAAATAAAAATCAGAGAAAAAAAATTAATGTCTTTACTGATATTCATATGTCAAAATTTAATTATTTTGAGTTAAAAGATATTCAATGCTAGTATAAATTAATTTTATACTAAAATATAACAATAAGATTATAAGAGTTATTTAAATTTTCATGTCGTATTAAAAAAAATAAAATGATGTAACAAAAATACATAATTATAGTTGGTTGACCGTGTAATTTAATTGTTATAAAATTAATATATTTTTATTCATTATAAATATATAACTTAAAAATATCTTCAAACTTAGTATTAACTTTTTAACTAGAATGACATATGTATCTAAATAAGTATCGCAACTTTAAGTTTTTTTTGTGATATATCATTGTTAAAACATTAAAATGTTATTAACTTATTTGGCAAAAAAATATATTTCGTTATAGCTTTATTAATTTAACCATTTAAATGATTATAGATAGATGTCTTGACAAAAAAAAAGGATAACTTACCATGGAGGTTGCTTTGATAACTACCTGTCGTTCATGGCCACAAATTTCATCATGCTCTTCAAACATTGATATTAACACATCCATGAAATCATCTTCACATTTACTATTTTGTCCTTCATCTCTTTTTCTATAATGCTCACACATCCACTTATCAAGAATAAAATCCATTTCCTTAAAAGTCCTCTTCATAAAACCCACATGACCTTGAAAATCAAACCAACTAAGGAAAGGAATTGCATCAGCCACCACAAAAACTCCACTTAGATATGTTGCATCTTTAATTGCATTCCTTAATCTCCATGCCTCACTATCTTCTTGATTTATTGTTTCACCTCCAAATCTTTTGCCAGCTATCATCCTCACAATTATATTAAATGTCATATGATCTAAAAATTTGCTAATAGGTACTTCAATTGAACCATTTGAATTTTTTACAAATGTGTACAAATTTTTTACTAGAGAATATATCTCTAAATCTCTATTGTGCTTTAGCTTTTCAAGTCTATGACTTGATAAAAGCTCAATAGTAGCAATTTTTCTCATATTTCTCCAATAATTACCATAAGGGGCAAGAGCTAAAACAGCATTGTTGTAACCTAAGTATCTACCTGCGGCTACATTAGGCCTTGAGGCAAAAACTTGGTCATTTTTTGTGAGACATTCTTTGGCTATTTCCCTACTACTCACCACTAGAGTGTTGTGACAACCAAGCCTAAGGGAAAAGATTGAACCATATTTTTCAGCCATGGTTGAAAAGGTTCTAAAATATGGTTCTTTAGTGCTTAGAAGATGAAGGTGGCCTATGAAAGGTAAAGCATAACATGGTTTAGGTATTTTGTTGTGCTTGATGTTGAATAATGTAGTTCTTTTAGGTCTATTAGGTGATCTAATAGATCTTGACACAAATTGTACAATCAATAAGGCTAAGATGGATGCAATAAATTGAAAACAAGAAGGAAGATCCATGGAGTCTTCTTGGATTGAGAGGTTATAGACTTATACAGTAGCCATGGTGTGTACGTCTATTTATAGCATTATTGAAATATATGAATGACAAAACACGTGTGGGAATTAATTCATATGGTGAATTCTCGTGAATAATATAATTGATAAATTATAACTTTAAACTATTAAAATGACACTTAATTAAAATTTAAAAAATTATAATTAGAAAGTAGGAAAATTATAATTTTCCCGTTCAAAAAATTAGAAATTAAAAAATTATTCTAAATTTACACTTAAAAAATAATGAATAAAATATAATAGATGTGATATATTGGTAATACGAGTATGATAGAAATAAAGTTATAGGATGTTCAAATATAAGAGTCATTTTATTACGTAATAAATAGTTTCTAATTTGTAAGTTAATAAAGGTTGACCAAGTTGTCTTACGGTGCAAATTCAAACTTATAATTCTCCATTTCTAAGTTTTAGTGTGTACGTAACTTTTTTTATTAATTATTATATGAATTTAGCTCAATTGGTAGTATATGTATAAGGATTGAGGTTCACACTTTGATTTTATTTTTAAATAGTGAAATTTTAATTACTAAATTATTTGATAAAAAAAAATATTTTCCATTAACTTTTTTATTTCATTAAACTTTTCAAAACTCAAAAAAAATATTGATAAAGTTAAGGTGCCAACTTGTGTACCCCACAAAATTTGGGGGTATTTATCCCCAACTAGTGCAAAAAGTTTTGAGCGATACAATTTTTTATAAAATACACCGTTGAATTGAAAGTTTATATCATATAGATCATTTGTGTAAAATTTCAGACAAATCTAAAATCATTTGATATGTTATTGAGACACGTAAAGATTAATGGTGTTTAAGAAATCACAAAAATTATTGATTTTGATGCATTTAAATAACATATCAAATGATTTTATATTTGTCTGAAATTTTACACAAATGATCTATATGATATAAACTTTTAATCTAACGATGTATTTTACAAAAATTTATATCAATTAAAAAAAATTAAGTCATTGAGGATAAATACTCCCAAATCTTGTGGGGTAAGTAAAAAAAAAACCTAAAGTTAATAAGTTATAGTATTTGATAATCATTAAGTACGTGAGTTTGAACCTCACTATGTCGTGAATACTTCATTGGTTGTCATGAGACTAATATGTAAGGTTGTTGGCATGGGTTGTGGCCCTTCTTTTCCTCACGACCATAGATAAATAAAAAAAATATCAGAAACTATAAAAAATTATTTTGGCCACAATTGTCAATAAAATCAATATTTTTAAATTTTATTAAATAACTAATATTGAGTATATTTTATTTATATTATAAATTTTTTAAAATAGATGTATCGAATAATAGATTCATTGAATAACACAAAAAATCTGAAAATTACAGTTTCATTTATAATTGTGGTCGGAGAGATTAATATTTGTAAGATTGAGTGTGGTATTGCACTGGATTAATAAAAAATAAATTGAACAATATCTTACATACTAATATTTGTTACTATATATTAATAAAAAATACGGTTAAAATAAATTATATAAATAATGCACATGTTTGTCAAACGACAGTTAAAAAAAGGATGGGGTAATTAACTTAAGGAGAAGATTAACATGTGCTCTTAAAGCACATTTTAAAATATTTAATATAAATTTTTGTCTTAAGAAATGTACATCTAACTTTTTAGAAGTTTACATGTTGATTTTTCTAATAAAAATTACTACTTTTGAGTTTCTTAACATGTGGTGGCACAAATTAACAAGACTAGTCCACTTAAATGAGACTATTTAGTTATTATCAATAAAAGATAGCTACACAAATAGATATATATGTTAGGGTTATATTTGAAAAGTGACTTATATACATTTAATAATAAGTTTTTCAATGAATACTTGTAAATTATTGTAATTAGGTACAAAAAGAGAATTTAAAAGACAATTCAGTCTGAAAAAAAAAACACAATTGAGTCATAAATTTTGGTTCATGAACTAATATATATCCCAATTTTTTTTAAGAGATTGAAAGTCTAAGGTTTTTTTTTCTCTCATACTAATATAATTTAGCATATGCTAACAAGTGTTTTAGTGACATTTGTTAAAATTTAAATTTAAAAATATTTCATTAAAAATTATGTCAATAGATAACTTTTTTTTATTTTCCTTTTTTAATTCCTTAATAAAAACTTCAGAGTATTTGTTAGTAAGACCTATATAAACCTCATATTTTATATGAGATATTTTCTTAACAAACAAGAATTTGGCTTCACTTGGACTTACATTTTTATAAGTTTCCCTCAATTATTTTTGTAAGTCACTGTCAACACATTTTATGGTATTCCATTCATCGGCACTTCACATCTTCATCTTGTATCTTTACTACTAACATTTAATATCTAGCTTTAGAGAACCATCATATCAACCAGGCATGTTTCATGTTTATTAGGTGGCAGTTTTATGTTTCATGTTTCTACATTGACGTGCGGCAGTAATGGATTTTATTTAATTAAAAAGAATAAAATTTTGACTTATAAAAAGTTTAATGTACAAATTTTAAGATAACAAATTTTCCATATTGAGTATCTAAACATAACATGTGTTCTAACTTCTAAGGGTATACGTATATGTTAACTTTCTTCTTTAATTAAATAGTATTATTTATAGTGGTTAGACTTATTCTAAACTTTTTCAAATTTTTATTAGAAAAAACAAAATTATTTTTTAAGTTTATTGAATAAATGATATAATATATAATTAATTTTATAGAAATGATACATCAACTGTTCAATAAAGTTAAAAGATTACTGTAAAATAAAAAACAAACTTAAAAAACTATTTATTTCTAATAACAAGGATTAGAGGGAGTATATATACCCTCAATTTTTTTTTGACAAAACCCTTAATTTCAATTTTAATATTTAAAGTCTCGAATTTTTAATGTTTGCATGACTCAAATTTCAACTGACTCTTCATTCATTGGAGACAATTCAGTCCTATTGTAGTAATGAATTGTCTCCAGTTGAAACTACTCATGTTTGAGATTTAATCATTTTCAATACTTTTATCTTTGAACAAAAATAAAAGAATCTCATACTTGATCTTGATTAACAGTTCGTTTATTGTTCGCGTGATTCTTAAAGGGGAGAGGATTTGTCTCTTAAATTGGAGTTTGTTTCAAAAGATCAGTAAATTATTTTAATTAAATTGGAGCAGTAAATTATTTTAATTAAATTGAGAGGTGAAGATTCAATATACTCCAATTTTATTGAAATAATTTATTGATCTTTCAAAACAATTTAATATGTACCAACATTATTGAATCAACAATTTCACCATAGTTATAGATCTTTTCACGGCCAATTCTATATTGCGCAAGTGAGATAAATTTTACGTATAAACATTAGTTAAGTTTATAATAATGGATCGAAAAATTCCACCATCAGATCAAACGAAATATGATAGAACTTATTAATCTATTCGTAAAAAATACATTTGAGCTTGGTGCAAGACTATTTTACTTGTGCATATTAGAAAGTCTATTTTCACAAGTGGAAAACAACAGTGACTTAGTTATATATCCTTCCTTAAAGCAAGACAGTTCCTTGAATCAGGTTCAACAATTACCCCTCTTGTAACCATGATGAATAGCCTATAGAAAATATCCCATAGCTCACCTTAAAGCACCAGTTCCACTCTAACAAAACTAAGGGAGATAAAGAGTAAAATAACATTACAACTAGTTTTGTTCACATTTCCAGCACATTAAGTTATTTGCATTATTTTATCGAGTACTAAAATTCAAGCACGCGATAGACTTAGTTGTAACTTGTAACCTAAAAGCTTGGAAGACATAACATTCTCGAGAGCAGATTCGTCATCAACGAGCCTTGAACAACCTCTTCTCGATCAGCCATATATAAATTGTTAACAAAAATTCCTCTCTGTTTTTACTTTTTTCCCTTCTTGGCCTGCTTCTTCTCTGCATGATATGTACAAAATCGAATATTAAAACTAGTCATAAAACTGAGTTAGATAATTGATAATTTCCTTGTTCCTAATCTTCTTATCTGGATCAATTATACTTGGATATATCACACAGATTATGTCTTGAGTGTCAGTAGAATCTGACTTAAAAGCAGATTAGATGAATCTAAATATGCCATGTTTGGATAAAAAACCTAATTTAGGCAATGGATAGCTTATGTATAAGCTAGTTCTTTAACAAAAGATAAAGTTTGGCCAAACTATTTTCATATAACCTATCTTCAGCGTATGTAAATAAGCTGAAAACCGTTTCTGAACATGTCATAAGTTGTTTTCATAAGTTTTCTCAAACATTCTCACGAGTGCTTTTACCTACGGATAAGCTCTAATAAGCCAATTCATACAAACTCATAATCAAATTGTAGATGCCATACTCAACTTTTCAACAGCAGCAAGTTCAGTTGAGAAGCAAAAATACAAATAAGAACACAAACTGCATTACAACTTACAAGGCTGTAAGTATGAAGGGAGTTACCTAGTTTCCTCTTAGCTTCAGATTTTGCAAAGAACTCTCTCCATTCATCGGTTAGAACAAAAACCGGTTCACCATCCTCTTCATCACCATCTAGCTCAACATGCTCCAGCTCTTGTGAAATTCTGATGCCACCAAAAGCGTCAGAAGATAGTTTACTTTCATATACGATAAACAAAGAGGATAAACAAATTAGCCTTACTAAAACCTACGACTGAATCCATTTCACAGATTACCAATTATAACAAGAAAGTACATGCAGCAAGAAATTGAAGCATGCAACAACAATCAAACCTTATCCCATTAAGTAAGGCCGGCTACATACGTGGATCAAACGATGCCATAATATTGTGTCATATATAATATCTCCATCCAACTAATTAATCTGTAAGTGTTTCTTAATAGTTTCTCTTATAGTTAGTTTCATTACATAGTCGTTCCAAAACCCGAATAAAAAGGAGAGGGTTGTGTTAGGCAATGGACAGCCAAAGCAAAGTAAAACTTTTTTTTTAAAAACTCGGTATCCAGCCCAAAGATTGACTAATCCAAGGGGTTCAATCCCACCGTGCACTTGCCGGGGGGGGGGGGGGGGGGGGGGGGGCATTTAAAGGCATGGTTTTTTGTTCTGTATGGTTAGAAAGTAAGCTAACCAGGACAGGACAGCATCCAGAATCTAATGAAATGCATCAGGCCGGTAAAATTAGTCAGGTCAGTTATCGAAGGAAAAGCCTTAAAGTTTGAATGGTAATGTATCATTGGTTTTTGATCAAATAAGGGAACTCTTGGGGAGACAATTAATCAAAGTTTCATTGGTAACAATCTCAAACTGCAAGAACAAGTTGCTAATAAAGTAAGTATAAACATTTGCAGTTTACATTCTCCTCCTGATTCATACTAGTGGAAATCACAATCTATTTTCAATTGTTAAATTCAAAATTTAGATATTTTTCCAAACTTGCAAGCTTTTCTCTTGGTGAAAGATTTATACTAAACTTTTTGAATTTCCAGACTATTGTCAAATAGTGGTTATAGCATAGTGGAATTTGAACAAATTTCTATCGTTCCACGATACACTATTTGTCAAATAGCGGCGCTATAGCACTATAGAATGGCGTAATTTGAACAAACCACTATTTTTCGCAATCTGCGATTCATAACACTAGGTACCTAAAGTTTCAAACTATTTCATTTCTTCTCTAAATTGGATCATACAACAACCTACATAATTTTTCACCAAACTTAAAGTTGTAGAGCATCTTATTTAATTAATTAATATGAAGGGAACTTCAATTTGATTTCAATGTAAAAATTTCTAGCTACTTGAAGTATCTTCCAATTAATTCAAAATCAAATTTTCTTATTGCAGAACAAAATATTGACTCCGAATAAATGTTATGTGGCTATTTAAACCTAAAAGAGAGAGAGAGAAGGAAAGGAGGTTACTGACTGAGCATGTGGAGAAGTAATAGGTTGATTGAGAGGAGGGAGGTTGTTGTTGTTGTGGAGTGGGCAGTGATGGCAGTGACGGCGGAGGGGACAGTGTGGGCAGTGGTGATGGTGGTGGTGACTGTGATTGTGGAGGAGGCAGCGTCCATGCGAAGAAGAAGAAGCCATTCAAAGCTAGCTGATGATACAAATTGAAATTCACCTCTCCAACATTTATACACCCTCGTCTCAAAATATGATATAACATTTTTGTTTTGACCGTATTTTTTTACTAATTTATAAAGTTAAATACTACTAGTATATAAAATTTTATTTGAGTATTTTTATAATATTAAATTTTGATAAATTTTAATGAAATAAAACTAAGATATTAATGATTCAAATTATACTTTAGTATGCGTAAACGACAATTATTTTGAGACTGAGATAATATAATTATCAGTGTAAACTTATTTTACAAATGCATCTAATAATATATTTTTACATTATTTAATAGATGTGATATGTCATATTTTTTTAAGAAGTCAAAATGGAATACTCCCTCCGTCCCATTTTAAGTGTCGCAGTTGACCAAATCACACACTTTAAGAAAAATGTGTAAAAGAAAGAGAGAGAATATGACTGTTACTAAAATACCCTTTATTTTTATTGGTAGTAGACATTGTAATACTAAAAAGTAAAAAGTAGATTTTTTAGTGTACTTTTTCTCTTACCTAATTATTGCTTTAAGGGATAAAATAGTAAAAACTTATAAATAGTATATAATACTTATTTTCGAACAAACAATTTTGGTAAATATGACATTTATTTTGAGACGGATGGAGTATATTATTGATGAGATTACTAGAAATTTCAACACAAAGAGGGCTGAAAAACCAGTAAAAAAGTATCAAATTACATAAAAGACAGGAAATAAAAAGAATAAAAAAAGAACACAGTCACTCGATTACAAGAATATGTTTTTAAATGATATATGAAAAAAAATAAAACTACACATCTATCATACGTTCGATAGTAACACTCGTCTTGTCGGTTAACAAATACAAATTAATTTGAAGAAGACATTGTTCATATATTATCAAATTAACATTTGAACTTACAAGCTATATCAGCTAATATATCTTACTGTTTATTTATTTTGTTTTCACCATAGGTATCTAATTTTTTGACTGGCTAATCTAACTTAAATCAAGTTCTAATATCAAATGATATCAGTCATTTCTCAAATGTAATTACGAGTTAATATATCACATTTATCTGGTAAAAATAATGATAGATTTTATCGTACGAATTAATATTATTTTACAAACTTATCTAATAATAATATACTATTACTATAAATTAAAAAATTAAAATAGAATATATTACTGAGATTACCATAAATTTCAGCACAAGAAGGACCGAAAAACCAATAAAAAAGTATCAAATTACATTAAAAGACATGAAAGAAGAAGAATGAAAAAAGAACACAATCACTTGATTACAAGAATATGTTTTTAAACTATATCTGGAAAGAAAATAATACATATCTATCATATGTTTGATAGTAACACTTGTCTTGTCGGTTAACAAATACAAATTAACTTGAAGAAGACATTGCTCATATATTATCAAATTAGTATTGAACTATATCGGCTAATATATTGTATTTATTTATTTTGTTTTCACCACTCGTATCCAATTTATTGGACCGATTAATCCGATTCAAATTAAATTTTAACATTAAATAATTTCAGTCATCTCTCAAATAATGTAATTACGGGTTAATATATCATATTTATCTAGTGGTAAAAATGATAGATTTACTCTCCTAATCAAAATTCAACTTTAGCTAATCTTTTGAATTAGTTTCATGCTTGTTACACTGATAATTTTATATTAAATAATAATATAAAATTATTTTACCGTCAATTTTTTATTAAACTTATAAATATAGTACTATAATTTTGGCATTACTTCCCCATAACATGTGAAATTATAATCCATTCCCAGGAGTTCTAGGTCCCCAAGTTCTTTGTGGGAGTTTAGGTAAAGGTTTGCCACGAGCAAAATGACAAGCATAACAAATAAAAGGATTATATAAACACATATATGGTCTATAATCTGTCTGGCAATACTTTTTAATTTTTTCCCATCTTGAACGTGAAATTGTAGCCAGTGAACCATAATCCAAAAGACCTCTTCTTGCAGCCTCAGCACCATTCACAAATATTGTCATAACAAAGAGAATTAATACAAGACAAATAGTGCTGGATTTTGCCATGATATAGTACTATTAACTATATATATTTGTTTTGTTTCATTTAATTTCTTTTATGGATGAATTTGCTTTCAAATCACTATAACTTATAGCACTGATGATGAGAGTTATGTGAACTATTAATTGCATGAAACGTAAAGTGAATTAAATTGCTCTTTACGTTATCCACTACATGAAAATTTTATGGTGATTGTTTCTGGGAACGGTAAAAGAAACATGCATGGTTTAATATATCAACTACGGTAATGTCTCCCCATCTATTTATCTGAAATGTCAGATTAAAAATTTTATGGTGATTGTAGTATAAATTTAATTAATTTGTTAAATTAATTTACACCGACATATTTATTCATTAAACTCCTACTCTATTGTAATTATTAATATTTTTTTTTTGACTAATGTAATTATTAATATTGTCTGTATTTTAAATAAATACTTTATTAATTCATTTATTGTTTTAAGAAAATTTATTAATATACAACACAATATACAAAATACGATTTATGTTTTTCATAAAAAAAGACGATATTTTTTCTGTTAACAAGAGTTTAAATATGAAAAAAAAATAAAAATTATTAATATACAACACAGTATACAAATTTAATATACTCTTATTTCAAAAAAAATTAAATAAAATAAATAAATTTAAATACCATATATTTTTTTGGATGTGAAAATTATGATGACATTTTAGTGTTGCAAAACTGGTGATGGTTGTATTCATTCCAGATAGGCCGACAACACAATCCACCCACACAAATTCCTTCCATAATCATTTTCTTCCTTTCTTGTTTCTTAGTGCTGTGTGGTGGGATCCTCCATTCTCATTATTATATTATATTCAATTACAACAGAGAAACCTCAAAACCAAGGATCCAATGTTTTTTATGTGTCTTTGATTTCTGATTTACATGTTTTTTATTCGTTTTATGTTGTTCTAAGAATTTTTTTTGATACCCTTTTGGACCCTTTATTTGATTTGTTGAAAAGTTTGATACTTTTTGCAAATCTGAGTTAATCTTAGTTTTTTCAATTTTTTGTGTGTTATTATTTCAATGGGGTGTTTTGATGAAGGGCATGTCAATGGTGAGCTTGAAAATGGTGTGAGTATGTTTGGTTGTAGTGAGGTTGAAGATGAGGCAAATACAGTTGCTATTGAAGATGCTGTCAAGGTTCTTTTGTTGGGTCTTGGTGAAGATATTAATAGGGAAGGTCTTAAAAAGACACCACTTCGTGTTGCAAAGGCTTTACGTGAAGGAACTAGAGGTGATTTTCATTTTGTTTTTGTTTGGTTTTGTGATTTTCAAACTTCGTAGTGAATTTGATTTAATATCTCAATTATTGCAGTTTAGTTGATGTTTCTCTCATGAGATATGTTCATTATTAAGAGCTTAGCATATGAGTTGTGTGTTAAATTTTTTGAGAAGGAAAGGCTTCTTTCTAAGTACTTTAATATTATCGGTGTTGACGTGTCAATGTCTAGTGCTTGTGTCGTGTATGTGTTAGTGCTTCATAGATTATCATTGTCTTTGATGTTGCAAATATAGACTATGTTCAATTAACATGTTATATGACTATGATGCAATTTACTGCACTTTATGTTGACCAATAACCATCATGATGTATAAGCTATAGTTAAGGTTAGAATGGGAACAATAATTATTGTTTATTTAAATAGCTTTGTAATTGTAAGTACTCCCTCTCTTTCAAAATGAGTGTCACTTGCAAAAAAAGTTGTTTGTTTCAAAATGAATTTCAATTACACTTTTCATTGTAGGAGTAATTTGTTTTCTTCCAATTTTATCCTCAAATGATTATTGTGTACACTATTTCCAAAGCTTTATATTCCACTTTAATAGTAGTTAATAAGGTTTGTTTAGTAAAAGTGTCATATATCATTGTATTTCGTAATCTGTGTGCAAAAACCTTAAACAACACTCATTTTGAAACGGCAAGAGTAGTTCAGTATTTGTTGAGCACTATTTTGCTCCTTCCTCCATTTTCGGTTTCTTGTTTTACATTTTGTACTACTATTTGCATAGTTTCTCTCAATGAGTATGTCCATTTGTTATTGTGTAAAATTAAAAAAATTGTCATATTTTCTTGCATAGTATTGTTACAAATCTTGAAGAAAAATCTCTTTTTCCCAGGTTATAGACAAAAAGTGAAGGACATTGTTGAAGGTGCTTTATTTCCTGAAGCTGGCCTAGAAAATAACAAAATTGGACATGCCGGGGGTGCAGGCGGGCTTGTGATTGTCCGAGACATTGACCTTTATTCCTACTGTGAATCTTGCATGCTACCTTTCCAGGTCAAATGTCATGTCGGTTACGTCCCTTCTGGCCAAAGAGTTGTTGGATTAAGCAAGCTCTCTCGTGTTGCCGAAGTATTTGCTAAACGACTTCAAGAGCCTCATCGTCTAGCAGATGAGGTATGTTCGGCTTTGCAACAGGGAATAAGACCGGCAGGTGTAGCTGTCGTACTTCAGTGTACACATATTCACTTTCCAGACATCGAATCAATCTTTCTAGAATCAAACCAGAAAGGTTGGGTGAAAATACATGTTTCATCAGGTTCTGGTGTCTTTGAAAGCAAAACCGCAGATGTATGGACCGATTTCTTTTACCTTATTAAATCTAGAGGCGTTGATATAGAAAAAATTCATGTTCAAGGTTCATCTGACCAATGCTGGTGTCCTTCTCTCTCGGCTCTTTCCACTAAAGTTTCCTCCAAAATCGGACCAATCAATCCAGCAATGGTCACCGCAGTATCATCAATTCTAAAGTCTTTGGGAGAAGATTCGGTTCGGAAGGAGCTTGCAGGCACTCCTAATCGATTCGTGAAATGGCTGTTAA
Source organism: Trifolium dubium (assembly GCA_951804385.1). NCBI lineage: Eukaryota > Viridiplantae > Streptophyta > Magnoliopsida > Fabales > Fabaceae > Trifolium > Trifolium dubium. The sequence goes on along the minus strand of OX638073.1, from coordinate 1,571,609 downwards.
ACTTCCAAAGCATTGACATGGATGTGAAGCTGAATGGCTCCATTTGTAGGGGGATAAAACCTTTGAATGCCGCCTGCGAGGTGGTAAATAGCATCGATAAACAAATATACTCCGAGTTGAACTTACCATTTTGGTCACAATGTGAGCATCATATACTTCCATTTCACGGTGTTGTTCACGTAGGATACTTCCTTTCAGAAGGATTCAATCCAATTGGAAAATCACTTTTACAGTCAATAGTACATTTTTATGGTTTCAAGCTCCAAGTTCAAGAAAGGCTTACAAAGCAAATAGCAGAAACTATTTCACCACTTTTAGGTGGAAATGTAATAGTAGTTGTAGAGGCAAGTCACACATGCATGATTTCTAGGGGAATTGAGAAGTTTGGAAGCAGTACAGCTACCATTGCTGTATTAGGATGCTTTGCAACTGACCTTGCTTCTAGGACCTCATTCTTGCAAAGTATTGCACATGCTACGTCTTCTGGAGGGCAATAATAATTCTTCTTCGATCACATTTTGCAATGATTAATTGCATACATTCTCTGCATTTTTTGAAGGTTTTACAACCAGCAATGCAGCAGCCTATCTACACATTGATCATTACATTCAAAGTTCAATCTTTAGTCAGACTCTCCTTACATCTGGGCCGGACTATGGATTACCATGACCCTCTTTACGTGGAAACCAGAAGGGCAAGACCAAAAATGTCCACCAAATTTTGTTGTTCTGGTGACACAGTCTTACACTCTGAAGTTGCCTGATGATTGATAGTCAAATCACTTCAGAAATATTAAGGAGGTGAGTCACCTTGTCAAGATTTACACGCCGGAAGGCTGACTCTAGTATTAGTCGATCCTCAAAATATTTGTGTGTTTAATTTACAAAGGTTCATACCTGTTTACATTATTTTATGTAATATAAATGTTTTGATGATGTGCTTGCAAATGCGGATTGCCATGGAAATTTAGTGATTGAATGTATCACCATAGCATCTACCTTCCAGTGTTGAATTGATGGTTATAAAATTTTGATAATTATTTTACTTGTCTTTTACTTTATTTTAGCTCTTAACCTTTTTTTGGTTGACAAAAAGAGCTTGTGCATCCTTTTGTTGCTTATCCTTCAAAGTTTTGCTCTCTATAGCAAATGATGTTGAAGTATATCTGTTATAATTTATAAGGGAATAATTACCTGATTTTTAATAATATCCCATAATTTCGAATTTGAACTCATATTGTACACTTGTGTCTTAATCTAGACATTTGATTATGGTAACATTATGATACTCTTTTTGCCAACTGCCATAATTAGGGATTTTAGTTCCCGCAGTATGCCCAGAAGCTTTGACCTTTTGAACTACTTATGAGACTAATCTATAGGTGGTTGTTTGGAGCGCATACTAAACTGTTTGGTTTTCGTAGTTTCCCAACCATAATGTCTAGAATAACTTTTGAACTCATTTTCTCCTCCTTATTCCGTCAAGATATCACTCGACCAACCCTTGATTGATATAAAAGTGCATCACATTTAACAACGAGCGTATTCATGACATTAGCTTTGTTCAAATTCGCCAACAATTTCTTTCAACTATTCTCGAGAAATCATAACATCTTTATATAAACGACCTCGAGTTAGAGCTCTACAATATTGGATTGGATGACATTATCATCTCAAAATATGATAGCATGCTTTAAGAGCTTTCTTTGAAACTCTTGTTAACACATGTATATATTGCTATCCTTTACATTTTATACAATTTATGAACACAAACAAAATACATGAACAAAATATGCTAGTGGTTGGAAACAATTGACCACAGCTATAATATGGGATTCAAACACTTAATGCTTTTAACAAACCAGCAGCATATTGTCTTGCCCATTGATCATAGTGAAGAATATCTTCAAGTGAAGGAGATACTACCAAATCTTTTTGGTGTTCATTACATGTTAGCTCCACAACCTTGAAAATATCTAGATAACTAATCCTGAAAACAGAAATAATATTTTAATCCACAAATTTCACATCGAATTTCGACAATAATTTAGATAGTTAACATGGTCGAAATATTTGCTTGATTACATTCAGTGGATGATTAATGAATATAAAAGATGTTGCAACTCATTAAATTGCAGAACTATAATTTTGGATGATTATTTCATGAACATTTTTCAACTACATGGCTAGCTAGTGATTCTTCTCCTTTAGGACACATAACTTGTTCAACTCACAAATTTCACATATGATCACACAAAACTGTAGTAGAATTAGATTATACTTACTTTTCTGCAACAAACAGTTCTACAGCTATCTCATTTGCAGCGCTAATAACTCCGGTCATGGTGCCTCCGGCACGTCCAGCAGCGTAGCAAAGATTCACAGATGGAAACTTCTTAGTGTCTGGAGCTTGAAATGTTAGAGAACCATACCTGAGTCATTAGAAATTATCACTTTATTAAATGATCCATTCATACATTTATACAGAAAAGACACATATTGATGATGAACATTATGTAATTATAAAAAGCTATAGACCCTGTTTGGATAAAGAAAAAACTTAATTTTCTGGCTTCCAAGAAATGCTATAAGGATATAAGCGCTTATGTATAAGTTACTTCTATATTCAAAGAAAAAATAAAGTTAAACTATTTTCACATATGATATAAGTTATATTCATAAGCTATCCTGGGTGAAATTTATAGAACATGTCATAAACTGTTTTCAAAAGATTTTCCAGAGTCTCATAAGTGCGTATATCATTAGATAAGTTCAAATAAGTCAATCCAACCAAATTCGATAATATAGCAACATTATTCCTTTTGTTTGTCAGTGATTTAAGCCATCTAAAAAATTGTGAAAATAAGAAAAAAGGAAAAATGATTGTACTTGGTAAGATCAAGGCGAGGCCAAGTTATTTCGGAACAATAGACTCTTTCTGGCCAAGACAAAGTATAAAGGAGTGGCAACCGCATATCAGGTAACCCCAACTGTGCAATAACAGAAGAATCCTGCAAATAACAACAACATCAAAACTCATATAAGAAGAAGACATCAACTTGTAGATATTGTCATTCATTATATTCTTATTTGTATATACATTTATATTAACAAGTATTGGTGAACACATTATATTGTAAGGATTAAACTTGAACCTGTGTTTCAACCAATGAATGTATGATTGATTGTGGATGAATAACAATCTCAATATCATCATATTCTGCTCCAAACAAGTAATGTGCTTCAATTACTTCTAAACCCTGCCAAGAAGGAAAAAAAAAAGAACCATTTTATATAAAAGAACACATCATTAACAAAGTATTTTTGTGGCATTAACGAAGTTAGTTACCTTATTGAAAAGGGTAGCAGAATCTACAGTTATCTTTCTTCCCAAAGTCCAAATGGGATGTTTCAATGCATCTTTAAGTTTAATATCTTTCATCTTTTCAATAGGCCATTCTCTATCGACATCGGGAATGAAAGATAGTTCAGGTCAATTTTATAGAGCTTAGAAGCAGCACTAAGAGATGGAACAATTATAGGTTTCTACTAGTAAAAGAATATTGATTAAAATAAATGTACTTGGATTGCTTGTAGTCAGTGTGTCACCGATCGTTGGATTGAGGTCAGACGGTCAAGATTTCAAGCTTGGTATTTTATATTAAGAAGAAAAAATCAAAATCTGCATTGAAATTTGGACTGTCTGGTCACGGTCCAACGGTCACCGATGTGTTGTCTACATGAATGCACCATTTGGCAACTGTTTTTGAACTACTTTGTTATACCTGAAAGCCCCTCCAGAACCAGTTAATTGGATTTTCCTCAGTGCACCCTTTGGCAACCCTTGGATACACTGTGTAGACAAAAATCCATAAGCATCCGTGATTAATATCAGCAACAATAATGGATGCAAATGATTTGGACTTAAAATACCTGAAAAATGGCAGAATGTTCTGAATCAGCAGGAAGAATTTTGATGTTATTTTTGTGAGCAAGAGGAAGAACGAAAGCGCCTCCGGCAATCATTGTCTCTTTGTTTGCCAATGCTATGTCTTTCCCTGCTTCAATCGCCGCAACTGTTGGCTGTATAAAATAATAGAATGAAACATCAGTTGTCTGATAAGTTATAACCAATAATTTAATTTGAGTTTCAAACTCTTATATCAAATAATTATGTTACATAAATCACTATGAACACAAGGTGATTAATAAATATATCAGGTGTCAAAAGTCATTAACCATCAACGTACACTTCATTAAACACAAATTTGAACATGAGTTTCTACACCTGATACATCCATTAATCATCTAGTGTAAACCTAATTAACCACGTATTTGAACTGCATTAACCACATAAATGTCATCTAAATTTGGTTGTATATATGAAAATCATTTCTATTGTAAATATGCATAAAGATTAAAGATCACATTGGTTAGTAAGTATCATGATTGAGTGAAAGAGACGTGATCCGAATTTACCTTTAATCCTGCACAGCCAACTATTCCGGTAACTACTGTGGCTGCATCAGGGTGACGAGCAACCTGAAAGAAAAAATTAATTTTACTTGGAAGAAAGAAAGAAAACAATAGTGGTTTCATAAAGCCAATCATATGAAGATTTTTACCTCAATAACACCTTGTTCTCCAGGGATGATTTCAGGTTTGTGTTCCAAATCAGCCAAAGCCTCTTTGAGTTCGTCAATTTTAGACTCGTCTCTAAGAGCTACTATTTCAGGCTTAAATGTCTTTATCTGCACAATATCAAATACTAAAAAAATGAGATTTAATCAAAGATATGATATTGATTTATATGAAGCATCGACATAGACACAGACATGTCTGATGTCTTCAATCTGAAGTGTCGGTGTCCGAACATACCTGATCAGCAAGAAGAGTAACATTTGAACCAGCTGCAAGTCCCACAATTCTGAATCTTTCTGGAAACTCAGCCACTATATTAAGTGTCTGCAAAAGTAAACAAGATTAAAACAAATATAAAAATGTAGAAGAACAAGCCAATTATTTAAAGTTGTTCTTTCATTTCAAAGATTCAAAAATAGAAGACGCCAAAAAACTTAGAATTTTAATTTTCATAGACATTAGGGAATGCAAATTTGACTCATTATTAAAATCTTTTATTATGAATATGGTATATTAACAAAGATGTCAGTTAGTCCCGTGAGCGTAGCTCAGTTGGTAGGACATTGCATTTTATATGCAGGGTTTAGGCTACTTGACCAAAAAAAAAAAACAAAGATGTCAGTTACAAATCTAAGAATTAGGATAACCTTAATATAAATTAGCCAATATATGAATATCATATAGTACTAGTTTCATGTTACAAAGTTATTTTGCCTATCAAAAACAAAATATTGTGGTATATTTCAAAAAATAATAAATTATATTGGGATATATGTAACAGCTAACTTGATTTTATCTAATTCATAAGCACTTTGTTAGCATTTGAAACAATACATAAACATCTCGACATTCAAAATCTTAAGGCATTGAGTGTCACCTCTTGTATATATCATTTATTTAGTTCATTTCTAGTCAGTTTGAAACTAATATTTGCCTATAAAAAAATATCAATGTGAGACTAAATACTGACACTTGGATTTTTACCAAATCAAACTCTCGAGTGTGAGTCTCTCATGTCGCTATATTTGATCCATTACACGTGGATTCACTCTCGTTCTCCCACCAAGCCGAACCAAAGCTATGATAATGATGCCACTTTATGGTACATAAATTGATTTCAAAGAATAATATAGTATGTTTTATGATAGAGTTGCTTATACCTGAGTTCCAATAGAACCAGTTGAGCCTAAGACAGAGATGGGTTTTGGTCCATCCCATGTTTTGAAATCACTAGGCTCTGGTATAGCTGTTCCTGGCCAAGCTGGTTGTGGTGAATTTGCAGAGCAATGAACTCTTCTCTTTAGTATTTTTGTGTCACCCTCTTTTCTCTTCAATGCAAAGCTACCTGATCATTACCAAATCACAATCATCAAACTCAACTTAGCTTATCAATCATTGTAATAATAGGATATAACAGCATGAAAAATAATTTCAACATGGCACAGATTAGCATCATACAAATCATCTATTTAACTTTTACTTATTTTTATTTTGAAAAGTTTAGGTCAATTTAATTTTAGATTTACCAGGGATATTATCCACCAACGAATATGCATGTGACTTTGTGAGTCTCTTAAAAAACACTTAACTATCTATAAAAAAAATGCATGGGATATTTTCCACCAAAACATTTAACTTTAGTCTCTAAAAAAATATTCCACACTTATGGTTATGGTCCCCCAATGGAAGGCAGCCAAAGAAATTTCTTAACACTTCTAGAAATATTTTGAGGGTCCCCTTATATTTTAAATAACTTATTATATATTAAATTTTAAAAAAAAAATCATGTGATGAAGTATAACTTATTATTAATTGCACAAATAGCCAGTTAAAAAATGATAAGGTGGATTAAAAATAAATCACCTACTCCCTTGCAAAATAAAATAAAATTAATCTCTTACTTTTTATATATCCTATCATATTCCCTATTTCCTCTTACAAAAACGTACCTTCTGAAACCAAAAATAAATAAAACACCTTCTTTAGTGTTATTAATATTTTTTCCCTATGATTTTATGTTTATATTGCTGATTGGGAAAAAAAGAACAGGTAATTCTAATCCAATTCGATAAAAATATAAAATACTGTACTAGTAATATGTAACACAAGTTATGGTAAAATAATAATAATAATAGTAATAATAAGCTATTCAAAAAATAATAATAATAATAATAGTAACTTTATGTAGAAAAAAAAGTAATACTAAGTATTTTATTTTTTACTAAAGGTAATACTTAGTTATAATCAAGGAAGTTAACACAAATATATGTTTGAAAAGAGGAAGCTCTTATCATGATGATTATTTTTTTGAATAAGTTATCATGATGATTATTAATATGATCATTATTTATTTATCCACCATATAATATATATGTACATGATGAGACAAAGACATGAAGGAAGAACCTGGAAGTTTTGAGGTGTTAGAGTTAATCGTATCAGAGAAAAACAAAGGTTTAACTTGAGCTGGGGAAGACAAATTCAAAGCCATGATCAATGAATTATTAATTAGTTGAATCAACCACTCAATATACAATGACCGAAAAAAATGAACCAATGAGAGTATTTATAAGCAATCAATTAAGTACGTACCTAGTGAGAAATATTAGCAAATTAAGTGAAAATATTATTGCCACAATTTATATGTGTGGTGTAAGAAATGATAACCTCAATGACAAGGATAATATTATTACAAACCTTTGAGGATTTCTTTTATTCCTTTCAAATTGAAAAAAAATTATTTAATCCAAGAGCGTTTAGATAAAATTATGCGGATCTATTTTAACTTAATCAAGGTCTTAAATTTAATCTTTGAATGGGTATGTAGTAACATTAAAACTCTTATGGAGAGACATTTATCTATTTGAGTATCACAAGGCTCAAAAGATTGGTCTCTGCAATTGCACGCACATCGATTTATATAAAAAAAGACTATTTTTATTGGTACACGTGTTAAGTTTTTATGGTATGAAAACAAAAACTGGATAATGGGGTCAAGAACTAGAAGTAACTATAAATTGGGCCCAATGAATATCCGACACTAGTTGTTGGATTCATATTGATCAAGAAATTGAAATTTTCAACCAAAAAAGAAGAAAGAAAAAGAAATTGAGATATAGATTCATAGGGTCCTCCTCCCAAGTGATGAAACTTCCATAATGCATAATGATATTAACCACATAACAAGTGAAGACAATGTATTGCAAATAGTCCAGCATTTTTCTACACAATAATTCTTGTGGTCCCCAAATTTATATAATTTTGATTTGATGGATTTTGTTCATTGAATCAATGATCTTAAAAAGCGTATCATAATTTAGGAACTCTACTATACAAAATATTAAAATGCACCTTTGAATTATTCAACATCAGTCAAAATACTTTTTATGTCAAATAATTCCGTTATGAGACAATACGAGACTGTAATTTGTCTAAGTCACATTTCAATTTATTTTTTTATGTTTATTAAACGTCCAAAATTAGAATCCTAAAATCATTTAGCATTGATGAGGGGTTTACGCATAAGAAAGAACTATTAGAATGCAAGAATGAGCTGATTATTTATAGATGCAAAAATATACATTTTACAATATCAAAATTTACAGAGCAATTTTCCAAAAGGCGGCATGGGGATACAGTGGGGAACTCAACATATTTATTTACAGTAAATCATCATGTGGTAGTTAATTGTATGAACTTTGCTCTTAGTGTAGCAGGTGGAAAACACTAAATGTGTAGGCTATATAACCGAGCAAGTGAACATCAACATTCCTTTTACCCTTTTTGGAAGGATTTCGATTTCGATTCGGCATATGGAATGGCAACTCCTCATATTCAGGCTTCAGTCAAGCAAAGTTTTCATCAACAAACAGCAACATCGTAGTTACAAGATCAACGGCTCACGAGCCAACCTGGTTTAATTAGGATGTCTTCCTTAAAATTGCGACCAGAGACAGACACTGACTCACCTTGACGCCGGTAACACTGCAAAGTATTAGAAGCACAATTAAGAAAAACCCATCTCTAATAGCGTCAGTATTAAAAAGAAGCATAGCTAAACAATCACGGAGAAAGTTCCATCAATGTAATCTACCAAGAGAAGAATACCAAATTAGAGTCCTTCAAGTTTAAACCATCAGTCAGCTTTTCTTCAAAGTTTAGTGAAGACAAGCATGTCAAGGATTCCAAAAAATAACACATTGGGAAACAGCTTAGCAGTACAAAGATGGATGAGGCAAGGAAGTTTGGGCAAAAGCTCTATTTGAGGAATCAATTGAGAGAAGTGATCAAGCACTAACCTTGTAACATACAACAGTATCGTCAGGGTACATTGCAAATAACTTCGTACCAAGGCGTGCATTACAGGAATCACAGAGACTCTCATCATTAATCTGCACATGCCTTGATCTTTCATCTAATCTTGACAACCTTGCATCAATGTCTACGGCACGGGATAAATTATGCACAATCTGAAACATATGTTATTCAAGTTACCAATACCAGTTCACCATACTTGGTTGTCTACAGAATTTTATGAAAGTATGGCAAGAAAATGTAAAAAGATTGCACACGAGGAAATTTTGGTAAAAATGATTCAAGTTCGGGAACAACTATGAACTTGAGTGGTAAAAATCCACATTAACTAGCGATTGTTGTTGTTGTGAAATTCTTGTGGAATGCACCTCACTAGGAGAGAACATATAGAAAAATAAGATTACCTCCTGATAGCAACCACTACATTCTGATTTTTATGGAAAATGTAATCTCTAAGGTTATGGAAAATCTATCTGAAAAAGAAAACCGTGAAAGTACCTGTCCTTGACGATGATGATGAACTCTGGCCCTGAACATTCTTAGTAAAGTCTCAGAAGCAAGTTGAAGCGGCATATCTGGTGATAGTTTCTGCATTTAAAAGCCAAAAGATTTAGCAAGTACCTGGGGAGTGCATACAAATAATATACAAAAACAGCTAAAAAGAAGAGCGTGAAAATCTGAAAATGATTAGATACAGAGTCCTTCAATCCATCCAATCCTGATAATTATACTCAAGGGTTTATGAAGCATTGAATACTGCTGAAATAATGCCTGTACATTTCAAACTATCTCTTCTAATAATTGACTTGTCGTGTTAATATTCTAATAACAAGATATCAGACCCGTCGATAAAAATATTTTCCTATTTATTCCTACCAAAACCTCTTGTCAAAGAGCATTTAAAGGGGTCAGGTAAAAACACGGGCAATTTTACATCACATGCTACATGCAACACCCAACTTGACAAGAGAACGGACAAAAATCATCCTAACGGCATGAGCTGCAGGAATCGTTGGATTAGCAAAACAATACGTGACCTGAATCTCTCCTGATGCAATGATGAGTATAAATAGGTGTATTTTGTATCACACCATTATGGCCAATCTGGTGACACTCAACCAATGCTATCATATCCCACATCCTCAAAACAAAAAGGGTGTCTGACTATTTTTTAAATTTGATTGTGCCCTAGTATATCTGACACACTATTACTAGCACTCAACAGGTTCAATGATCCTAAAGCTGGTCCAAACTAGGGGTTTGTGACCTGAACAAACCAGCCAATGAGACAGCACAGTATAAACAGTCTCGTCTACTTGTTAAAGCTGATATAGACTGAACTTAATACCTCTAAAACTTGCAATGGGTCCAATGATTCTCCATGGTTGTGGAGAAGGCGAACAGCAGCAGTAAACATGGGATCCTTACCATCTTGTGGATCCAAATACATGTCTAGCAATCTGAAGACATTTGACAAAAAAGTAAAACAGCATTAAGCATAATTGTGGTAAATAACCGTAGCTTACATAAATAAAGCATTAAAAGGGTAAAATCGAGACAAACTGCATGTAGGCATCGGCTCTTCCAATCTCAGCACAATACTGCTCAGCAGCTTCACTGTCTTCTAGTTTCCTGGGAGCCAGCAGACAACAATAATAAATAAATGTACAGTGCTTTGGCTATTTTACACTTTGTAATATGTAAACTTTTTTAAACTTACAAAGCCAAAATTTGGAGGACCAAAGTCTCTTGCCCCAATCTTCTATATAGAATAGCCTGTCAAGTAAGCCCAATTAAACAAAAAAGGTTGAAAAAGGTAATGAACATAAGGGAATTTATCATATCTCGTCCCAAAGATAGTCAGTCTATGAAACAAAGCACCATAAATAGAAAATACATCAAACTAAACAGACTTTAAGATAACATAGTCAAATGACTTGTTATTACGTTATTACCTTTTCCAACCATAATTCTGATCCTTCAATCAAGTCGAGAACTTCTTCTGGATCATACAAGTCTGATGATTGCAAAAAGATCTGTAATCTTTCCCTGACAGAAGTCTGAAAGATAGAAGTAGCCAAATATGTTCTCTCGGTGTTTCTACTAGCAAGATTTTCAGAAATATTTTCCAACTCAAAGGCTTCAATTGCTGATTTGGCAAGTGAAAGGGCATACAATGTATGCAACTGAGTATCAAAGCAGTCTTGATCTTCAATCAACCATTGGAGGTACCTACAATAAGTAGGATGTCAGGGTATGCAAAGAAGCAGAACATTAAAAATAGAGTATAAATCAATATTACAACAACCAACCCTTAACCCATTAGGTGTAATCATAGACATTAGAGCATAAAAGCAATGAAGATGGGGCAGTAAAATAATTAATAGCATAATGTAATCCTGAGAATCAATATACATCTCAATACAAGTCTCCAACAAATACCTCTGTAAAATTTCTACTTTCTGTGGATCAATAGATGTAATGACTTCATCTGCAGTATGAAATGAACATATCACTAATGATTTAATAAATAAAATCAAATTACCAGAGACGGAAAACAAAAACATCGTGATAAAGATGATATTTGAGAACCCTTGGCATATTACATTAGCCATTCTTTGATAATAGACAAGTGGACCAAATTATGCAAAATATATTCAAAATTTGCATTTCTCACAATCCAAAACATTATCATAATATCATTGTAGAAATTCATGAGTGTCAGAGTGCTTGAAGAATCAAGGCCAACCAGGAGAAAGTTGGATCTCTCGTTTGTCCGATGTTAGAACTTTGACTGCAAGAAGCTGGCTGATATCTGCAATCTGGAATGATAAAGTCCAAAAAGAAGAGTCATGGAATTGTAGACATTCTATTTGCATTAACTACCAACTTCTTAACCACTCTTAGTCATACCCATCCTAAATGTTGGAGAATCAAATCTTGGTCAGATGACTCCTCAAGAATCTTAGAAGCTTCAGCTGCTGCAATTGCCTTGCCAGAAATAAGGTTTTCCCCACTATCCTGTATAATAGTCTCCAAAGCAGGGTCTTTCCGCAAGCTAGATGAATAGCTTCTTGCTAGGATGCGCCAAATAGCCACAGCTTTTGAGCTCATTCCTTTACTGGCGTATAGAAAGGCAAGGGTCCATAGGTGCCCTGACTCTTCTAACATGTGTTCCAACTCCTCCTGCAAAGAAATGTATATCATAAGGTTATCTGTCAGGACAGCCCAACACAATTGGGAACATGTCATGCAGCAAAACAACATGTCTTTGTTTAAGAAGCAGCACTGATTTAAACAAAGGGGGACACCTCTTTTATTTTTTGTTTACACTTGTGGTTAATATTCCAAGCAGGTTTTATCATTCCGGTTTAGCAGCTTAATTTTGCAGTAGATACAAGTATTGTTTGAAAAACGTTAAATGTGGCCATTCCAAGAACAAGGTTTTTTTTCAAGTTTTCTAAAAGAATAATAGGCACGTTACTGTCCAGATTTTGAAAATGTACTGAAATATCTTCAACCAAATAATTATACATAAAATTAACATACTAATATAAATGCAAAACATAACAACTTGTATGTATTGAATAATTTGAATACGCAATACCAATAATCTGCACATACCACAACACACCAATTCGTTGAAGACGCCAACCTCTCCATGTCCTCCACGCGATTCAAAGCTCTATAGAGATACATTAATAGAGTGTCAACCCCCTCACTGACTGTCTGCATTAACTTTTTCTCTCGACAGGCCTCCAAATACCTATACATAATATTCATCAATAAAGGGTCACCGAGAAGATGATTAATATATAAAAATCATGGATACTTCAAAAACGCAAGCCTACAACAATGCGGGCTGGGCTGGAAGTACTACGGGCAGAAGATCTGCTGGTGGTTATTGTACATTGGTCAAAAAGAACCTTGTTACATGGCAAAGTATGAAACAAAATTTGGTGGCAAGGAGTCATGATAAAGCATTGTGTCAAAGAGCCCCACATTTGAAGTGAGAAGGCCTATACATGGGTCATGGGTTTATAAGTAGAGGTAAACCTCACCTTACAAGCCGGTTTTGTAGGGTTGAGTTAGGCCCAACTCCCAATTCTAAGAAGCATAATTTAGATCAAGGACCCATGGAATGTGTGAAATTATTTGGATCGAAAGACTACAAAAGAATTAATGTTACGAATACACCTATGAAAGTCTACTGCGACAAGTAAACAACCTGCATAGCTCACAATTCTATTCTCCATGATAGAGCCAAGCATATGGAAGTAGATAAACACTTCAATGAAGAGAAGATAAAAGTTATGCATACCCTATGTCATTACAAGTTTACAACAAATCAAGTTGCAAACATTCTCACGAAGGGCACGTCCAAGAAGTACCTTAATGATTTCATCGACAAGCTGTCTGTGGGAGGCATTTCTAAGCCAGCTTGCAGAAGGGTGTCCTAAGAACCAAACGAGATTTTAAATCCTATGTCCTGGATAATAGGACTTTGAATAGGATAAATGCAGCTAATGGTACTGGTAATAAGATAAAATAATTTCTGATCTTTTGGGATGTAGATAAGTAGTATACACTACCCAGATTCATGTCATATTGCTTCTATTAAACAGGACTGTTCTATTTTTCCAAATCAAACAAAAAAATACATTTTTTGCAAATAAAATATATAACAAACTAAAGGAATATAAACTTTTCATAAAACAAAAAAGGAATACGAACCTGCTAATATTTTTTATTGCTGACTCCAGCAAATCAGCTCTATTCGGTGGATTCAGAAAATGATCATTGTCTACTATTGTTTCTACCCCTGCTTTTCTTAGGAAAGATGCTCTCTGGATTGTCATCAAGCCATCATCGACTACATCTTCAAGAGGGGCTGGGGGTGGATGCAAACCCCAATACCGATTCCTAGGAACCTACAAAAGCCAGTTTGAACCTCTGTACCACATTCATAAAGCACAAATTTTAAATATTTGAATAATTCATATTCATTAAGAACAAGTAGAAAACTTCACTGACATTACCAGTTCAACTATTATGTCATAAGGAAATGAATGAGAAAATAATCCACCACATGGTCATGCATGCAAGATCATACCAACCCACTTGCACAATCACATGGATGTATAATGCTCAACAATGAAGAGAGCTTAATATGGCTATATATCGGTTTCATGTAAAAGAACGTAGCTCAAATAGTTTATCCAATTACGACAAATAAAAAATTAAAATCTAGTCACTAAATAGTAGTATCTAATGAATTGAAACACTGAAGCTTTTAAAATGGTTGCTGTACAAAACTGCATTCGGACATTGTATTCTACGTTAATATTCATTTGAAGTGAAAACAAGGCATGAATTATAAAACTGCATTCAGACTTTGTGTTCTACCCTAATACTCATTAGATGAGAAGACGAGGCATGAGACAAATATACATATCTTCTACCCAATTTACATCTTATAAATGTTGCTAATATAGTAATTGACACTAATCAAAGGTGGAGGATTTCTTCACATTTAAAGTTTTATTTCTGTTGGCTTCACCCACAGCAGAGACAAAAACATACTTATAGCATTAATATGTTAAAAGGGATACAAACACAATAGTACCAGTAAGGACCAGCGATTAGGATCTCGCATTATGAATGGGAATATTTCAGAAGGTTGCATCGTCTCAGAGAGCAGAAAGTGGTCCACCGCTTCTTCAAAATGCAAGTCAAAAAGCAAGAGGAATCCCACTTGAGCATGAACAAATGAGAGCAAGTCTTTTGACATTTCACCTTCATACTCGAGCTCTTCTACCAAGGATATAGCTCCCTTATAGTTCTTCTTCCTCAAAAGATCTTTTATTTGTTCTACAGACGGTACTTTCTGATAGCACACAACCTAGAAGTATATGTTAAAATTAAAATAAATACATGAGTTTCTTCAATGACCTAGATATGAGAGCATAAAGGTCACGGTTAAAACAAATTATATGAGTTTCTTCAATGACCTACAACGAATGTCAGAAATATATAAGAACATATAGTACTGCATAGGGAGCATCCAGTCCAATGTGGCATTTGGTACTTGATGATATTGAGTTGAAGGATATCTCATCTTGGACTGGAATCAAATTTTAGCTTCAACTTGAAATGCTCAGTCAAATTAGCACTCGAGCCTTTATCTCTACTCCCTCAAGCCTTTACTACTTTGATTAATGAAGTAAACAACAATTTATTTTTCAGTTTTGAGGCCTCTACAACTACTTCAAGTAAGTTCCCATTTTCTTTGTCATTTAAAGCATGTATGTTTTAGAAAGAGTTTTCTAATCCAAGAAATGCTATTTGTTACTTCTTCATATAAAGGGCTTCATGACAGACCTATCTTTTTTTGGTACATTGGAAAGATAAATTGCTCCCTGCCATGAATTGATCCATGGTCCTCCCCCTATCCAACCCATATGTCCCCCGGCTCTTACCACTTGAGCTATCCTACGGGGACCATGAGAGACCTATCTACAAACTACTTAAAAGCTTCTTTATTTATCTTTTTTTTTCCTACAGATTTGCTCGTACCGTATGTATTTAATAGGGATTCGTTGTTATAATGAAATGGCTTCTATTCTGCTTATCTAAATAGTTTGAATATAATATATATCAAGAAATCAAACAAGTATAAAAAAATGTCATCCAAACTATACACAAAACCACATGTGTGAAAGTGTATATCCTGAAAGAAGACCACATTCAAACCAGAACATACCTTGGTAGCAGTTGCAACAGCAACAAGCTTTCCGCCCATATCTTCCTCACTAGCAACAACACAAGGCCCAGTCCCTTCCCCACCAAACGGCAAAACCTGAACACATCCCCCGTGTTTCTTATTATACAGCTCAATCTTCCCATCACTCACAACAACCACATAAAACGACAACTCACCAACCGAATCCAACCCATGCCGAAACACCAAACTACCCCCAACAGGCTGCCCTTGCGCATCAACAATAATCCCCACATTATCCACCAGCAACAACACCCTCCAATCCCTATACAACAACTTCAACCTTGGCGGCCTAGACACGTCCGGCAACGAAAATATAACACTACTCTGTCCACTAACACACGAAATCAAACTATAACCATTCGCAGTACCAACAATAATCGAATCATCAATCCAAACCATAGTACTAACAACACCATCAACACATTGAATCTCTTTCAAAACAACAAGTGAAGCATTACCAACATCTTTAACAACAAGCTCTACTATCACTAATCTTTTCCCAATAGCAATTGCCAAAACACATCCAGCAAAACTCTCACTATCTGACACACCTTCTTTACCTATCAAACCTCCCAATTTCTGAAAAAACTTTTGATTACTAGAATCCAAACCTAAACCTTCAGATTCATTATTTCTCATTCTTCTTCTAGTTACAACAGAAATACCTTTCGAAAACGCTAACTTAACAGCGCGATTCGATAAATCCGAATCAACTAAAAACAACGAACCATCGGATAGAACTAAAACTTTTTCTAAATCAGGTAAAACTAAAATAGCGTCTACTGAAGAGTTAGTTACGGAAACGCTTCGAAGAAAAGAGAGTTTGTGTAAAACGGTGGCGTTTTGAGGGGGGTTAAGGTTAGGGGAGAGGGAAAAGAGAGTGCCGGAGTGAGTACCGACGAAGAGAATGGTTTGGTTGTTGGAAAGAGAGGAGATGGCGAGGGATCGGACGGTGGTGGTGCGAGAGTGAGATGATAGGTCGAATTGGGAGAGTGGTTCGATTACGATTCGGGTTGGTTCGATTTTAGCCATTGGAAGTAACGATGATGAGTGAAAGTGTTGTTAAGAGTAGAATTGATGAATTGAAAGCATTACTTACTCTTTAGCTTAGTTGGTTGGACTCTCTGCTAAGAAATGAAGAGAGTGGTGATGAAGAAATGAAGATCACTATGTCAAGCAATGTGTGTTTAATTTGGTTGATTAATTCCAGCAATCTAAGTTGGGATTTTCGCTAGATCACGGCACGCACCTCATTGTCAAATTACTCCATCAGTGAAAAATATTCAACAACAAAAAAAAAAAATGTTAATGTATCGGATTATAAATTGATGGCTTAAATGTCATTTTAGTTTGTATGCAGCATTTTGGTTTTACCTGTATCGATCAAATTTTTGTTTTTGGTCTCTAAAGCAAAAATCTGCAGGAAAATCTGCAGGTTCCTGCAGATTTTTGCTTTAGGGACCAGAAGCAAAAATTTTGGTTGATACAAGGACTGTTTTGGAGTAAAATCACATACAGGGACTAAAACCAAAATTTGGTATACATACATACAGGGACCAAAAAGATGTTTAAACCTAAATTGATTCAAATACATCAATTTTTGTTAGTAGTGTTTTCTTATATTTTAGGAGGTAGTAGTATTTTTTTTGTGATAAGTAGAATCGGTTACCCGAGTGAATCTAGCTATTAAATTACCTGACACAAAAAAAGAAGAATTGATTAAACTAAAATTTTAAACCAAAACTAAATTCCTCGAATTTGAAATTTGTATTTGGGATGGAGTTAGAACTATTTGATGTTATAACTAGACTAATTCGTAAACTAAATTAGTAGATCTAGGGAATCAAATATCGGTGTTAAAAACCAACAAAAAAAAGTATTTTGGTCACTTCAAAAATCAAACAAACTCATTGTTCAGTTTGATTCTTAGTTTTCTTTCATACAAAATGGATGAATCTAATGGATATATTATTGATATTCCATAGTTTAATTCATATGTACAAATCTATGAAAAAAACATTGGTTAAAATGCATGTTTCAAGTTACATTGAAGAATGATATGGTGCTTGTTCAATCATCTTCATCACTCAGGTTATCAAAATTCCATCGTCAATTGATGAGGCCAAAAGTTTTCTTCTAATACATAACAACTATTTGGTTGCTTCATACTAATTTAGAATGGACATGATGATATAACCCCAAAGTTTCCTTACAAATTGATTGTAAATAAACTAAGTTTTTTATATTTGACAATTTTACCCTCCTTTTATCCTTGCCTACATGATGGTCGATCTCATCTTATGCAACGATTTAAAGCATTCATATTAATGAACTATGTAGCTAGGATCTATGTCATTGTTGTTGATGTTGTGTCTGACACAACTAGCATAAGATCCTAAATATAAAAAATTGACACTAACTATAGAGAGTTGTGTCTAAATTCAAGTTGCAAGTAAAAAAAAAACATCAAATTATCCACATAGTGTTAGAGAGTTGATGATATATTTTCTTAATGATATATTTTCTCTAAAAAAAAGAATTTGGATTCAACTTCTTAAATTTAAAGACAGACCAAATTTATTAAAAAAAATAGATATGTATAAGCTATGGAGATATATAAAAAATATTTGGTGGCAAAAATCAAGTTTTAAAATGGATTTGTTTGTGTAAAAAAAAAAAACAAGTGATTTGCTATAAGATAAAAGGAAAAGACCATGATGTGCTATTATCTAAAAGTGATATCATATAATTAAAAATAATTATATGAAAATATACTAATGAGCACCATAAAACCTTAATTTTATATAAAATAATTGTATTTGGAGCTTAATAAAAAGAAATGCTATTATATGTTCTACAAAAAAAAGTTATAAGAAAATCAAGCATTTCAATTAAGATGATGGATTTTTACCTATTTTTCATGCTTTATATGTTTTCGTATCAGTAGTTGAACATATTTCATTATTAAAGTATCGACATGCATTTGGCAACAAATCAAACATGAAATATAATCATATCAAATAAATCATATGATATTCATATCTATTGTGGAAAAATACATTGTACAACACAATGACAAAGTGATATACATTGTAGAACACAATATACATATAAAGTCGGAGATAAATGAATCAAAAAAATGGAAGAGGTGAATATTAATGAAGACGGATTATCCATCACTCACATTTGACTCAAGCATTCAATAAAACTATGTAATTAGAGAAAGAGATATTGTACAAAAATATTGAGAACTTAAGAAGCAAATATATGTTACTATATACTTTTTTTTAGGGTTAAATATATTTTTGATCTCTATAAATTGAGAACTTTCAAAATTTAGTCCTTAATTAATTTTTATTATAGTTTTAAGTTTAATCCTTATAAAATGAGAACTTTCTAAGGAAGTTGTGGATCTCCACAAATTCCATGAGCATTTTAGTACAAGACACATGAAAGTGGAACTGTTTCTCTTTCTGTGACTATGCCTAGACAATTAGTTAGATCTTGTGAACACCATAACCAGCATCCTCTGATGTTAAATCCTCTTTCCAATTCTCAAATTCTTTTCCACCAAACACTACTTGCTTGATCCCAACAAAGCTATCAAAAACAAAGAGCCAAATCAATTCATGGGATAAATATAAACGTATAATGAGAGAGAAAAGGAAGACTAAAACGTTTTATCTTATAATCTACAGATTTTATTGTCAACTACTTCTCAGACTTGGAATAAACAAATAATCCCTGTCATAGAGTACTTTATTTTAACTGCAAATAATTGAACTGAAGTAGTTAACTAATCCAACGGAACAAGTGGAACATACTCGGAACTTATCTGTGTCAACGCATTTATCAAAACATCTAGAATCAGCGGTTCATTAGTTCCGATATCCACCCTGTTATATCACAAGAAATTATTAGAATTTGCATTTCATATTACATTAATATGTATAACAAAACATTAAGAATGAAGGAATATGCAATTAGTGCAGTACCATATTCTAGCCAAGTTATCTTGAAGCTCAAGATCTCCAATGTTGTAAAATGTAGTTGGTGTTACATTTGCTCCCTGAATATAATCATAACTTGGTCGTTTTTCAATTTCAGACTGTGACAGCTGTTGAAATCACGCAAGTTCTATAAGCACTACAATCGTGTGTGAAAAATTCACTATAAATATAAAGGAAAAATAAGAGGGAGAAAGAAAATTTGGTTTCCATGGCAGAAGAGAAAAACAACTTACTTGCATGTTCATGGCATTGCATCCACCAAGACGTGCTACAATGTGCCAAGCTCGAATAGCCTGCATAGACCAAAATTCAACAAAATTTCCTAATAGTGAGGAGTATGTACAACAAAATAGAGTAATAGGATGGATTTACTTACATCACAAATTAAGGAGATGTCTTTTTCCAATGGAGCATTGTAAAATTCAAACCATATATATGAGTTTGAAAAATCAAATCTGGAAATACCGGCATTGGGGGTAAGCGAAGTACAACACATTTATGAAAGAAAATTAAATACAAGAGCAACTATACTGTTAGTTGAAAGGAAATTATCAGAAAAACTCTGATGAGAATTGTAGAATGAACTTACATTATATGGACTATTCCTAATTACTACTTTCCAATACTAGAGCTATACTATTGACTAAAGAACTATCCTGATAAAAGGAAATTAGGTAATAAATCAGTACAAGGAAACATAATAATAACAGGAATTAGATTATTAGAACTCTCAACATCACTAACATTGTATTTATATCCTACTCACTAGCTAGTAGAACAGAGAATACGAAAGAAAGTATATAATGACCAATCTCACGGACCATGCGAATTTACTAACATAATAACTTCAATTCCTCCACTGTACATTTCTAAATACTAGCACACCAAATAGCAAAGAAATGGAAACTTCATAGTAATAAACACACAACTACATCAGCACAAACAACAGAAAACTGCATGGTTAAGTCACATACACACACACACACACACGGTTGAACTTACTTATTAAATGAAACTTTCATTGGTACTCCTGATCCAGTCTTTGTGTGCAGTATTTTGTTCCTGTTATTTCTTAATCTATCTTCCATCTGCAAATTAATCAAAGCTCATTGGATCTAATCTCAGCATCATAGCTGGAAAGTAATTTGAAGCTTCTTATAAATTTTCAACAACTTAAAAGGTAATAAACATCACCCTAAAAATATGGAAACAAAATAAAAACCCTCATTGAACATAAGACTACTCCCTCCGGCCTTAAATATAAGCAACTTTCACTTTTTTAGATACATTGAATAATTAATGTATCTAACCTATATTATAGCCTACATTGTAAGCTAGACATGTTAGTTATTCAATGTATCTAAAAAAGTGAAAGTTGTTAATACTTAAGGCCGGAGGGAGTATAAATCAAGAAACTGGCGTATTCAGGTTCAATTGGTTCCAATTTCAACAACCAGCTAATCTGCCGCTTTCAGGTTCAACTGGTTCCAGTTTTTAAAACACTGCATAAAACATCAATAGACCGTGTTGCTTACTCTGGATTGTGCCTTTTGAGGATCATCAAGAAAACCACCAAGTATTTCGGCATATTCTGGATTTCTATCAAAATCCTTCTTGTCCCCACCATTATACGGTCCTCCACCTGAATATCTTCTGCCATCACCGTCATCTTGTCCTACATCTACATCAATAATATCCTGTGTTTCCATCCCTTGAGCTGAAAATCCACCATAATCATCATTCTCACTTGTAGCACTACATAACAATGTTGATGTTTTGGCATTTCTCAGGAATATAAAAGGAGAAATAGAGGATTTGGATTTGATGAAGTGATTATTTTGGTAAAAAGGTTTGGAGCATGTAATTGAAATGCAAGAAGGAAGAGGTGCAAAGGGGTGTGATATAATCATGGGTTGCATAAAACAAATTGTTAGAAAAGAGTGTTTTGTCTCTCAGTTGAGAAGTAGTAAATTCAGATTCTGAACTCTATTTATAAACCTGCACAAAAAATCACAATGTTGAAACAAATGAATGAATTTATAACACAAATCAGCAACTACTACTAAGTAGCTTACATAAACAGCTTATAGCTTATAAAAAACAGCTTACATAAACAGCTCATACATAAGCACTTATGACATGACATTGACACGTCGACCGATATTTTTTTTAAAAAGTGATATAATTCAATGTAATTGTAATTATCATATAGTAAAGTTGCCCATTCAAACAAAGTCTAAACAGAAAGTGTTTGTAGTTAGAGTATAGTACCTTCTTCTTTTTCTTACGGCAGTCCTTCTTTCACAATAGTTGCAGTTGCTCCAATAACATCAACAAGAAGAAATAGAATAGCTCTATAAGAAGCAAGTCTTGTGAAAGCCAAAACAGAGAGAGAGAGAAAAGGGGTCGCAAAATGTTTTTTTTTTTTTTCCGTTATCCTTCTTTTTTTGCCCGCATTTTGGATCATAAAAGACTAAAAGTAACTTGGTAGATTGGGCTTTTTTTTGTTCGTTTTCCTTTCTCTTGTCTATATTTTTTTTTTTTTTAAAATTGCTCTTCTTCCCACGTCATTGGAGAATAGTTGCCTCTCGAAGTGTCTTAATTCAATGATGTGATGTGTAAATTGAACATTTATCTTTCTATGCAGAAGGCCGCATATCATTTAACATGTCAAATTGTAACATATTAAATTTTATCATTAAATGGTATCTGATAGGCATAAGTTAGTCCATAAGAGAAGAAACAAAAAGAGTGGTTCATCTTCCAATCATGAGTTGTCAGCTCCAAATAATTGTGAGGGAGAGCATGTGAGTGAGATACATGTCACTCACTGATTGGGTCTTCTAGATCTACGAGTGTTATAAGTAAATGCACTTCATGCATTGATAGGGTATGTTGATTTTAGAGTTGTGATCAGCATCATTGGAGAGTAGTGGCCTCTCGAAGTGCCTTAGTTCAATCATGAATTACTCATGAATAGCTCTTACTTTGGTATTCGTTTTCATTGTTCCAAACTATCGAAATCCTTTTTTTTTGTTTGAATTCAACCCTCTTTTCACCCTCCTTTGAGTTTGATTCATTTTAAGTAAAAAATATTGCACTTGCACTTAGGCACCTAACGGAGGGTATATTTCGATAAGTATTCACTAATTTAGAAGGTGTGTAAGATGAATGGTCACGTAGAGTTATATGTTGTGGTTTATTGTTGATCGGAATCATAATATTTTCTTTTTCGAGGGTGTGAAGAGTGCGAATACAAAAAATTGTTAGTTTCTTTGACCAGTACTCAAATGAAATTCATATTATAAAATCTGAACAAAATATTTTTAGAAGTTCTTGGGACACATCATTTTGGAGAGAAGAAGAAGGAACAATCCTTAAATAAGTTTTTCACAATTTTTCCAAAGATAACCTAAATCTCACCAATATAGTAACTTATTTATTTATCACATATATTGAGTAACATTTTATTCCATGCTTATCAAGGTGGACGAGAAACAACCCAAGCTCATGCCTAATACCACCCAACTCTTATGAACAAACAAACCATATGCATAATTGAAAATACATAGAGGAAATTAAATCCTCGTTTATTTTGTCACATATAGAAATTAAAATAACATAGGACATGAGCTTTTTTGTTCATATTAATAATTTGTTTACTTCTTGTCCTGAGGTGCAAGGTGAGCATCAACATATTTGAGAACCTCAACAGACAAATGAAACAAGGAATGAGGATTAGGGACATTGTTATTTAGCTTCTCATATTCAACAATCCAACGCACCACACTTCCTTCTCTTTGTGGAACAATTTGCATTATGAATTTGAAGCTCTTGTAATCCTCCAATAAGTCTCCACCCAACACTTTGTATGTTATTTTGTTGTTTTCTTTGTCTATTTCTTCAATCCTTTGCTTAGAAACACAAGTTTTTCCAGCTTTTTTTTTGTTCAAAGCCCAACAAAAAATAATTAAATAAACATATCTTTTTTTTTAGCAACGAAAACAAACATATATCTTTATTAAATCATGTTAGAAATAATATAAAATCATTGATGTGATCTTTTCTAATAGCATAAATTTTTTGGATAATCGGTCATTTAACAAATCACACAAGAAAATGAGCCAAACAAATCTCTAGTTATAAAAAATTTGAGGTGGAAGCTCATGACTTACCAAAAACATAATTCCAAGAAATAATGGATCCCTCAGTGCCCCAATCACCTTCATGAAGGTCAATACCCTTTACTATATCAGGGCAAACATTGGAAATATGGTGTGTCTTGTTGCACAAGACTTCATAGAACTGCTGAGGAGTGGCCTTAATAGGCACATCAATTTCTATCCTTTCAATTGCAGATGCTGCCATATTTCTTTCACCCTTAGAAGAGCAAATAAAAAATAAAGTTGTAGTGAGATTTTTGCTGAAGTTATTGGTATTATATAAAGAGAGTTAAGTAGCACATTACCAACAAAAACTAATTCTTATCTCATTAACTGGGGTCACTACTTAGATCAATCAACACAATATTGTTTTACCATAAATTGTATCTCTATCAACCAATAATAAATTGCTCCCAATGATAAGAGCTTTGGACTCATTAAGCAAGTGAGATCAAAGATTCATATAAAATACAGTAGCATGATTAATATTTTATTATGTAATAAAATATCATATCATTAATACAAAATAATTCATTTTCTTACTGAATCCCACGTTAAACATGTTCATGACTTATTTGTTCTGATTTTGGACGAGAAACTTTGTTACTTAGATTGGTTTATAAGAAAAGGTGCTTTGACAATATCAACCATCTTACCAGC
Organism: Trifolium dubium; assembly: GCA_951804385.1. Lineage (NCBI taxonomy): Eukaryota > Viridiplantae > Streptophyta > Magnoliopsida > Fabales > Fabaceae > Trifolium > Trifolium dubium. The sequence goes on along the minus strand of OX638073.1, from coordinate 1,547,038 downwards.
TTTGTTTCCATTAATTTCGTCTTATTATCAAGATCTGTTATGTCACATTCATGTTAGATTTTTTTAAGGATTTTGTTGTCATGATATCATTGACGCAGCGCCAAAATAATAGTGATTTTTACCTAAAAAAAATTAGTGTTTTGGGAATTAACCATCTTTTCTATCAAAACAAATAAATAGTGTTTGGTTGACGCAAAATTTTAGGTTGTTTGGAACTGCAGTCAAGACTTGCTAGACGAGCATTTTTTCGAAGCAGAAATTCCTAACTTCTCATTTTTCACGTTGAAGCCCCCTTGGTAGACGCACAGCTGCTGTGGAAAGAATTGAAACCAATTTCCACAACAATTGTGCGTCTACCAAGGGGTTTCAACGTACATGTTTAGAATCAATTGAACACTCCAAAATTGAACCAAACGTACATATATGGCTGACACATAACAATTAGCAATGATAGATGGTTTGCATTAAATTAAAATTTTAATAAACATGAAAAGTTTTCAGTAACAAGGGAGGGGAAAGTAGCACCCCTATAGTTTGGGTTACATTCACGTTTCAATTATTTTTTACCCTAAAAAAGGTAGTTGTTCAAATTACAAACTACAATGAGATCATATATCCTTGTAGAAATTGTTTGGTATTTACACGTACATTTCACGATAATGTGAAAGTATGTTTAACACTAAAAAGAGCTGTACAAACAATTAACTTCAATAAAAATAAAAACTGTTTGATGCGTTATCAAGAATTCAAGATCTTGCAGCACTGTTCAAAGTGCAAACAATCATTCAAAGGCAATGCCCGCGCTGGAACGGAGAAGACAGTGTCAAAAATGGTGTAGTTAAGATGTTAGGCTGCAAAGGTTGAAAAGAAAATCCTGTTGTCTGTGGAACCCCAATTGGCTGGTGTTGAACAGATCTGTTAAGAAGACAAGCCAATGCAAAAGAAGGGAAACGACAAATCATGGATTGCTGGATCAGATTGGTAAACAAAAAGTAATGCATATACCTAATATCTAATTAATCTAATCGAATATAAACTGCAGCACTTTATCTTGTGCATATTTAAAATGATCAACTTGTATACCTAGCATCACCTTACATAACAAACACCGTTCTGTTTAATTTAAAAATGAAACTGTTGAGGGATGAATTATTCACCCCAAAAAAAAAAAAGAATCACTAAATCACTTGTTATAATTTTTTATCTGCATCATGTGTATTTCATATTCTTCATAATGGATTTAAATCTCTAGGAGCACTTGAGTTTCTTCCCTAAAAAAAGAGCAGTTGAACATATAACATTTTTTGAGTAAAGAAGCATTTGATCCCAGATACTAAGGCAAATCACAATCAATTTCTATTCATTTAAGTCAAAAACATAGTCTTGGTTCCGCTTCTACTTTACGTTATGATCAATATGACGGAGATATTTATTCCACAAATATCACTGTTACAAAATTAAAAATAAACTCCATTTATGTATGATGAGAAAATGCAGTGTATATGCAAGAGCTTACCCAAATGACAATGATAATGAAGTCTCCGCTGAGTTGTGAACTCCATTCTGATCAGGAGATAATAATGTCCAAAAAACTAGATCACACAATAATAGAAGTCATTAGTATCAAGTACAATGAAAATAATAGTTAGCAGAAAATTTTCAAAAGCAAAGTAGAAATGTCACATCTCAATCTAGAAATTAAGAAACTAAGAAACACCTGATTTGTCTGAATGATCATTAAAGTCCGAGCAAAATAGCATATTCTGCATTTGCACATTGCATTAAGTCAAACAAGATGTAAACATACTATTAGAAGTTCCAAACTTAAAAAATGGTGTGTGTGTGTGTGTGTGTGTGTGTGGTATGCTGCTGGATTTACAGCACTGTACACCAACCTCTCCCATACCCCGTGATGCATTTTGAACCGCATCTGCAGGAAATTACAATAACAATATAGTCAGGAATGTTTACTATTGAATGAAATGAATGAGATGAGAGAGAAATTATAATGTGAAGAAAGGCCAGAGTTTAAGTGAAGAAAACTTCATATTGAAAAAAGCTCAGATATTTAAAAGAACAGTGGACATCTTTCAAAAACAGAACAGGGATTCAACATAACAAAATCCCAATCATTATCAAAAAAATTGTAACTGGCAACAAATACAAGAGGCAGGGTTTCCGGTAGTAGTTTGGATAATTTCTCACGTGAGAATATAAAAAATTTAAATTCAATAACTGGCAACAAATACGATTGGATTATTTCCATTATATTACAAATAATCAACAATACCAACAGACATATTCTAATAAAATCGGGTAGCAAGAGAGGGATCACTCGAGCCAACAGATATTAACTACATTTTCTATAGTCAATTAAATAGTTAAGATGCCATACCCAAGTTTGAAACACTGGGCTTTATAGCCAATGTCAAGCCAAGAAAACAATCATCGGAATCAGGGCCAAAATCATGCAATTTCAGCTCCAGATCTGGCTTTGCCCCTGAGAGCAATGCAAAGAGAAAGAAATAAATATTAGAGTCATAAATATTACATAGTAGTTGTCTAACAAACTGAAAGAGCTCAAAAGAAGGATACGAGAAAGAACAGAAAGGAAATTTCCTTACTCTTGTTACTCAGCTTCAGCTCAAATGGATCACCGAGTGAACGAGGAACCCTTGTATTCACCTGTCCAGTATATGTTAGTAAATTGGAAACCTCAAGTATAATAGAACATACTACGAAGAAAATCTTACATGGAAAAAAGGATGTTGTAGTGACTGATCTGCGTCTGGCCTTCTTGATGGGTCCCACGACAACAATTGCTGCAGAATTTACAATGGATAAGATACTTCAAAAGAGCACTATTTAACATAAATCAAAACAGTAAAAGATAGTGTTAATGATATGAAGACAGACAAATGATATTGACCAAAACATACTGTGATCAAATCTATAGCTTCCATGCTAGCATTTGGAATGATATCAGAAAGCTTCACAGGTGGAACCTGAACATCAATTAAAATCAGGATGCATCAATGAAATGAAAAGATGATAGCACAAATGCACAATATTACATTACCACACTACTTTTATATGAACACTTACAACTTCATGACCAACAAAGTCCAATCGCCTAGAGTTGTTTGCACCTATGGTGAAACAAGTTGTATCTGGCATACCAAGAACGCAGTATATTTTGTACAGTTGATCTATTTCACTGTCAATGGACAAGTAATTTTATGAGATATGATAAAAAGCCCAATACTTTATTATTAGGAATATACAAGATAATATAAATGAGTTTGTCTTGACATCATCACTGCAGCACACTACCAAAGAGAAAACATAGGACTTTAAAAATACCTTTCACCAGGAAATATGGGGGTCAAAGTAAAAAGCTCAGCTAATATAGCACCAATAGCCCACATGTCTGCAAAAAACTTGTATTTGTTAATCAAGGGCAAAGTCATATCAGAGTGAAAACATAAAAGGCAAACAAGTTCGACAAGATAGAAATTGTAACAAATGTAAATTCAAAGCAAAAGAAAGTGATGCTTCTACTGGATCATAAAATAGGTTAGATTTAGTGATGGTTCTACTGGACCATGAGCATTTGGTAAGCGGCCCAGTATAATCAACTGCAGTCGAACTGTCTTAGAAAAATGTATGCCACAGTTGACATCAACTCGAACTTCTTTTTACTAGAAAATAAAGTTGTGAAAGGTATCGAGAGGGTGAACTATCTACAAATAAGTCATCTTTGACTTTACTCCATAAGGTTGGAGATATATAGGCTTAACTAAACATCCCCTGCTAAAGGAGTATTTACTTCTGGGAGATTCCAAAAGTGATTCTGCTTGGCAAAACCAAATTGAGGCAGAAACTACTAACTGTAACTTCTACCATCAAAGTCACTCTTATGGCTCCCAAAAGATAAATAGACAGAGAGGGTGGAAATTTGTTGACTCCAAGAATAACTCTGAGATGAGTTATTTCACTTAATAGCTCATTATAAACAATACATTTCACTAAGCAACCATTGTATTGTCATAATGATCAAGCACACATAGTATTATATAAATCTGAAATTCATAGCTATATTATCAAACCATTCACATTTATTTATGTTTTTTAAATGCTTATCATATGTTCATTTGAAATTATTTAATGAAGTATAAAAATTTGTGGAGTTGAACTACTCTATAAGAACTTTTGAATTGACGGTTGGATTAGTGAAACTCATTGTTTATAATAAAACATTAAGATCTCCACTCAGTCAAAGATAGACAGACACACACACACACACACACACAGATGGGGGATAGTAAGTGAATTAATCTAAATAAATTAAACTTTAATGCCTACCAACAGAAGGAGTATAACACGGGGACTGCAACAAAACTTCAGGTGCCCGGTACCTGAATTCCGAAAAACAGAATGTGATAAAGTTGCTAATGTGATGATGAAACCTCTTAAAATAGCATGCACTCACAAACAGTAAATAAATAATCTAATGTTGCATGCAAAGTTGTCCATGGAGACATGTGAAAACATAACTCACCATCGTGTGGAAACATATTGAGTATATGGAGGCATTGATGATACTTCTCTAGCCAGTCCAAAATCAGCAATTTTAATAACATCATTTGTCACCAGCAGATTTTCTGTACAGAAGAAAATATTCATATCAGATCATGATCTTTTTGACAGATTGAACTGAAAACATAAACACAATTTACCCATAGAATTTCGCTAAATGGAGGAGTTATATGTCATACCAGGTTTTAAATCCCGATGAAAGAATCCTTTCTTGTGCACATGACTGAGTCCTTGGAGAACTTGCTTCATAAAGCATCGTATCTCCTCCTCTGGAAAGGGTTTTTCTCTCTCTTTTATTAACTGATAAAGATTACAATCCTGAAAGATGAAATAGAGTATTAAGCATTCAATGATAATACAAGAGTCAATACAGACCTACACGGCTACACCCAACCTTAAGGTTGAATATTGGAGGATTACAGATAACTTACATGGCACTTAATAATATTTCCAGAAAACATGCATACAGATAAATTACATAGGAGTTGATAATATTTCCAGAAAACATGCATGTAGCAGAGAGAACCGTGTAGCAATAGTGCAGTTTCTGCCATATTAAGATTTAAGGACATTGTCCGGTCCTCAGTTCTTCTAGGCTATAAAGGGTTTTGTGTCAATGGAAGCACACCGTGATATTAGTATGTCATTTGGTAGTTTCTCAACCACTTTTGTTGTCTAGAATTTTCTTACAATATCATTTCATCCCAGTCACTATTCCTCCTCTCCCTGAGCAATTTTTTTCTCCACATTTACAAGATAAATAGCTAACATATCACTTTTCATTTTGATCATTATGCGTTATAAGATATGTAAAAATATCGATAAAAATCACTCCACGTGCTGAGATGAGAGTCTTGAATATATAAATAATAAATAAATAATGAACGGTGAAGATTTATTTACCATGTATTCAAAAATGAAAAACAGTTCATTATTTTCTTTAACAACCTCTCTCAACTTTATGATATTTGGGTGATTCATTTTACGGAGGGCCTGCAGAAAAAATGCAATGCGCATCAGTGGAGACAAATAAACATTTAAATAAGAGTCAATTTGGTTTGAGTAAAGTTTTCTATTGATTTGAATGTTTTCTATACAAATCTATGAAAGCAAGATACATAGGCAAAACTAAGGTGGCAATTTTGTAATTAAAAATGAAAATGAAAATGGAAAAAAATATGTTCTTAAACCAAATAAAGTCTAAAAATCTTGATTGCAGATCCAAGTATGAGTGAAAATCACCATGACAGCAATAAAGTCTAAAACTCTACTATATTGCATACCTTAACTTCTCTTAAATTTGTGTATTCCTCCCAAAAGCAAAACTTTCTTTTCAACCTTTTGACAGCAACCTAATACATAAAATGAGGATAAGAGCATAACATAAAAAAGATATCCCAAAATGTAACATCCAAAAGTGCAACTTTATGGATTTAATACCACCTCATGAGGGGGAGACAAAGAATGCAAAACATGCTTTTATAATTTATACAAAAAGAAGATATCCATTTCGACCATCAATACAAAATGTATACGTGAATATGAGTATATGACACAATGAAGGATAATTTATACCAGATTTCCAGAAAAACAAAACTACATGTACAAGAATGTGCTGAAGTTAAAAAGTTTGCTTTTAGTTAGCTAAAGTTCCTTACAATCTCAAAAGTTCTCATATCACGGGCTTTATATACATGACCGCAAGACCCATCTCCAAGCTCTTTCAAAATTTTATATCTGAAGAGAAAGACAAACAAGAAATAAATTAATCTGGCGACAATATTGAGAACCCAACAATTGTACACAAATCCACCGAAAAGAAGAAACCAACCTTTCCATTTTTTAAAATTTACAACACTATAGCCAATAACACTTCAAAGATACTGGAACGGATTCCATGAAGGGACGTCTAACTGTCAACACTGTGTTGGCACTTATTTTGTAGATGTGATTTAGAGTTGAAATGTAGCATAAAGAATTTAATATCATCAACGGTCCACTTTTCATTGTAGAAGTGATCCACAAACAGCAAGCAGTATGTCAACGTGTTGCAACCTTCAAAATCCCTGTTGACTAGGTGGTGTCGTTTGCATATTACAATGTCGATCCATTCTAATTACATAACCTTCAAATTGAATCGGTATACTGGAAAACAGATGATAAGCTGCAGTAGAAAATATAAATGTTTCTGTTAGTTCCTTTAAAAATTAATCAACACATCAAACATCAAAAGCAAACAAGTGTACAGAGAAAGTGAAATATTAGGATAATACAGTAACAGACCCTAAGACCCAAATGTTTGTCTTTCAATTCACTACTATTGGCACTGTGACAGACCCTAAGACCCAAATGCTCTACAGTGTTTGCTCATCCGATCTACCAAAGAATCAAATACAAATACAACACCGATCAAAAACCAACCTTCCCATGACAGACTCTGATCCTAACAACTATGTGGTGTTGCATTAAAAAAATTGTGTCGCACATATTCCCTTCGGTCTTAAATATAAGCAAAAGTCAAAAAATACATTTTGACTTTTGCGTATATTTAATACTAGAGTAGTATTTTGTCCTCTTAAAATACTATCCATAACCATGAATTCAACTGACCCTCTATCTAACTTGCCCATGAAAATCAAAATCTGTTGGCCAGCTGTAAAAGTGCCGAATTTAATAAGTTTATCAGATCCAAGAACCAATTTTTAGAACATGGAAATTACTAAAAGATGAAAAAAAATTATAAAAAAATTATTTTTTTACACCAAATTATAAACTTAATACCTTTAGATTAGTTTCAATTATGCAATAATTAGTTTTTATTACAAAATTCTTTCAATTATGCAATATAAGCTTAATTCAAGTCATAGGTATAAGCAAAAACAGAACACTAAAATTACAGAATAAAATTAAGTTATCATAATCACAATCTACAATCCATAATAATCATATATATGAATTAAGAACAAAACACCACGTTTAACACAATCTGTTTGAAAATAATTAGAAAAATACGTTATTCAATTTTGTTCAATGTAATAAATCTATAAACTATTGCTTCAACTAAAACCAGTTACAAAAACTCATCTTCATTTTTCATTCATCATTCTCTCACAAAAAAAAAAAGAACCGATCATGATAACAAAAAACGAAACATGATTCAAGCTGCATTGAAGTTTGCTTACAAGTTACGAACTTGATGCAAGAAAGAAAAACGTCGAATTGGAAATTCACGAAATCGAACGAAGAAATAAATTGAAAGAAAATTTGAAAAGTGAACGAAATGAAACTCACGGTGTAGCAAAATTGGATAGAATCGGAGAAGATGAATGAACAATACGGATCAGCAATGCGAATGAAAATTTGCAGAAAAGAATCGATGAAAAATGATTTTGAGAGAGAGAGAGAGAGAGAGAGAGAGGGTTAGAGAGAGAAAATATGGATATGAAAAGAATGCAAAAGAGAGAGGAAGGAGAAGGTGGATTCCATAGAATAGAAGAAAAATGAAGGAGAAGAAACCAAAGAAATAAATATTTAATAAATAAATATATAAATAAAATAATAAATAATTTTTTTTATTTTCTTACAATAAATAGTTATATTTAAGAAAAATGAATAGATTGGGCTAAACTAACCTTTGCTAAATGGGTTGGATCCATTAAAATATTCAACACACGAGTTTGACGTATTATTCATATTTCAATTGATAGGATATTGCATTATATATGTAGATAATCGGACTTTAAATCCGATAATCTCAATTATTTATTTGAGAGTAAATTTTTTAATGACTAGACTATTTGACAAAAAAAAGGTCTAAAATAATTTTTTATGTGTTGATCATCTGATTTTTAAGAAATAATTATTTAGTCGAAGTTCGATTGAAAATAGTTCAGAATTGTTTCTTTTAAGTTTTACATTTAGTCATTTACACTATGTTTGGATGAGATGAGAAAGTGAAAGGAAATAAAATAAGAAGAAAGAATATTGGAGGATTGAAAGTGAAAAGAAAGTGAGATGATTATTTAGTTGTTTGTTATGAGTGAAAGTGGATATATATATATATATATATATAAAATGACAATGATACCCTCAAATAAAAGTATTAAATGGTATTGTAATTTTTTAATCTTTTAGACATTTGTGACATTTTATACCAAAAGTAAATCAAGTGACACTTTCCTTCCACCGAAATATTTTATTTCCTTCCTTCTGTGATTGGCAAACCAAACAATGGAAACTAAAATATTCTTCCATCTTTCTCTCTTTCCTCTTTCTTTCCTTCTAATTTCTCTTGAACCAAACATAGCCTTAAATTTTTTTGAATGATTCATTATTTTGGGACGTTGTTTAACCACTTTCAATCACTTCTTCAATCTAGAGGTTTATTTTGTATCAGGGTTTTTCAAACAAACTTTATTATGTTAACTTTTAATTTTTAGGAGGAATAATTTGAAGGTCGACTGAAATATAAATAAAGTCTAACAAAAATAAGCATATAAATTTTAGTTTAATTAGAAAAAAAAATATCAAAATTGTTTAGTCTCACGGCCAATGATTTGAATTTGAATTTGAATCTGATCATCTATTTTGTGTGGAAGAATTTTTAATAATTTGTCATTTCAGTGATAAAAAAAGTGGCAAAAATATCAACAATAAATTGGTCTAAGTGGTAAGAGTTTTGATACGCTTAAACATATAGTTTGAGATTCAATTTCTAGCTCATGTGTATGCAGAAAATTCGATTAGAACGAGGGAATTCACCTTATGTGTTCCATAAGTTCTCCGACAAAGATTAATCATCGCTAATGACGGTGGAAACTTCGTACAAATATCATGGTAACTCAAAAAAAGAAAAAAAACTGATATAAAATGATACTTAAATGTGTACCCAAAAAAAAAATATACGTAAATGTGGTATAAGATTTTAAAAAAAAGGAATGTGATAACAATTTAATCTTTTAAAGACTAAAATAATGTTTTCTTGTACCAAAAGAAAAAATAAATAATATGTATAAAAATAATTACAAATGAATAAAAGGTAAATAATAAGCGGACAACAAGTTACGCCGTTAAATTTTTTTTGTATAATTAATGGGTTTTTTATTTTAAAATTGGGAAATGCTTGGCTGATAGTGGGGTGGGGATGCTGGATTTGCAATTTGCTGGTCCCACGTTAATATAAAAATGTTTTGTGCGATTACCGTTTTGCCATCCAACCATCTTATTATTAGTATTTAATTAATAGAAAAGTTGCATGTTCGATTTTACCCCATCTTCAGTAGCTCAAAAGACGGTTTGAGCCTCAGTATCAACCAGAAAGACAATTGTACCCTTCTAGCTGGATAAAGATAAGGGATCGGAAAGTCATTAATTTAAGTATAAGATTATGATTTTCGGTTTCGGGTCAATTCTAGGCCACGTAGACAAGCATATTCTTTTTTAGATTCCTGGACTGGAATTTAGTTTTTTTTGGTATATATATTAGTGTTTTTTTTTGGTATGGGTATATATATTAGTGTTAGTTAATACTAACACTATATAATGAATAAAAAACTTATAAATTTTAATGATGAATTGAAAGTTTATATAATATAAATCATACTGCATATGTTAAATTTTATTGAAATTGTATATTATTTTATTTGATATATTGTTAAGAATTTGAGATTCATCAAAGATAACGGTATTATAATTTGTACATTGTGCACCACTTGAACAACTTGTGCGTGTTAGATAAAATCTACGATTATAATATACCGCTAAATAACCTTATAATAAATTACACCGGTTAATATTGTACCACCCAATGACGTTGTAAATGAGTATAAATTTTATAAAATTAAACGTTAGAATGAAAGTATATATTATATATTATTTATACAAAAAAATTTAAAAAATTAAAAATTATTTATATGTCATTGAAAATTATTAAATTTAACAGTATTCAATAAAACACGGTTACTTGCTTTCAAACTTTATAAATAAATATATTCACAAACCTCAATTTGGTCTAGAAAAATAACTAACCAAACTCAACTTGGTGAAAACTTACAAACTTGAAATATACTCCTTTCAAAATATATATCTGGTTCAGATCCTCTTAATATCACTTTACACTAATAAAACTAATAAATATTATTAAGCAAGTAAAAAAAATCGGATTTTTTTTCTGTGTTTAAATCAAATGAACCAAGTATCTATTTATATAGAAAGAAAAAATTATGAATTTTAATAAAAAAATAAAAAATTAATTTGCAATGAAATAATTGAGTTTAAAGATAAAAATATAACTAAAATCCCGCCAGCCAATAAGAGCAGGACACATGTCCCACTCTATCTTCAACCACTTCTCTCTCCGTGTGAAGCCTACTGCCACGCGCGCTGTCTGTGCGTGTCGTACACACGCCAGATCTGACTAAATCAAAGCGCGCAGCGTGTCCCCTCTGGTCAGACTCATCAGTGATTAATGGCCTTAACTCTGATGCGCGCCACGTCATGTTAATCAAACTATTGGAAGGCTTTTTAAGTGATACATCTGACATTCAACTAAGCAAAATTGACTATTGTGGATGGTCTAATGGCTTCAACTCTGCTGTGTGCCACGTCATGTTAATCAAATCATTGGAAGACTTTTTAAGCGATACATCTGACATTCAACTGAGAAAAATTGACCATTGTGGATGGTCTTAGTCTCTCTAGTATTAATGTGTCTTTTAAGTTTTAAGTCAGAAAGTGACCAACTTTGTTTTCAGGTCCATGCGGTGCTTCCAAAAAATTGTTTTCAGGTCTTATGGCTAGCGACAATATGGTGAATTTGGAAAGCTCGCAACAACGGTCTCTTTCGGAATCAAGCTTTTCAGGTCCAGCAAGTGATGGACCAGATTCAGCTTACATCATGCTGGTGGTTAAAGACTAAATGTAATTTGGTGCCTTTTGAATTTGCTTTGTGGTTTTCTAATCCGATGGCATGTATGGAGTGGCAGGGTTTTTAAGCTTGTTGTATTCAGTGGTGTGTGTGTGTTGTTTCCCCTTGTGTCGGTGAATTTGGACTATTCTATATTTTGGTTCTTTTGGTTCTAGGCGAAGCACATCTTGTGCTGGCCTAGGATCTTATAAATAAAATTATATTAGCTGCTTCAAAAAAAAAAAAAAGTGACAAACTTTGATCTTTTAGATTATAAATATTAAGATATTATAAGATGATTAAATTGTTTAAATTTTGAAATTTAATGGATCAAAGTGATCAGCCTTCATAACATAAACCGAATTGAAATGAAAATAACTTAAAGGAATAATTTGTATAGTATTTTAATTTAAGATATTAAAATTAAACAAAAAAAATATTAAAGGACTAAAAGTGTAATTTAACCAATTACAAATGTATTTTTTTTCAAAAATCACATGGATATGTTTATAATGGACTAGTCCAATCCAATTTTTCATTTAAAATAATTGGACTATATATGCCAAAAAGATTCAATTAACTGTTTGATAAACTCAATCAACCAAGTCCAGCATCCCATTTTGACATATCCATCACTAATTATGAACCTTCATAGAAAAGATGAAAAGTATTCAAAACATACGAATTTATCATATGCAAAATCATCAACTAAATGAAAATCTATGATTTAAAACTATATACATTACATAAGGTAAATAAATGTGTACTATACAAAATAAGCATAACCCAATTAGCACTCAAAAGCTAAAAACAAAACTAACTATATACACAAGAGGAATTAGCTCAACAAATATTGCAACTTATCCTGTTCCTTGACACTACCTTAATGATCCTTAAGCTTATACACATTGTTAATGTAATCTTCTATTTCCCACAAGAATGATCCAAAAGCAACAGCTTCCAAGACTAATCTCTTAAGACTAGAAAATGAAGTCAATATAACATCATCATTCTCAGCTGAATCAAACCCTTCACTGTTAAAAAGTGCACAACTATAACTCCTAACCAAATTCACAGCCTCCTTAGATCTCAATTTGGCACATCTCTGCAACGATCCAGGGTGGAATCTCATAACATAACACTTTAAGTTTTCAATTTCCTCTTCATGTCGAACTAGCCCTTGTCCTTGTCCGATCGATTGCATGTTAGTCAAATGACCAAAGATGTCCTCCTCGAATCCGTAAGAACACATATCTTTAAATGAGAGGGAATTCCTATGACCGAGATGAACATCATGGTTTGCCAAATTCAGATTTCTTTCTAGATTGTACCTTAAGGAAACTGATTTCAAAAAGTAGCCGTATAATATGGAAGCAACATATACACGCGCAAGTAAGAATTGTCGAACTTTGGTAGTAGCCCAACTTTCAGTTACACTAGATTTTGCTTTCAAGCCGGTTACGGCGGTTACATGTTCCTTTATCATATCCAAAACTTCTAAGGTGTGAATAGACTCTAGCTCCCAATGCTTAGAAGGCAATATCTCTAGTCTTCCATTGTAAATACACTTTGAAAGCCTTGGAACCAAAGGGACCCGAATTTCGGAGAACTTGTAAAATATCAGCAAGGACATAATATCTTCTACAGCAACTTCACATTGATTCTCTTTTATTTGTGCAATCCTCCTGCAGGCATTTCATAAAAACTTAATGTCAATGGTTTTTCGATGAACGTCTACAAATTACAATTGTACTATGCAACTAGGCTTAAAGGATTTGTTCATTTCATTACAACATTCACACACATTGCACACTATCTTCTAAATATGTCCATAAATATTTTGATTCGATTTAAATGATGTGAAAGAATTTGCTGGAAGATTCAAATCAAAGTCAGCAAAGGAAAGGTTTATTTAATATTTATATTAGAGAAGGAAGAAATTAAGGTAAATGATCTCAACTTTAATAGTCTTAAAACTACTCTGTTTGAAGACTAACCCCTGCTAATTTACAAGTAAAGAATCAATAAGGGCCAAATGGCTAGTTATGCATTTAAAAATACATGAAGGTTTGAATAACTTTGACTTTTGAGGATTAATCTTCCCTAATCATAGGATCATTGGACCCTATGTAGTGTAATTGAAAGTTAGGACTCTTAATGTCATGGATGACATGGTGTCATATACTAAACTACACAATTTTTATATTATACTCCCTCGTAGCATAATATAAGCAAAATAAGTATGTGAATTTTGGACTAGATACATGTACTTTTTTACTTACATTTTGTTACTGAGGTAGCGTATAGCTATTAGCTAGGGTTTAGCACACACCTAAATCTACATACAAAAACCCTCATGAAGAGATGCAGAGTTCATACATTACATAGAATCAACAAAAGTAGCGACGTCACAAGTTTTTTATCGACATGACATACAGGGCGAGTTAACCTACGTATTGCTTGACGTAAAACATATAGTAGATTTGTTTCTGTCTTTTGTTGAATCATTTTCAAAGCTCGATAGATAATTTGATAAGTAAGTGATTCTTTTCCGTGTTTCATAATACGGTTACATAGAATCAACAAAAGTAGTGACATGACAAGTTTTTTATCGACGCAACACAAAATCAGCAGGTTTTATGTCGCGTAACTTTTGAGTCCAAAAAACCCGAACAACCAACGACCGAATTTAAAAAGGGATATCAATTCCATTAGCGAATAAAAATAGGAGACTAAAATTGCAATTAATTCGATCTAATCTAATACTAACTTGATCAAGATTTATTGAAGCTCTTCATAATTATTACATAACAATATAACGGATGTGATGGGGGTTAGTCGATGAAGTAGGGTTTTGACTATTGGTGCTGTTATTGATCTTTGTATTTTATTGCCCTTTATACTTTTTCTCGCCATATGTATGTGTGTCTTATACTACTTATGATCGAGTATTATAATATATTTGCCGATTAAAAAAAAAATATAACATATATGAAAACCTTGCCTAACAAATAAAAACATAGCAAAAAAAAGAATAAGAATCAGCACAAACCTATGAAGCACTGCTTGATCAGAATCAGAAGCAAGAATCATACGAGAAATTGCTGCATCACGATCATCAGACAAAAGTTTAAGCTCTTCTCGAACAGCAACATGAAAAAGACTACGATGATCCTGTAAAACCCCACTAAGAAATTTTCCAACTTGTGAACGTGGTAACAAAGGTGAGTTCAAACTACTGAACTCACAGTGACTAGCACCAGCACTAGCTTTTACAACCAACTTCAATTTGTTGTTGTTGAAGGGTACTCTGTTCCTAAAATTCAAAGAAGATGATGAAGAAGATGAAATTGGTGTTGTGAAGAATCCTATGTGAGGTTTGATTATTGTAAGGTGGTGGTTTTGGAGACAATTTTCCATCAACGGCAAGATTTAAGGTTGGTGTGATGTGTTGTTGTTGTTGTTCTTGTTCTGTGTTTGTGTTGAAAGAGAATGAATGAATTTTGATTTTGATGATTAATTTAAGAACAAAAGGTTTGGTTGTGTTGTGTTACCTTGTGATAGGATAGGATCAATCATCATAAGATATTATCTAATAATTATATGAGAGCTTATCAAATAATTGACTTTTAATTTGAATCGGATAGAATTTTATCTTTTTAATTTAAATTTTTAATCAAATCAAATATAAAAATTGGTCTTATCTTTAATTTTCAAAGAAATTTAGGGAATCTTCAACAAACAAAAAAATTGGTCTTATCTTCAAATTTATTTTAACAATATAAATCTAAACTATAATAATAATTAAAAAAAAACAACAAATATAACTCCAATGATTTGGTTAGTAAAAAGACATTTGGAGATCCAACAAATTTTATCAAAAAAATAACCAAATAAATCCTTTTTTTAGATAAATTCAAATTAAGGTCCTTATTATAAAAAATATTTTTTATGTTTATTGTGAATGGTGAAGATATGTATATTCTTTTTTTTTTTGTTACAATTGAGTATCTATTTTAAAAGGTGTAAACTAAATAGTAAACTCAAAAGATTTATATAAATTAGATATATTTTGTAACAAAAAAAAAGGCTAAAAAGAATAAATGATAGAGTTTTGTATTTTTCTAGAATAGCTTGTCTAATATATATTTGATGCTTAATTATTTAAAAAAAAATTATGAAAATGATAACATGTTAGTTATGATATAGTGGTCAAAAAAGAGATGTTAGTTATGATGATAATGATAAATATAAGAAGAAACAAAATTGGAGTGGTAGTGAAGTTAGTAGAAGAGTGGAGTGAACTTATAAAAGTGGTACACAATAATTTATTTGAGTGGATAGGGTTATGAGAGTTTTGAGGTATGGGAGAGGTGAGAGAAAGTTTGGTTTGTGTGTGCTTCTTTCTGCTACTATCAAACGATAAGTGATAAGTGAGTATTGTAGTGGGGTGGGTCATTGGGATAGGATAGAATGGGACATAAGCTATAAGCTGTACTATACGATAAAACCATTATTAATATTTATCATCAATTTGCAATAGAAAATGTATTCCTTCAAGAAAAGAAAACTGTACAGCTAGGTAGGTTGGTGTGTTTGCTAAAATCACTCCACATTCCATCTTTTACGTGAAAGATGTTTAACTTCTAGTACTCTTTAGTTTAAACATATTTTCTTCTTTGTTCTTAACCGGATTTAGATTTGAGTCAAGTTCTATCTTATCTATAATTCACGTTTAAGATTGTTTGTAATTAATTTTATTAATGCGGTATAAATCATGTTTACTATTACTAAAAAAAATGACAAGAATTACCAAAAAATTCAGCTAACGACGAATGATTATTATCGTTAACACGGATCTAATATCATCTCAGATTTCTGTGAACCGAAGTTGAGATCAAAACATATTTAACAATATATTATTAAAATATATCACTATCTTCGTTCTAAAATATAAGACACATTTTGACCACTGCATGTTTGTCAATGCATATTTTTGATCACTACTATCTTTAATTGTGCATTAGTAAAAATTATAAAATTTGATATTTTGAAAATACACATTAAAACAAATCAAACAAGATCTTATTTACTAATATTTACATCTATTAATTATAAAATAAATACGGTCAAAACAAAATAAGTGAATAATATCCTTTAGTCAAAATAGGTCTTATATATTGAAACGAAGATTACTATTTTAAAAATTACACAAACGGTTTCTTTTAATACGTTTCAATAACAGATCAAATAATTTTAGATTTGTTTAAAGTTTTGTATAAATAATCTATAATTTATATAATATAAACTTTTAATTTAAACGTACTTTTTATAAATAAAAAATCGACTCAAATATAGTTTTGGTCCTCTAAATATTTTCAATGTTTCACTTTGGTCCTTTAACTATTTTTCGTTCCGTTTTGGTCCTTTAACTATATTTTCATTCCGTTTTGGTCATCTAATTTTCATTATGTTAATCTATTTGATCTTAATTATCGTTAGAAAAATGTCAAAAACGTTAATTTTGCGTACGTGACACTTAGGGATTTGGTGACTTTGGTGTAAGATTCAATAGGAAAACGTTAGATGGCCAGTGACTTTCTTGCGTATGAAACTTCCTCCTTCACCGATGATCTTTCCAATCACGAAAACTTACGAAATGATACCTCAAAACTTCTCATTATTCACGCTGAATCCAAATCTGATGTTTGTTTTCTTAATAGAGGCTTCCACCTCTCGTTTTTGACATTTTTCTAACAGCTAGGACAAAGTAAGTTAACGGAATGAAAATTATAGAACCAAAATAAAACGAAAAATAATTAAAGAACCAAAGTAAAACCTTAAAAATATTTAGAGGACCAAAACTATATTTAAGCTAAAAAAAATCTATATCGATTAATTTCTTTTCTTTATTTTTTTCATTTCACGGTCATTTACCAAGAACCAACCGAACTATAGTAAACTACCAACACACCCTTATTCGTTTTAAACCCATATCCCAGCGTTTCAGTCGATACTAGTTGTCTGTCGCCCACTCTAAAAAGTAAAAACCCTCTGATTCACCGCCGCCGCGTTTCTGACGGCCATGTCGACATCTCAGGTAATTATATCTCTCTTTTTTTCTCCGAGTTCTCTGATATCTCTGAAACACTACAATAATCCGTATATCCAAAATTGTTTGTTTATTTTGTGTTTAGGATATGGAAATAATGCACTACAAACCTAACGACGAATATGTAGATCATCATCAACCCAAGGTTCTACCCCTTAATCTCAATGTCCCCCAAAATTCTGAGCTTTTTCTCATTAAATTTCCCCTTTCTGATACTGTAAGTTTCTTACTACTTTTCAATTTCATATCTATAACTTCATTAGGGTTTCATTCATGTTATGCTCTTATTTTATCTCTATGTATTTCTTGTGTTGCTCAGAATTTGGTGAAAGACATTGAAGGAAAGACATTTCAACTCACTTTTAAAAACAAGGGCACCTTGGCTAGCTTCCAGGGTAATTCTGGTATGTAAGATGAATCCATTTATAATGGCATACTACACAATTGTTTATGCAACTTCCTTAATTTTATTGTCTCTATGTTCACAGGGAAACCATATGATATTGTCAACTTTGATTCCACCGACCCCGACGAAAAAGTTGTTGTTCCACCTGATGCAGAATCTAAAATTGGTATGCTATTTTTTTCTCCGAAAACCTCCTGTTTTGCTGTAATATTACTGTAATATAGTTTGAATTGATGAAGAGTGATTTTGTTTTGAGTTTCAACTCCCGGCATAAATGAAGTCATTAACTAGAAAACATGAACAAATCCATTGCTGCATGTTTGCAATGAACCCAACAGACCAATGAGATTCATGAATCTAAATAGGACAATCCAATCCCAACATCCTCCACTCGTTAGTAATTTTGAACCTTGTGATTTGTCAAATTGTCTCGTCAATTTTGAACTTGTTATTCTATGTGTTTTGACTTTTGAGTTGTGAACATATGTTTAAATTTTTTAATTTGTTCATCAATTTTGAACTGTGATGCTATTTTACTGTTAGTAACTTAGTATTTACTAGTCCAGTATAATCAGGTATCACTTTCTTTGCACTTGTGAATTTTCTACTTGGTTTGGTCTTTTGCTTAGCGTTTAGATACTGTGGTTGAACGTCTCAAACATTAATTTTTGCATAGTTACTTCTATGACTTGATCATCTATCTTGTATAAAGCGATTGTTGTGAATGTTGAGCATGCAAAAAAGTAAGAATAGGTGAAATGGTGAATCTATTGACATGTAAAAGAAAATACAAAGTGACAAATGTACTTGGAGGGTATGCTTGTATGGTTAGTTTAATATTTATTCATCTTACGTATCGTCCCCAAAGAGACTTCGGATCAAGGCTCGATTATTTTCCTTTAATTCAATGTTTCCATTTTTTTATATAATGCAAGATTAAGTGTGTATAAATCCAATATTCATGGAAGCTCTATTGTAAGTTGCTATTATTTATTTTTTTGAACAATGTAAGTTGCTATTAATTGACTTATGAAATTTTTTGTTGTAGCCATGTTTTTCAAAAACACTGTTTGGGGAATCATAATGATCTGACTTCCTTAGATAATAGTATTGGATTGTTATTGCTCTTTGCTGTATTTAACCACTTTTTTGTCATTATGTCTCACGAGACTCTGATTCTTGTTAATGTTGTCATAGCACATACGTTTTGAGTTAAACCACTAAAAGAAATAATCTCTCTTTCTACAGCTGGAAAGATTTCACGTCGGATTTCTGTTGTACATTACCCTGATCCTAAAGAACTCCAAAAGGTTAGGTCAACTGATGCAAAACAAGTTTATCTAAATTCTATAGCCAGGACTTCTGCATTCGTTACTACTAAAAGTGGTCTTCGAAGAAACTCACGTGGATCAGCATCAAAAAGTAGCAAAGCAAAGAGCTCATTATCCGAACTTCCTGAACAATCAAATACTACAAAAGGAAGACCTGATATGAAAAAGTCTAGTGGAACACCTGTGCGTGAGTTATCCCATGGTCATAGCTCTGGCGTTTCTGCAGTGTCATCTGAACTTTCTCATGGAGGAAAATCAAAGAAAAGAAAACATGCAGAGTAATTTTTACCTCTACTTGACATATACTTTCTCCCGGGCCTTTTAAATTTATAGTATTAATAGTACCTGAGCTATGTTATTTCCATTTGGTTGAGTTAGACATGACACCTACCCTAAGCTGTTGTATAACTAGTGTAACTTAGGATCATGAATTTCAGTGCTACAATTTTTAGTCATCTTATTTTGGATATGAGATGCTGAAGTTTTGAATTTTTCTTATAAACATATTAAACATTGTTCAATCATCAATTTGAATTTTCCATTTTTGTGTTCGAATTGATTGTATTTGAACATCAATTTGGGTGGGATACAAAAATTCAACAATTTTTAATTGATTAATGCATGCCCATACATGTGGTTTGATGTCGATGATGATGAACGGATATATTGAAATTCGGTAACTCTTTAATCATCAACTAAACTTTATTAGCAATGAATTTCATGTTATAAATCACACTTATTAACATTTGTGTCACATCCTTCTAGATGAACGTAAATTTTGCTAGAAGGCTGATACAAGTTCTCAGTATCAAAAGATTGAACTTCCCATTGATTTTTTAAGGTTACACTTTGTTTTTCAATGCAACAATAAAAATAAGTGCATTTTTCGTCATTGTTATAAAAACTCCATTGGCTAATTATTGAAGTTGGATTCATCAGAGAGTCACACTTGGGTACTTGCAAGATCCATAACCTTCAAAAAAGAAAATGTATAAAATTTTTTGGTCAAACACAACACAAGTCATAACAAGGGTATAACATTTCTTAACGTGTGACTCTTAATATTTTCCAATTTACTGTTTGCCTAATCAATTTGCATATTTTCTCAATTAACATTAAGCAAAAAACTTACTTGGATCCTTTGCAATCTGGGTAGCGAGACCATTGAAATTACAAGTTCCACCCACATGTCTAAATTGAGCCCAGTAAGAACTAAATGCATAGCTAGCATGACCCACAACTGAATCAGGTTTAAAACATGGTTTCCCGGGTTGAACTGAATCACATGTTTGGTTACCCTGAGAGCAAGCATACGACAATGCCTCCACCACAGCCGTCTCATTCGCTCCCTCGGCCACCACGCACCACGCTTTCCCTTTATAATCCTCGGGTGGCGGCAATGGCTTAAACTCCGACAACGGTGTCTTGCTAGAAAGGTCGATCTCGTAAATATTTGTCCCATTTGGGTACAATAACCCAAAGTGGCGCTCCGTTCCCAAACCCGGTTTTAAGTTCTCATTATACAAAGCAAATATAAAAGAAGGAAGGATTGAACCCGGTCGAGCCGGTGTCCCTGTAGGAGGTTTTTTCGTAACTTTCTTCACAAAGTTTCTATTGTATGTAGCAGCATTATGAATATTTGCACCAATTTGGTCCAAGTCACCACCATTAGGCCAACCCGTTTCAGCAATAAATATCTGAATATCCGGAAACCCAAGACGCTCCATTGCAAAATAAACCGCATCAACCATTTGATCAAACAAATTAGTATAAACTAAACCCGTACCCGGATCCTTAACCGTGATGTTATTTGATTCAAAAAGAGCATAATCCAAGTTAATGTTAATAGGATCCGAAACCCAAGCAAAAAATGGATACACATCTAAGAAGAAAAAAGAGTTTGTGTCATGTAAAAACTCTAACATTGGTTTGATAACACTAAATGCAATGTCATTTCTGAAAGTGCCATTTGAAGGTGGAAACGATGTTTGTAAAACATCCATTGCTGAAGGAGTTCCAACTTTGATTTTATGCAAACCAAAGGTAGTTAAAGAGAGTTTGATTCGATGCATTGCGGGTACAATGTGAGGCCATGTTTGGTTTGATGTTGAAGAAATGAGTTCGTTACCAACGAGGAGGTAACGAATGAGTGTTTTCGGGTAAAATGGTACAACGTTGGATTGGACCCATTGATTTGCAAGTGTTTGGTTTGAGGATACATTGGTTATGAGTTCATTGGGGAGCATGATGGATACTTGAATTCCGGTGTTTTCAAGGGCTTTGAGGATTTGTGGATTTGCGTCGTAGATTTTTACGCGTTTGGCTTTAAGGTTTTCTATGAGAGATACTGAGGTTGTTGGTGTTGGAAGATTGTTTCCTAGTTGTCCATAGTTCACTCCTGGTTGTTCTGAGATTTTTGCACCTATAGTGTCATGTTAAAAAAATGAGATTAGAGGATATTTCAAAATTAGTTTAGAAGAGCTGAATTTAACAATATTCAATGGATTACTTATGAATGAAGTTTATACACATTTGAGGGGATGATCAATGAATGATTAATGGGTACATCAAGATTAAACAAATACATTACGACCTATGATCTATCTATAAATCAAATATATCACTTCATTAATCATATACTTAATCATATTAAAAAGTTGTGGAATTTAAGTGTCTTCCAAAAACACAAAGTTTGTGAATTTGATTGATGTAGTGAATAAGGAGAAGAAAAGAAATAGAGAAGATGAATTTGACTTACTTGATATAGTAAATAAAGAGGATAAGAGAAATAGAGAAAACACAACCATAGCCATTGCTTTCATTGATACTTTGATTCTTTAACTCTTTCTCATATAGCACTTATTTTTTGAGATGTGTAAGATTGAATTGAGATTTAGATCGTGGTTAACATGTGAGAAGAATTTTTTGGTATATTACTATATTAGTCTTCAACTCTTCTTAATTACTGATTGCAATTGGAAATATCAAAAAAAGTTATTTGATTTGTCGTCTTTTTCTTATTATATGGTTGCTTGAAATAAAATTTGTCATAGTCACAATTTAATTATTATTTGTTCATAACTGATGAGTTGTATGTGGCTGCAAAAGTTTGACATAAGAAAGAATACGGCATTGACGTTGACTTGAAGGTTATGTTTATAAAGCCACCAAAATATATATAAATATATTCATAAATCAAAATGTCGAAATTATTAAAACGGACTCGTAATCAAAGTTTAAACCCCGATTCCATGTAATTTAAATTTTCGACTATTATTATTTCGTTTATCTATCTAAAAAATGTATATTCAAATATTTTTATACCATATAAACATCTATTACTAATAAGAAAATTGTGTTTTTTCCAAATAAAGTTTATCAGATCTAAACACACCAGAGGTATTGGTGGGATTAAGTGACCGACATAGATAAGCATTGAAGCATAAAAGACAAACGACATGTCTTATTGATAGTTGCTAACAACGATGCAAGTATATTTGTAATATCATCATTCAATACTTGTAGTAATATCTAAATTAGAGCTATTAGGTGGGAACACACTTAAGATTGTTGATTCGAAGTGAACTTGCAAGTAATGAAAACAAGAAAAAATAATATTTGCTACTTAAGAGAGGAGAAGCAAGAAATGAAGAAAAAAAAACAATTAATATGACGGCAAAATTGAAGAGAGAAAAAATTAGATGGTCCCATCACAATGAGATTCTGTTCAGAAACAACGATTATAACTTGTTCTATTTTGATGGATTTAATAAAATTGTAGGTCTTTCTTATAGTCATTAATATGTATTTGGTACTCTTATAGATAGTTTAGGATCCCTTGTTTAATTTGTAAATTGCAAAAAATGATAATCAACTAATACTCCTTGATAAAGGAAAGTTGTACAATTGCCAGAAAATTGAACATTAGGCGCGACTATTTCGAATAAATAACAACAGTTAAATAATTACATCAATTGGGTGATCAAATGTTACACCTAGGCCTTACAAAATGGCCAAAATGTGGACCGTCAAGTCGAACTATCAGGGAAAAACAAAGGTTATTAAATGGACTCTACATGCAAAGGTTTTTTATAGAACTGCAACAGAAGAGAAGAAGAAACCACACTAAGAGAAGATGCAGCCATGCAAGCACCAGCAAGCCATGGTGGCAATCTGATTCCGGTAAACGGGTACAAAACACCAGCCGCAATTGGCATGCCTAAAATGTTGTAACCAAGAGCCCAAATGTAGTTCAGTCTGATACGAGACATGGTCTTTCTAGAAAGATCTATGGCTGTAATCACATCTTCCAAACTGCTTTTGATCAGAACTATATCAGCAGCTTCTATAGCTACATCAGTTCCAGCACCAATTGCCATACCAACATCAGCAGCAACCAAAGCTGGAGAATCATTTATTCCGTCACCTACCATTGCCACAGTCATTCCCTTCATCTGCATCCAGTTTAAAAAAAAAACAGAAATCAGAAAGTGTTAACATCTTTGTCAGATGATCTCCGATATTGTGTCCTATGTCATTTTATAACCAAGATGTGTCAATTACATTAATTCATCTGATCAAATTGAAAAGGAAAAAAAAAAGTTTTAGTTTGAGTTTCATATTAGCTAGCTTAGAAGCCTTACCTGCAATTCTTTCACTTTATCAGCTTTGCCTATTGGATCTGTCTCCGCAAAGACCTGATCAATACCAACTTCTTTTGCAATAGCAGTTGCAGTAGCATTGTTATCACCAGTCACAATGACGCTTGTGATGCCCATGGAGTGGAGAAATGATATAACACGTTTAGCCTCTGGCTTTACTGGATCGGATACAGAGAATGCTCCAGCAATCTTTCCGTTAATTGAAACTAAAACACAAGTTCTGGCCAGAATCTCATTTTCAGAGATGTACTTCTCAGCCTCGGAAGATATTTTAACATTGCATGCATGCATGAGTCTCTTGTTTCCCACTAAAATTGTTCTATCACCAACTTTTCCACTTACCCCGGCTCCCATGTGTACCTCAAAATCAACAACATCTGGCACTTCCTCAGGGCAAGAACCGAAATTCTTGCGCAGCTTCTTTGCATGTGCAACAACAGCTTTTGCTATCGGGTGTTCGCTACTTGCCTAAAAAATTGTCCATATAATTAGCTTATATATTATGGAGAAATTTGATTAAGATATTTAGATTTAAAACATATCACTATCATTGAAAATTGCTCTTTTTGTTTTTCATTTCAACAAACAAATTGGGAACCTAGTTCTATATACCGACATTATGTCGGTAGAAATGTGTTTGAGAGGAGAGACCCCACCAAAGATTATCAACCAAGTTCTCCAGCAAAGATTAGTTATCGACAAAGCCGGTGGATACTTTATAGTTATACATATATCATGGTTAATAAAAAATATAGCTCTCTATAGTAGGAGCCAGGAAAGGGTGAATCCGTTGCAGATCATATCTTATATTTGCAAAAGAGGATGGTTCCACAACTTGAACCACGGCAGCAACTACGACCATTGCACCAAGGCCCTCTTTCTCACTCCATTAAACATATATCCAATCAAAACCCAAGAACTATTTAGAGTTATTTCCCCAAATCACCTAAAATAAGACAGTGTTTTTGTCTTCTTTTTTTTTAAATATTTATTTGCTACCTATTTTACTGCAATAAAAGCACTCTAAATCAACCAAGCAAAAATTCCTAGCTTTTATGAAATAAAAACTAAATTTCTTCGCTCAAATCTAAATTTGATTACTACTTTTTTTTTTCTTCTCTATATTCTTCAATATCTTTCGCACAGGCTCTAAAAATGTTAATAACAATAAGACAATATAAAACTCGCAGATATCCAACATGAAAAAATACCTCCACAGAAATTGTCATGTCACACAGCACCTCCATAGAAAATTCAGGAAACAGCACAGCACTAACTACTGATGGCTTCCCAACTGTTAGTGTCCCAGTCTTATCAAACACAATAGTTTTTACCTGCATTGAAGTTGGGAACAATGAATAAGGTTTTATTTTAATAAAAAAAAATACAGTGAAATTTTTGGAATGTGTTGCTTACTTTCATATTAGTATATCAAATAAACCCTACTAGATTATGCAAAACATGGATGTCACGGATACAACGAAAAGTAAAACAGAGCAATCTTTGACGATGATATTAATGCAAACAGCACAAATAACACTATAAAACCCTTCAATATCCTGTTATCATGGTTCAAACATATCCTAATAAGCAAAACTAGAGAGAAAGGTTCACATATTATGTTAAAAATATAATATTTACAGACTTCCATATAGTATATTCTCCTAATGCAAGAACAATTTACCTACAAACTAAAGTTATGAAGCAACAGAAATAGAAATATCATTACCTTGTGTGCCTTCTCCAGTGCATCTCCACCCTTGATGAGCACTCCTTGAGAAGCACCGAGGCCTGAAGCCACCATAACTGCAGTTGGTGTAGCTAGACCCAGAGCACATGGACAAGCAACAACTAACACAGAAATAGCAAACTGCAAAGCAAGCTCAAATGCATCCATTCCTTTTGGTATCCAATCTTTAGGGTAAAATCCAGCTTTCCCCGGAATGAACCACCCTAGCCAAGTTGTGAGTGCAACGACAACCACCTAAGTATGCAACCACAAAGTTAGCAGCTTGACCGTGATAATATATCATAACTATTACAGCAACGCTGGTGTCAGTTAAGAGATAAAGTGATGCAGTATATTTATCATCCCTTCATTTTTATTCCAATCATATTAAGCATATAAACAAAAAGATGGCATTAAACAGGAAACTCAATCACATAACTGATGATATATGTCATTTCTTTAAATGCTTTTACATGAGCCGGAATTCCTAGAACCCAAATCTGAAATGACTATGTAAAAGCATGCTTATCGCGAGAAAAGCATAGTTAAGAGATTTTACTCACTATTGGAACAAAAACCCTTGAAATATCGTCAGCAAGTTTTTGAACTGGTGCTTTGGCAAGTTGAGCAGCTTCTACAAGTTGAACAATTTGAGAAAGGGCAGTGTCTGATCCAACATGTGTAGCCTTAACCAACAAGCAGCCATTTTCATTGATTGTTCCACTGATAACCTGTTCAACACATTTTGAAAAGTTAAAATTGTTCTTACAACTCTATCATTCCAGCTTTACATTATTTAAACCACTATAACTTGGATAATTTTTTTGGAGATTACACATATCACTACATCACCCTTCCCATGTAAAAAAGAGAGAAGAAGATATCAATCCAATGCGTGTGTCTCTGTTTACAATACATTCACTCTCACTTTTTAGTTACATAATTTCAGTGTAGTCACTCCTAATCCTATCTTTCATAAAAATCTCAGACACTGCATCTACATTCACCTTCATTTGTGTATTTGTCGTTAGTTTGTTGGATAGCTCCTGATCTACTAATACGTAATATAAAAAAATACAACTATGGGTCCTAAGGCATGTATATATTACCTTGTCTCCTGGACTTTTGGCAATGGGTATTGCTTCTCCAGTGATCATACTTTCGTTTGCATAGCTTTGTCCTTTTATAACAATACCATCAACAGGAATTTTGGCTCCAGGCACAATCTTAATTATGTCATTCTTTTGTATAAGTTGAGTGTCAATTTCTGTCTCTGTGATGATATTTGCATCAGTATCAATTTCTACTAAATAAGCTTTATCAGGAACAAGTTGTGTCAGTTTTCCTAAAGCATCTGATGTTTTCCCTTTGGCCACAATCTCCAAATATTTTCCTAATAGAATAAAGGATATCAACATGGAACTGGTCTCAAAGAAATCTTGTCCTTGAAATGTATCTGAAGTCAGTGCTTTTATTACAATATATAATGAGTAAAAATAAGCAGCATTAGTGCCTAACGCAACCAGCACATCCATGTTAGCAGATCTTCTCCTCAGTGCATGATATGATCCCACATAGAACCTAATAATGTAAATAACAGCTATTGTAAAATGATTATACAAACCTCTATCTATAGAAAACAGATATACCAAACCATATTTTGGCTAATAATTAATGATAAAGGTAACAAGAAACTGGGTTTAAATGCTTAAATCATAGGTAGTAGTACCTTTTTCCAACTATGAACTGCACAGGCGTGCTAAGGATCCATCTTAAAAACAACCCAAGAGTAAGCATATTATGGACCTTATAGTTCAACCAGTTGCCGTATGGAGGAAGCATGGGAAGTACCATGGCAAACACAAACACAGGTACAGAAAAGAAGCAGCTGAACAAAAACTGATCCCTGTACATACGAATTTCATTCACCTTATCCTTTTCTCTTCGTCCCGAAGGAGAATACAAAGTTGCCCGATACACCTTGGAACCACGACTAGCTTCCTGAACACAATGAATAAGAGTTCTCGGACCTGTAAAATCCGGATCATAGCTAACAGTAACTATATGTTCTGATAAATCCATTTCAACACGATTCACACCTGCAGCTAACTCAAGATAAGACACTAAAACATTAGCATCTTCTTCAGAATCAATCCCTTCGAGTTTTAGATGAACTTTATTCGCATCATTCCCAGAACTAATTAGTTCTGCACCAAAGCCCGCATCTTCAACCGCCTCAATTATCTTTTCAGGATCGGCAAGGCTAGGATCATAATGAACTTTCGCCTCCTCCAGAGCTAAACCAACAATCGCCCTTTTCACTCCATCAATCATTTGAAGTGCTTTCTCAATAGACTCAGAACAACTTGTACATGCCATTCCGTTAATCCTAACTCGACACACCGATATATCTTGGTCATGATCATAAACCTCATTTACCTTAAACCCACTCTCTTCTATGCTTTCTTTTATTCTTTTCGCCTACATTAAAAAATAATCCATAATTAATTAAAAACATAACTCACTAGTCACTACTCACTACCTTAACATGAATCCATAATTCAGCATTTAGTCCTTATAATTTTTATTTTTTTAGTCCTTGCAATATCAAATATTTTGATTTTAATTCTTAAAATTAAAAACTAATATGAAACTAAAATGAATATTACAGCAACGAATTTTAGGTTACTTACCGTTACGAGTTTAGGAACAAATATAACGGCGGCACGACCATCAAGAGACGAAACTGCAATACTTTTAACGCCGTTAAGATTCTTAAGAGCCGATTCAATAGAATTAACACAGGAAGCACACTTGATATCGCTAATTTGAAACGTAACTGTTCTAACGACGTCGTTTTCTTCTGCTGTAGACGATTGTAATAGCGGAATCTTAACATCGTCAAGTCCATCACCACCTTCCATGATTGAAAGAAATGAACGAGTTTAGGGTTTTGAATTCGAATATTGAAACAGGTGAAGAAAAAGAGGGAGAAATTTTGTTTTTTAGGGTTTTGAGCTATGGAAGTAACGATAAGGTGCGTGACTGCGTGCGTCAGTTTGGGTTGGAATGAAGCTGGAAATATGCTCTGCCCACTTTTGTTTGTGGTTTAAACTTTTGAAATGGTAACGACTTGTGACTTTTTCTTTTCTTTTCCCACCAAAAGTGTTCTTTTTCCCGATTCTGCCCCTTTATTCCTTATGCTTAATGTGTGGTGTTGGAGTTTCCGTCGACGGGGACTTTTTCGGTATTTGCTGTTTTTGTTTTTATATATGGCCGGCAAACCCTAAATAAATAGGTGTAGTAAAACAGGTTTATTGTTAGAACCACTAATCATTAACTTAAGATGTTTAAAACTCTTAGAACTTTGACAATTCATTATTGATGTCTCGTAATCCCTTCGGTCTTATTTATAAATAAAAAACATCAGAAATATTAGGCCTAAAATATACGCAAAAGTCAACAAATATCCCTATCTAACTATGGCTAGTCGTAGACATAAAAAAATTTATAACAAAAGTTTCAGCTTTTTGTTTGTTTTGATTGGTGTGATACTCACGCACTCTTCATTTTCATGTTCTCAACTCTAGGAAAGTAAAAAAACTGCACATATGCCAAAATGATGACAAAATTGTTGTTGAATACCAGTAATAAAAAATGAACTCTTTAATAAATGTGTAAAATAGTATAATTTTTGCTTAAATAAAATGCTAGAAGGAGTGTTTAATTTTCATAACTATCTTTTTTATCAAAATAAAGTTTTTTTTCCAGAGGTTTATCAAAATAATATTAGTAACACATATATTTTCAAAGTTTAATTATACTTTTGATTTCCTATTTACAAGATCTACGATTTTGATCTTAATTTTAAAATCAAACACTATTGTCCACTTGTTTTGATTATTTTTGCACTTTTGATCCCTCATCTCATTTTTTAACCAGGTGGTAGGAAAAACGTTGATGTGGTAGTATTCATGTGACAAAAAACTAATTTATGTCTTCAATTTGAGTTCTATCGTGCTTTATATGCTTCTTAAACATGTACATCGGTGTTTTTCCTGCCAACTGTCTAAAACATAGGGCGTGGGACCAAAATTACAAAAAGAATCAAAATAAGGGAGCAAAAATATTTGATTTTAATATAGGAGGACCAAAATCGTGGATCTAGTTAAATAGAAAATCAAAAGTACAATTAAACCTATTTTCAATTATACAAATTTCATTTATATAAGATCTAAAATGAAAATCAACCAACTTGACTCAAATTAGTTGACGTGATCGTTCTCTTACAAACAACTTACTTGATACGAGTTTAATGATCAATGCATATGTACCCAAAAAAATTAAAGTCAACCAAATTCGCCCAATTTATGTTTTGCTAACATGAAGGGAATCTCAAAATGCAACCAATATTGCTATAGTTTCACTCCATGTCAAATTGTGTGCTGTGTGTAGGACTAAGATATCCCTCAAAGAGGTAGTTCGTCAACACATTCGGTACGAAGTATGCATGTACCCTCTGCTAAACTTTACAAATCCCTCGGCACTAATTAAGCATTTGTGGTGGCAGAGTTAGGTAATTTTTTAGGGAAGAGTTATGTTTGTTTTACTTTTTACTCAAATACTATTAATTTATATATATAAAAAAATTACATGAAGAAAATTAAAAATTGATGTTTTTTTTAATAATATTAATAAATTTTTTGGATTTTATGTTAAAAAAAGAGTTAAATTAAAAAACTACATTTAAGGGGGAGTTGAACACCCAACCTTTTTATAAAGAGAAAATTTTACAACCACTAGTTTTAATAAATATATATATATATATATATATATATATATATATATATACACACACACTAACTAAAAATATGTATATATAACTATAAAAAATAATTTTTTTGAGCTAAGAGATGAACCATAGTCCTACTCTGCTCAAGGTAGCTTCGCCCTTGCGTTTGTCTATATATTTATTTACCGTATTATCTCTAACACACATACTAAGAACATGTTCTCTTATTGTACCAAAAAAAAAATGTTCCCTTATAGTTTTTTTTGTTATGGAAATAATTTAATAGTGATAATCACACATTTTAAAATTATCGATAGAGATATTTTTTTTAAAGTAAAATATGTTTTTCATTCTTGTAATGTCATTGAATTTTTGTTTTAGTCTCTAAACAAAAAAGTCTCACGTTTTACAAAGAGGTAGTTCGTCAACACATCCGGCACGAAGTATGCATGTACCCTCTGCTAAACTTTACAAATCCCTCGGCACTAATTAAGCATTTGTGGTGGCAAAGCTAGGTATTATTTTAGGGAAGAGTTGTGTTTGTTTTACTTTTTACTTAAATACCATTAATTTATATGTATAAAAAAAATTACATGAAGAAAATTGAAAATTGATGTTTTTTTAATAATATAAATAATTTTTTTGGATTTTATGTTAAAAAAAGAGTTAAATTAAAAAGCTGCATTTAAGGGGGAGTTGAACACCCAACCTTTTTATAAAGAGAAAATTTTACAACCACTAGTTTTAATATATATACACACACACACTAACTAAAAATATGTATATATAGCTATAAAAAATAATTTTTTTAAGCTAAGAGATGAACCATAGTTCTACTCTGCTCAAGGTAGCTTCGCCCTTGCGTTTGTCTATATATTTATTTACCGTATTGACTCTAACACACATACTAAGAACATGTTCTCTTATTGTACCAAAAAAAAAATGTTCCCTTATAGTTTTTCTTGTTATGGAAATAATTTAATAGTGATAATCACACATTTTAAAATTATCGATAGAGATATTTTTTTAAAGTAAAATATGTTTTTCATTCTTGTAATGTCAGTAAATTTTTGTTTTAGTCTCTAAACAAAAAAGTCTCACATTTTACCCTTATAATATTATTTTATTTTTACTTTAGTCCTTCAATTGGACAATATCATTTAAATTCGTTATCATTAAAATAACAAAAAGCATAAATTTATTAACATGAATGAAAAACACATTTTTTTTATTGACATGTCCAAATGAAGATTAATATAAAAGGAATCTACTGTAATTTAATACTACAAAAGGTAAAACATGATAATTTTTTTGTTCATAAATTAAAACCTAAATTCACAAACAAACTGAAAATATATTTTGCCTACTTTTTAATACTACCTCCACTTCTTTTTATAAAAAATACTATATTTTTTAGCTTTACTAAAAAACTGTGATGTCAACCTCTTAAAGAAATCTTTTTTTTTTTTGAGGCACTCTTAAAGAAATATTATTTATCTTTGATTTATAAAAAAATCTTAGTACTAGTATCTTTTTTAAATAATAAAAACGTAGATAATACTGAATATAAAAAAAAGACGTAGATAATACTTTACTTTCTCTTTATTACAAAAAATACTCTCTTTAATTACCAAAAAGTCCGTATAAACCCGACCCGGTCGAAATCGGATCGATGCTATTTAACGACATCCAAAATCCCAACAAAGGTAAGAGAAACACACTTCAGTGAGTGACTCTGTTTCTGAGGAAAAAATAACATTTCAGCTCAACGATGAAGCCAATTTCAATTTTTCTCCTTTTCGTCCTCTTCTTCATTGCATCAGCATTAGGTATTCATTCTTCCTTTCTCTTTTCTTCACAATTCGTTGATTCAATTGTCCAGATAACTCATCATAGCATTTCTTCTTGATCCAGATTGTTTCAGATCTCGTTCATTTTTCCATTCAATTCATCAATTTCTATGATTTTTTATTTTACCTTTTTGATTTGCTTTCTGATTATGTATTTTTTTCTGTGATCGTGTGTCAGTTTCTGCTAAGAAAGGTGGTGATGTAACAGAGTTGCAGATTGGCGTTAAGGTAAATCGTTTAATCTCGTTCATAGCTTAGATTTTTAATAAAATGCATGGAGTTTTTTTTTTTTTTGGATAAATTGGACTGTTTTTGGTATTTTTAAATTGCGTAGGCGTGTTTTTCTTTTTAATGTTTAAGAAGTGTGAAATAGATTAATTGACCTTTTTCTTGCGAATCAATTATCATATTTGAAGTTAATTTGTGTATTGAGCCACCTTGATGATTACAAATTGTTGGAACTTGGAAAATACTATTTGCTTGTTGTGTAATTGACCTTTTTAATGAAAATGCTTGGTAATTTGTTGTAGAGATTAGAACAGGGAGAATAAGAAAACATGCATCTTTCCCCCTACCTATGTATATGATGCAATTAATTTTCATCAATGATAGATAATGCATAAGCATAAGCAAGGCTATTTTGATTTTGTATTACAGTGAAAGTGGGTTTATGTCCTCTTTATTGCTCACTTTTCTTCATTGCAGTATAAACCAGCATCATGTGAAGTTCAGGCACACAAAGGTGATAAAGTGAAAGTACACTATCGGGTGAGTAATTTCTTATGATATCTTCCACTAAAATAAGGTTAAGCAGTAACGTCAAGGGAGTATCTAGGAGATTGGAAGGATCGAGGAACAAGAAGAAAATGAAGGGGAAATTAAGTAGTAAATAACGAAATTTTTTGCTTTATTTAAAGACCCCGGCTTGGGGAACATTTAAAATTATCATCAAATTTAATAAGGGAGGGTGTTGGTCTTTTGGAGTAAAAGGTAAGGCCCCCATAAGATCAATCAACTATTTCGAGTAGTCAGCTACATGCTTTGAAGAGTTTTGTTGTTACTTTTACAACCATTTCATTTGTTCTTGTGATGACTAATGAGGGGTCATGCATTCATTTAATTTTTCTTTTGTCTATCATGCTCTACATATTAAATATTCACTTGTCTTTGCAGGGAAAACTCACCGATGGAACTGTTTTCGATTCTAGCTTTGAAAGAAATAGTCCAATTGATTTTGAGCTCGGTGGTGGTCAAGTGATCAAAGGTAAGCGCACAGCCACAAATAACTCTTATTCTTTTGAATTTCTTGTCTCATTACCAAAAACGGTGATAATGAACTAGCTGATGTGCTGGTTTCTCAATTTGTATTTATAATGATAACATTCATGTGTATTTAATTTAATTTTATTACAATTATGGATAATGGGAGATCTTCATGATAGAGGCTTACATGATTGCTGTTCCTCTTCTATACAGGATGGGACCAAGGATTGTTGGGAATGTGTCTCGGTGAGAAGCGGAAATTGAAAATACCAGCAAAACTTGGCTATGGAGAGCAGGGTTCCCCACCCACTATTCCAGGTAATTTATCTTGGTCATAATGGTAGTAATGTTCAAGAGTCAAATCTCTTTCAAATTCCAAGTGAAAAGTGAGGTTGGTCTATAGTATTGTAGAAGAGTATCTGATCTTAGTCAAGAAATAAATTCTTGCATGGTTGAACTATAACAGTTTTTGGGTTTTTGATTATCTGCTTTCGGATGTGTCACTTTAAAGATTAGTGCAACATGTTCTTTTATGTGTATATATTTGTATGCTTATTGCTTATATATATGACATTGAGTTGAACATGCAGGGGGTGCAACACTTATATTTGACACTGAGCTTGTGGGCGTGAACGATAAAAGTTTAAGCGGAGAAAAATCAGACTCCGAACTGTAGACAAATCAAAAGCAATGGAAAACTAGACTTTTGGCGATCTTTGTTAGCTTATTTTTGTTCCTTAATAATGCTTTCATCACCAAGGTTTCGTTGTTTACATTAAGTGAGGCTAGTATAGAAAGATTTTACTGTTGTACCCTATAAATTAAATACATCTATTTGGTATTTTAACTTTCATGAGAATTTTCATTGGTTTGCCAGTCTCTTAATTTTATTTGTCAACTCATTTTGTTTAGGAGCTTTTAGGTATCTTGATTTTATATTTAAAAAGAGATAAAAGTCTTAATTCAAAAAAAAAAATTGGTACATAAATGAAATGATAAAACTATAATAAACTCGCAGACGCACAAAAGAAAAGAGAGTTGTAAGTAGAAATAAAACAAAAATTCGTAATCAATTATTTTATTTTATGGATGAAATGCAATCAAAATTTAATTTCCTATTAATACTTAATATTTGCATTTTCTTTAATTTTTTTGGGAATGCATTTTACTACTAATTTGACATCAATCAAATCAAATAAAAAATCTTGAAAGAGAAAACCCAAAATTCCTGTATCTGAAAGCATCTACTAAACCCTTGTTTTTGGAAATTACACACTCTCGCACGCTCACTCTGAAACTAACTTAATCTCACAAAACCGGCTTATAAGGTGCGAGTTATCGTTATCCCTCACTTATAAACACATATTCAAGCCTTCTCGTAACCGATGTGAGACTTCTTCCTTAACACGTCTCTTGCGTTCAACACTATTGAACTTGGAGCACGGATATAAACGGTGGAGGACCTATTCATAAACTGATTGCAGACGGTCTGACGAAGTGACCTAACGAATTGTGGATAAACTTTAATATCATCTTAAAATTAGGACTCCCATTATTTATTTATTTATTGATAGTGTATAAATAGAATGAGTCAAACATATACAGTTATTACCTACATAAATGGAAATAATTACACATAATTACAAAAATAATTACAAAATATTCTATTTTATGAACCCTTGGATCCTTCTCCATATTTCCAACTACTTCTCGCATTTCTAAAACCGTGCATTCTCTCTACTTTTCAATTTCTCACATTCCCTAAATGAACGAGGATATATGTAAGGATGGAGGATTGTTTAAAAGGATAGTTAACGAGAGGGAGAAAAACCCCAAGGATCCTGATGACGTCTTTGGTAAACATGCATATTATACTACTTGAATTAATATTTCTTCATTTTTCATTGAATGATCCTATTATTTGTCTGTGTTAACTAAAATTGTTCTTGTGGTGTTGCAGTTACGTATGAAGCACGTCTTGATGATGGAACGCTTGTGGCGAAATCTGATAGGGTGGAGTTCACTGTGAAGGAGGGTCACTGAGTGCAAACATATTTATAACTCTTCTTTGTCTCTCTAATATTTTCTTTATGGAATGTCTTACATCTATGTTAACAATGTGACAGGTCATTTTTGTCCTGCATTGTCAAAGGCTGTTAAGACCATGGAGAAGGGAGAGAAAGCAATCTTGACCGTGAAGCCACAATGTACGTTCTCTTTAATTCACTTTGGGAAATGATTGTGTAACACTTTGGGAAATATTGATATTCATGTTTGTGTTTTTGTGATATAGATGGTTTTGGTGAGAAGGGCAAGTTAGCTCATGGTGATGAAGGCGCAGTTCCACCTAATGCAACACTGCAGATTACTCTTGAGTTGGTTTCTTGGAAGACTGTTTCTGAAGTAACTGATGATAAGAAGGTTGTCAAGAAGATCCTCAAGGAAGGAGAAGGATATGAGCGTCCAAATGACGGAGATGTTGTGGAATGTAAATCCTCATTAATGCTTATGATGGCTTTTTTTTTTAATTGGATTTTGCATTTGGATTCTGATATGATATTTCGTCATTTTTGCAGTGAATCTAATTGGTAAGCTGCAAGATGGGACTGTATTTTTGAAGAAAGGCCACAGTGACGATGAAGCAGATATCTTTGAATTTAAAACAAACAAGGGTAATCTATATTGACCCAATGTTTCGCCCCCCTACATAAATTTGTTTTAATAACAACTAGATTGAATGTTTGTTTTGTTGTGTTGAGCAGAGCAAGTGATTGATGGACTCAATAGAGCTGTAATGACCATGAAGATGGGTGAGGTAGCATTGTTGACTGTTGCGCCTGAGTATGCTTTTGGTTCATCAGAGTCTAAGCAGGAATTGGCTGTGGTTCCTCCTAATTCAACCTTGCATTATGAGGTTGAGCTAGTTTCATTCCTAAAGGTAAATAAATAACCTGATGATATTCTGCAATTGTGTAATGATATATTTCAATGATGGTTGATGAAATTCTATTATTGAAATGGAACACTTGCAGTTGTAGTTTTAAAAGTAATTCACATGATTAAGAAGATACCGACAAAGATTAAAACAAAGCATGAAACTACTATCTATTTTTATATTATTTCTTTATGCTACTTCCAAAAAAAAAAAAGCTTTTCTTGGGACAATTAAAAGATTCAAATAATTGAAATGTACTTTTCAATGGATATATTTTTCGAATCCCTCAGATGTTTTCAAGACATTGGTTAAGCAGGTTTCACATAAGAGTGATGTCATTTTTTATTTTTTCCTGACATGCCACTATCTTTATGTTTGATACATTTACTTGGTTTAGTATAAGGAGCCTGTGGACATGAACACTGCAGAGAAAGTAGAAGCTACTGGTAAGATGAAAGAAGTAGGGAATGGATTGTATATGGCTCGGAAGTATGCAAAAGCTTCTAAAAGATATGAGAAGGTATGCATTAATATAATTTCACCTTCGTCTACTTCAATGCATATCTCCAAGGCATTTTTCTAAATACTGTAACTATAATGCAGGCTATAGAGTTCATAGAAAATGATACTTCTTATAGTGAAGAGGAGAAGAAAACTGCCAAGGCCTTGAAGATTGATTGTAATGTGAGTAATGCATTATGTAAGCTGAATTTGGAAGATTATGAACAGGCAGAGAAATTGTGTACAAAGGTATGACTGCTGTCTACCACCTTATAGAAAATCTTTGCTCTTGTTAATCTTAAGATAATAACTGATCTTTATATGGACAAGCAGGTGCTGGAGCTCGAGAGCACAAATGTGAAGGCCCTCTATAGAAGGGCTCAGGCTTATCTTCGTTTGTCTCGCAGTGAATTGGCTTGTTTTGATCTCAAGAAAGCTCGTGAGATTGACCCTTACTACAGGTAAATAATATTCAAAATAAATTAGTTATTATATTGGCATATATAAATGGTAATTGTTGAGTGTGTGTGGTTGAATTCAATACGCATTTTGGGTTTGCTGGGGTTGTCTTGTTAAATAGAATTGCTTTTGATTTTAAAAACCAGGTTTGGGTTTTGAAGTTGGAGTACAAGATTGTGTTGACATCAATGTGAGTATTAAATATCTATGGATTCTCTAATACAGTACATTTTCACTTCTGCCTCTCGGGTGTTTAATCTACTGCATTTATTTAACATAACAGTTTTTGGGTTTTTAATTATCTACTTTCGGATGTGCCACTTTAAAGATTAGTGCAGCATGTTCTTCTATGTGTGTATATATTTGTATGCTTATATATAATATATATGACATTGAGTTGAACTTGCAGGGGGTGCAACACTTATATCTGACACTGAGCTTGTGGGCGTGAACGATAAGAGTTTAAGCGGAGAAAAATCTGTAGACAAATCAAAAGCAATGGAAAACTAGACTTTTGGCAATCTTTGTTAGCTTATTTTTGTTCCTTGATAATCCTTTCCTCACCAAGGTTTCGTTGTTTACATTAAGTGAGGCTAGTATAGAAAGATTTTTTGCGATTAAACTTTTGTGTGAATTTTCATCGGTTTTCCGGTCTCTTAATTTCATTTGTTGGCTCATTTGTTATGAATAAAACTTAGGTTGAATGAATTTTTTTTTAATGATATACAAGTCCATGGCAGAGAAAATAGGGTAAAAACTAAATAATGCCACTTTTATATGCTACGGAGTACCTTCTAAAATTTCTATTTTTTTTAAAGGATCTTCTAAAATATCTCTATAAATATTTATTTGTGTCATAATAAATATTTATGTGTCATAATTTAATTGAATGTACGTCTATAAAAGTTATATTAAAATGTATACAAATTAAATCCTTCTAATAGAATAAATTCCCGCAACTGCATTTTAGTTTATGACTTACAAGAGAACTGAAATCACTTGATGTAAGAACTCGTCTTGAACTTTATACTACTATGACTTTTTCTTCTAAGAATTAGATAGTGAAAGTAAAAATAAAGAGTACAAACTAAATCATATTTTAAAAGCTACATTTATAATGGTTTTAGAGAATTCTTTTCTATTTAGATTTTCGAGAGATTTCTTGGTTATCTATTTTTACCAATAACTTGAAGAATTAACCTTTAAAGTTGCTGGAAATTAAGATGATACTAATTGATTGTAAATTCTAAAAGTTCTAGTAGTAAATAGAAGTTCTTAAATTTGAAAGATACATGTCTGAGTCTTGAACTTTTGATTATATGTATAAAGTTAAGATTTTTTCTAGTAAAACTATATAATAATGTGGTGTCTCCTAAGTCTTAAAATATAGTTTTTAAAAGGATTACTTTTATAATTTGAAAAAGAGTAGTGATGCAATTTGTTGCCTGCTTGTCTTCGATTCAAGTGTAAATATCTTTTATATATATATATATATATATATATATATATTGGGATTGTTAACTTCACTTCGACTTGAGTCAAAGTTAAGCAATGTATGACCACACATATAATTACTTAGTGCAATTCCCATTATCTTCGCACACTCCTCAGCTACTCATAAGCCCCCCCCCCCCCCCCCCCCCCCCATGCACTCAATTATAATTACACTTAAGTCATACTTGCTAACTTCGATCCTGCATGATCAAAATTAACGACCCCTACATCTATATATATATTTGAAGACTAAAATGTAGAAATTCTAAAAAAGAAATAAGAGTTGTAAGTAGAAATTAAACAAAAACTTGTAATCAATTTAATTTTTTGATATTTGCATTCTTTATAATATGTTTGAAGTTTTTTATAATACAATATATATTTGCATTTTCTTTAATTATTTTACTTTTTTTGGCAATACATTTCCTTTAATTTAATTAGTACTAGTAGTACTACTATTTGATTTTTGACATCAATAAAATATAAAAAAATAAAAAATAAAAAACTAAATAGAGAAAACCGAAAACTCCTGCATCTGGAAGCATCTACTAAACCCTCGTTTCTGGAAACTCTCACTCACTCTCAAACTTTAGCCATAGAACTCTCTCGAACCTTTCAACAAACTCATTTTCCATTTCCATTTATACCCCTCATCTTTCACCACATTTCTAACTACTTCTCGCATTTCTCAAACAAACAATTCATTCATCGCTAATCTCTGCATTCTCTCTACTTTTCAATTTCTCACATTCCCTAAACCATCATGGACGAAGATTTCGATATTCCGGCGGTTGACGGAATGAACGAAGATTTCGACTTCGCCGGCGTCAACGGTAATCCAATTCTCAAAGTCGGTGAAGAGAAAGAGATCGGTAAGGAAGGATTGAAGAAGAAGCTTCTCAAAGAAGGTGAAGGTTGGGATACTCCTGATGCTGGCGATGAAGTTTACGGTAACTAACTCAATAACTGAATTGGATTAAGCGTTCTCTTTCTATGTTCGTTCTTCGTTGATTGAATTTGATTAAAGCTTGTTCTGATTTGTGTAATTTTTTTGATGTGTAGTTCACTATACTGGAACGTTGCTTGACGGTACTAAATTTGATTCGAGTAGAGATAGAGGAACGCCTTTCAATTTTAAGCTCGGACAAGGTGAGTACATTGGAATGAACGACGGCGATTTTGCGATTGGTTTTGATTTGAATTTGTTCGTTATTATATTGATTTAATACTGCTAATAATTACTGAGGTTTTTTTTAAACCTTTTGAATTAATTGCTGACTGGATCTGTTAGTTTATCATGTTTGATTTAGGTTTTATTTGTGTGTGAAGTCATAGTTTAGTTTAGTTAAACACTTATTGAATAAGTCTTAGGATTCAGAGCTTATGAATTAGCAATTTGCTTTAATCTAAGGTGAAATCTAATCACCGTGCACAAGTTGTGAATAGATTATAATAAATACGAATTTTACAAAATTCACCGTTGAGTTGTAAGTTTGTATCATATATGATTAGATCATTGATGTCTAATTTCACAGAAGTTGAAAATAATTTGATAAATTATTGAGACCTATCAAGATTAACGATCTTCAATAAAATCTCATAAATTGTTAATCTTGACGAGTTTCAATAACATATGAAATGATTTTCAATTTCTGTTAAATTTGTCATAGATGATCTATATGATATAAACTTTCAATTCAGTTGTGGATTTTGTAAAATTTGTATTCGCTATAATGAATGATATTCGCAACTTGTGACCTTAGTCAAAGCCTTAATCTGATAGTGAATATAGTTAACTGTTTTCATAAAATTGGGAGCTGTTTTGATGAGTTATCGTATGGGTGTAAGTTGAAATGTTGTAAACTATTTTCACAAGTTTCTTGAACACTTGCAATGCTGTTAATGTCACAAGATAAGCAAAAGTAGTATATACTTTTTGAAGTTCCAAAAATACGTGGTTTTGTTAACAATATTTGATTCCAGATATTATATTTTTAAGTGACTGTGTGTTGTTATTACAGGGCAAGTTATCAGAGGATGGGATGAAGGTATTAAAACCATGAAGAAAGGTGAAAATGCCCTTTTCACCATTCCACCCAAGTTAGCTTATGGTGAATCTGGTTCTCCTCCTACTATTCCTCCCAATGCTACTCTTCAATTTGATGTTGAGCTGCTGTATTGGACTAGTGTGAA
Source organism: Trifolium dubium (assembly GCA_951804385.1). Classification (NCBI taxonomy): domain Eukaryota; kingdom Viridiplantae; phylum Streptophyta; class Magnoliopsida; order Fabales; family Fabaceae; genus Trifolium; species Trifolium dubium. The sequence continues at coordinate 1,505,809 of OX638073.1, read as the reverse complement.
GGATATATGTAAGGATGGAGGATTGTTTAAGAAGATAGTTAAGGAGGGGGAGAAATGGGAAAACCCCAAGGATCCTGATGACGTCTTTGGTAAACATATTACTACTTGAATATTTCATTTTTCGTTGGATGATCCTAATATTCGACTTTGTTAACTAAAAATGTTCTTGTGGTGTTGCAGTTACGTATGAAGCACGTCTTGATGATGGAACGCTTGTGGCAAAATCTGATGGGGTGGAGTTCACTGTGAAGGAAGGTCAGTGCAAACAAATTTTTAAGTCTTTGTCTCTCTAATATTTTCTTGATGGAATATGTTACATCTATGTTAACAATGTTACAGGCCATTTTTGTCCTGCATTGTCAAAGGCTGTTAAGACCATGAAGAAGGGAGAGAAAGTGATATTGACTGTGAAGCCACAATGTAAGTTGTCTGTAAAACACTTTGGGAAATGATTGTATTTTTTTTCTTCTTTATAAATGATTTCACTAGAAATATTGATATTCATGCTTTTGTTATTGTGATATAGATGGATTTGGTGAGAAGGGCAAGCCAGCTCATGGTGATGAAGGTGCAGTTCCACCAAATGCTACACTGCAGATTGCTCTTGAGTTGGTTTCTTGGAAGACTGTTACTGAAGTAACTGATGATAAGAAGGTTGTCAAGAAGATCCTCAAGGAAGGAGAAGGATATGAGCGTCCAAATGATGGGGCTGTTGTGAAATGTAAATCCTCAATGATGCTAATGATGGCTCTTTTTTTAATTGGATTTTGCATTTGGATTCTGATATGATATTTCGTCATTTTTGCAGTAAAACTAATTGGTAAGCTGCAAGATGGGACTGTATTTTTGAAGAAAGGCCACAGTGACGATGAAGCAGATCTCTTTGAATTTAAAACAGACGAGGGTAATCTATATCAACCCAATGTTTCGTCCCCTACATAAATTTGTTTTTATAACAACTAGATTGAATGTTTGTTTTGTTGTGTTGAGCAGAGCAAGTGATTGATGGACTCGATAGAGCTGTAATGACCATGAAAAAGGGTGAGGTAGCATTGTTGACTGTTGCGCCTGAGTATGCTTTTGGTTCATCAGAGTCTCAGCAGGAATTGGCTGTGGTTCCTCCTAATTCAACCTTGCATTATGAGGTTGAGCTAGTTTCATTCATAAAGGTAAATAAATAACTTGTTGGTATTCTGCAATTGTGTATTGATATATTTGAATGATGGTTGATGAAATTCTATTATTGAAATGGAACACTAGCAGTTGTAGTCTTAAAAATAATTCACATGATTAAGAAAATACTGACAAAGATTAAAACAAAGCAGGGAACTGCTATCTATTTTTATATTATTTCTTTATGCTACTTCTAAGTTTGGCATTTTTCTTTTCTTGTTTGTACAGTATTTTTCATTTGTGTTATTGTCAAACTGTAATTGAGTTTCTTGTCATAATTAAAAGAGATGTTTCATTGCCTTCTTTTTGGCTTAGCAAGGAATTTTGGTTAGTCTAGAAATTCTAGCACAACTGGTATAAAATGTCAAAATTGCTAGGACAAACATCCTTGACCCGGGTTTGAACCCTGGTTCCTCCACTTTGTGTGTATGAGTTTCCAATGGTTTGTCATTCCGTCTATATACCCAAAATATGATTTTCTTGGGACAATTAAAAGATTCAAATAATGGAAATGTGCTTTTCAATGGGTATACTGTTCAGATCCCTCAGGTGTTTTCAAGAAGACACTGGTTAACCAGGATTCACATAAGAGTGATGACATTTTTTATTTTTTCTTGACATGTCGCTATATTTATGTTTGATACATTTACTTGCTTTAGGATAAGGAGTCTTGGGACATGAACACTGCAGAGAAGGTAGAAGCTGCTGGTAAGATGAAAGAAGAAGGGAATGGATTGTTTAAGGCTGGGAAGTATGCAAAAGCTTCTAAAAGATATGAGAAGGTATGCATTAATATAATTTCACCTTCGTCTACTTCAATGCGTATCTTCGAGTCATTTTTCTAAATACTGTAACTATAATGCAGGCGTTGAAGTTCATTGAGTATGATACTTCCTATAGTGAAGAGGAGAAGAAAACTGCAAAGGCCTTGAAGATTTCTTGTAATCTGAACAATGCAGCATGTAAGCTGAAATTGAAAGATTATAAACAGGCAGAGAAATTGTGTACAAAGGTATGACTGCTGTCTACCATCTTATAGAAAATAATTGCTCTTGTTTATCTCAAGATAATAACCGATCTTTATATGTACAAGCAGGTGCTGGAGCTTGAGAGCACAAATGTGAAGGCCCTCTATAGAAGGGCTCAGGCTTATATTCATTTGGCTGACTTGGATTTGGCTGAATTTGACATCAAGAAGGCTCTTGAGATTGACCCTGACAACAGGTAAATAATATTCTAAATAAATTAGTTATGTTGGCATATGTATAAAGGGTAATTGTTGAGGGTGTGTGGTTCAATATGCATTTTGGGTTTGCTGGGGTTTTGTCTTGTTAAATAGAATTGCCTTTGAAATGTCGAAACCAGAGATGTGAAGTTGGAGTACAAGACTTTGAAAGAGAAGATGAAGGAGATCAATAAGAAGGACGCGAAGTTCTATGGGAATATGTTCAGCAAAATGAAGAAATTGGATTCTCTTGACATTAATGTGAGTATTCATTCTATCTCTGTTGATTCTCTAATACATTTTCACTTCTGGACAATGTATTGCCAGTTATATGTTATCTGTCTTTTGATGTTTAATCTATTGCATTTATTTAACGTGCAGAAATCGGCTCCGAAGGACGCAGAACCCATGAGTATTGACAGCAAGGCATAAAGCACCATGGAAATTGATCAAATTTAGAGTTTTTTGTTTTTCCTTCCATTATTGTTTCTGCACATTTGATAGTTGTGTTGGATTTAAAGGCATGTGATTTGGGACAGTTTGTTCTCTTGTCATGAATAGGAAATGTTGCGTTGATGAGATGAATTAGTAGTATTACGAAAGATATTTGATATCGTGGAATCTGCATTGTGTAGTATAACTAGCAATATGAATATCCTTCCTTTGGAGCAAACGTTATGTTTAGCCGGTTGCCTATTTTATCATGTCTCGTGTGATCATTCAGAAAAAAGTTGTGTTTAAATGGTTTATTTTTTAGAGGATCAATAAGGATTTTGTTTTTGGTTACATAGGATCAATAAGGATTTAATACTATATTTCTTTGACAAAACATAAAATAATATATTCTGGACTTACGAATTCTAAAAAGGCTTTTGCTTTTTTAAAAAAAAAAAAGGCTTTTACCATTCAAATTCAGTAGTCTGTTTTTCTATAATAAAGTTATTAGTTTTTGTTTTCTAAAAAGCTATATCACTGGTGCAAAATTTAGTTCTATTTTTACTCTGGATAGTTCTTTGCTTCTTTAAAGTTATACGAATGTTTGAAATTCAAACCATAAAATCAAAATTAAAAGGCATCTTCACAGTTATAAGTGCATATCACCCAATTGACTAGAAGTTTCACCTTCTCAATCTCTCTCCGAAGCTCCTCATCTCAAATTTGGACAAAACTTTAGAATATCTAAACTATCTCTAATCTCTAAACATATACATCTAAACTTTAGAACATCTAAACTATCTCTATCTCTATTAGAATCCGTGGTGTAGAGAAGTTGAAGAAGATATTGATTATGTTTTAAAGATTGTGACTGGGTTAAACAAAGGTTGGTTCCACTCACCTTTTGGGATTAGTTTCAAAAATATTTCTACTTTATTTGTTTCTTGGTTATTTCATGTCATATCCTACTCGACACAAGAGATTGTTTTTCATGTTTTTCTATGTATTTTTGCTGACATTGTTGAAGCTATGAGATTAATATTAGCCTTAAAATTCACTATACGCATGGGTTTTCTTCAAGTGCAAGTGATTCTCTTAACGTGGTTCTTCGACTATATCTTTTTTTTTAGACCAGACGTACTTTAGAGTGATTCTTTTTGGTTGCAAAAGGATTAATAATTTATGATAGGTGATGATAAAATTTTGTTGTTTGTCATTTAACCAAGTTTACCATTTCTTCTATTGACTTTGTTTGAAATGAAGAACGGCCTCTTTGAAATTATAGTTTTGTTGCACACTTGCACTTGATTTAGCTCTTTTATATTTTTTATGAGATGGAAAAAAAAACAGATAAAACGAAAATATGAAAAAATTAAGCTCTCGAATGAGTAACTTTACAACATCAACTATAAGCAGAAGATTCAGTTAAGGAGGATAATTATTTCAAATTTTCAAGACATTGTCGGAGGAAATTCCACTATTCGAAAGCTAATTAAACATGTATTGTTCTTTCTGAGAGTATCTTGAAAAAAGACAATCTAATTTCTCTGGTAAAAATAATGAATTTTTCGGATAAATATATGTTAGGATGCATTTAAAAAGTTTTTATGAGAAGTTCTTCGATTCAAAGACATGGAGTTTACTGCTACATAAATAAATAAATTTTGTATCACATGAATTATAAAATTATCAATGATGAATGAGTTCAAATGGATCTTAGATTTCTTAAGTAAATAATGATATGTTCAATCGCTAGCTCTTCTTTAAACAAAAAAATCAATTAAGAATTTTTATGACATAGATTCATTACTGTTAAATTGTATAAAAAATAACTTAACAACAAAGAAATTATAAAATTGATTTTGTAAGTGTAACTAAGATAATATTCATAGAGACATTTTTTGGTCGAGACCAGGGTAAGAATTTAAAGCTCTTTATACCTAAGATGAAGATCAAACCTTCAATCTTTAATTAAGAGAGGATGAACCTCAACCATTCAACCACACCCCTTGGGTTTATTCATAGAGACATTTGATCATTGATATGTTGGGTTGAAATCCACAATATTTCTTTTTTCTAACCTTTTTTGTTTTTATTTTTGATACTCCATTTTTTAGTATGTTGGGTTGAAATCCACAATATTTCATTTTTCTAACCTTTTTTGTTTTTATTTTTCGTAACTCAGACTTGTATTAATTTTTTTTTATCTAAAATGAATGTTTAGATCATTTTGTCTAATAATTATTTTTATTTCTTATTTATTTAACCAACCAAGAATTTAATTTATATGCACCAACAGTGTGTAAAATTATTTTATACGTGCATCCAATTAAATCACGTTATGTAAGTATTTATGGAGATATTTTAGAAATTAACCTATAAAAGTGGCATTTGTTGTGTTTTAATTTGATACATGTGTAAAAAAGTTTGACACTGTCAGTACAACAATTAAACTCTTTAACCAATAAAACCTTATTTAAAAAGAATTAAGAAAATTAGTCAAAAAAAAAAAACGAATTAAGAAAAAACAGAGTATAAATACACAACTCATTAGGGTTTTTGCATAGCCGCAGCAAACGAAGCACAGAAGCCAGTGAGAGCGATTGTGCATCGTTTCACCCTTCAAAATGGGTACATACTCTTTCCTTCATTTCTTCTTCGATTCGATCATTCTCAAACCCTAATTACCTCTATTTTCGTTTTCATTCTTCTCTTATGGGTTTTGGTATCATTGTTGTTTTTGAATTACAGGTATTTCCAGGGATTCTATGCACAAGAGGCGTGAAACTGGTGGAAAGAAGAAGTCATGGAGGAAGAAGCGAAAGTAAGCTCTTAAAACTTTTATTATTTTTGTTTCTATGATTTTGATTTATGTTCAAAATTCGTTCTTAGATTTGTTGTTGGTGTTTGTTTTGCAATTTTTTGGGTTAATTTGATTTTTACGATTTTTAAATTCGTTGTGATATTTGCATGTTTTAGATTATTTTTTGTGTTTTTAGCTATTAGATTTCACAGTATATTATGATGCGAGATTTGAAATGCTTATTTTTTATGTTCTCTATTGATTCTAGAAGATCTAGTCGTTGTGGATGATTTCGTTTTTTGATTTGGGGTTTTCAATTGAAAAGATAATATTAAAATTTTGTTCTCCATTTTTTCGGTGGAAAACTATTTTTTCTTGGCTTATATTTGCTTCAATTTTTACGATTCGTTCTGTACTAAGATATATTGGTGGTTTTATATAGGTATGAGCTCGGTCGTCAGCCAGCTAACACTAAGCTATCAAGCAACAAAACTGTGAGGAGGATTCGTGTTAGAGGTGGAAATGTGAAGTGGAGAGCCCTGAGATTGGATACTGGAAACTTTTCCTGGGGTAGTGAAGCCACCACCCGCAAAACCCGTTTGCTTGATGTTGTTTACAATGCTTCCAACAATGAGCTTGTTCGTACTCAGACCCTTGTGAAGGGTGCTATTGTGCAGGTTGATGCTGCTCCCTTCAAACAATGGTACCTTCAACACTATGGTGTTGAAATTGGCAGGAAAAAGAAAACTGCTGCTGGCAAGAAAGAATCTGCAGAGGTGATGATTAGACTCTTTTATCACTTTTCACATTTTGTTCCTGCATATCTGTGTTTTGCCAATTTTATCTGTTGATTTTGGTTGTTTAAATACTACTGGGTGGAGATATATTACTCTAATGTGTACTAGAATCTGTTTGATGCATTAGATATAGTTTTGGAGTAATGTTCTTTTTAATTATCTTATCCAATGTATTTACTCTTTCATGTTTTGTGTGTTGATTCTTTATCTTAAATTTTGAGGATTTTATTATGATATCTTGTTAAGATCTTTTTATCTTATTGTTAGTATGACCACCACATGTATAAGTTGAAACTAAAACCAAATTACTCTGATGTGTGCTAGTTTCTGTTGGATGCATTGGATATAGTTTCTTATAAATATGTTCATGACAATATTAATATGCTAGTTATCTCCTTTCTTAATCTTCTAAAGTTACTGATGTTGATTTCCTTCTATGATGTATAATTTGCAGGAGGCTGAGGCTGCTGCTACGGAGGAAGTAAAAAAGAGTGGCCACGTGCAGAGAAAATTAGAGCAACGCCAGAAAGATCGCCAACTTGATGCCCACATTGAAGAGCAGTTTGGTGGTGGACGATTGCTTGCATGCATTTCTTCTAGACCTGGTCAATGCGGCAGGGCTGACGGGTATGTCAATTTTCATTCTGATGCTTAGTTTCTTTCGTTGAACTATATAATATTTGTTCTCCTAACCTTTTTTTTCCCTGTATTATGCAGTTACATTCTGGAGGGTAAGGAACTTGAGTTCTACATGAAGAAACTTCAGAAGAAGAAGGGCAAGGGTGCAGCTTGATTGAACCTTTCCTACATTTTTATTTTTCTACAGTTATTATTTTAAATGAGACCAGTACCCAACAAAGATGTTTTGTGCTTCAGTTAATTCTGTTGTTCAACATTTGAACATCTTTTAGTGTTTTGACATTAGTTCCTTGGTTTTATTTTAAATTAAACTATTCTGGTGATGTATGGCTTACAATTTTGTCAATGAATTTGTTTTGAAATTACTTTTACTTTCTTTTGATTTGTGAAACTGCAATAACCAGTTTCACTTGATGCTGATAATATAAATCTGGTTTTTAAGTATTTGTTTTTCTATACGGTCGACTCATTACTCTTTTTTTATTTTTGTGCGTACAATTTAATTTTAATTCTTAATGGACTGTATTTTTTAAAAAAATCAGTTAACTAAATTGTGAAAAATTTTATTGCTTTTGTGTTTGGTAAGCACTTGCTGTGTCATTATTTAGTTACTAATTTTTTTTATAATATAGAAAAAAAATAATTCATTGCTTATGTGATTGCTATTGGTTGATAGTGTTAAGTATTGCGGTTTAGTTTGGTTCGGTTTTCTAAAATAAAAACCACAAACCAAACCAAATTGTACAGTTTAGAAGAAAAATCATCCATGCAGTTTAAACTAAATGTGGGTTTTTGCAGTTTAGGTTTTTTGCAATTTAGACGACTATCTACTAAAACAATTAAATGGAAACAATAAGAATTGTACCCAAGATAAAATTGAATGGAAGCAATACATTTTCATTAATGATAAAAGAATATCTAAGTTGTATTTATACAAGACCATAGCTAGACATTAGCTTATGGTGTTATGGCATCCATATTGGATAAGAAAACTAACTAATCTAAGGTCGAATAGCTTGCATAGCAAGTAACTCAAAGGAGCTAGTTTATGCATCATGCATCTGTTACTTTATGATCATGGTGCAATATGTCTCTCTAAAGATTAGGAACTATATATATTGCACACATGTCCCATATACACACTCAAATAAATAAAAGTTTACATGTTGGTGAATTCTTTGGACACAAAGATAATTTCCTTGACATTTGAAGCTTTGTATCAGCATCTATGAGTTTGGAACTCTGAATGGTCATTGCGCTAAGTACTCTTGAATTCATCATAATATATTTTGCAAAGTGAAGCTCTCAATTCATGCCTTTGTAATTTCTAAGCGAGCATGTTGTTAGATGAGATAAAAGGCATTTTGAAACAATTTGTGGTTCCTCCCAATCTTCTTCCCATAATTTGTTGAGCCAAGTAGCCTGACAACGATCCACGGTCGGATAAATTTAATTTATTTCAACATATGAAGTACGTAGAATTTTAAAAAAATAAAACTAAAATTACTAACCTCATCAATGATAAGACTTTGAAGTTTGGGACAGTAATCAAGCAACTTAATTATACAATTAAACTTCCACATCCTTGGAAAATCTTGAGAGTCGATGATAAGCTCCATGTGGGTTAAATTGTGAAACATGGTAATGCGGTGAAATGTATAGGGAAACTTCTCCATGAGCTGCAAAGATAAAATCATTTTAATTGATAACAAATTGATCTATTTGGAAAAAATACTTATTCAAGAGGGATATATATATATATATATATATATATATATATATATATATATATATATATATATATATATATATATATAATTTCATACCACCATTGTGCGCAGCCGCTCCACATTATGAAGCCAATCAAACTCGATATGAGTATTACAAATATTTGCTGTAACTAATTTGGATAAACTTTTAAGTGATCTCTCTATATAAGGTGACGACGTTACATGTAAATATGTTGTTCCCAAATCTTGTAGAACGGGACACCCAGATAAAAGCTTCAAGATATATTCATAATATGTGAAAGTGACATGTTCCAAGTGAAGTACTTTGAGCGATGGAAGATGAACATATGGAATATCGTTCAATTTCATATTCTTCAATTTGAGGACTGATAATGTTTTGGTACTTAGGACGAAAGAAGGTAATGTGATTGAATATGAGAAGTCGATGTAGAGGTTCTCAACTCGTTGTTGAATTGCAATATTTATTAAAATTGTAGATACCCTCGTTGTAGTTGTAGATATCCTCCTCGTGGTAGAAGCGATTGCAACATTCAAGGTGGAATGAAATGATGGGTAGAGTGATATCTCGCATGGCCATGAATGAGTAGACAAAATTGAAAAAGGTTGAAGGTTCTATGAATGGTTTGTGATCAAAGTTGAGGATGGGTTGGGAGAACCAGATCGATCTCCATCTCTTTGAGAGAATACTTGTGGAGGCGGCATCTTCCATCGAAAGAAAAGAAAGAATGTGATGAAGAAGTGAATCCGGCATATCACTAATTTTATAGTCCCCTAAAATTAAACAAGAAAGTCAACAATGGAAATTTGGAATAAGGGAAGTCACCAATAATGTCACAATTCAAGTTTTCTTTGGCATGTTTAACACACGAAGGGTGGTAAGGATTGGGACATTCCCTAAGATAAAACAATGAAAATTCAAACAAGCAAATACAGTAGCTAGCTAGCTTATATTATATATATAGAGACTAGAGAGTATATTATTAATTCTATTCTATTCTATAACAAAATTTAAACATAAAAGATGACTCTCACTCACCTTCGATCATCACAGAGCACAATGTCGTCTCCATCAAAACATACAAACGATAGAATCATCTTGTTGATCCAAGGAATAAGGTAATATTCTCTTCATCCTTTTCCTCGAAGGAACACTCCAGCTGTACTTAAAATTCATCCCTCCCACTACCGCCACTCGATCTCAAGTCGAGAGTATGGCCGGGTTCAATGCCGCAATGCAATATTGTGTTGATCGATCTTCTTCTCAAATCATGTGAAACGCTATTATGCAATATACTTTTAATTCGTGTTTGTTACTGGTACGTACTTTGCTAGCTATTTTTTTGGTGAATAAGAAAAAGATAAAAGATATATATGTACGTATTTGTTTTGTTACATGGATATGTATCTATTAGTAGACGCATCATATTTTTTATAAATACAATACAAAGCTTGATACAAATTTGATTTTTTTATTTTAAAAAAATAAAATTGATTTTATATAATTTGTTTTTGGCTGATGATATTTTTATAAATTTGACTTCATAAACTAGTTTAGAGTTGGACCCATTCACTTTTATCGATATTTAAATTTGTAATTATATTAAGTTAAAAAATTTATTTAGAATAAAATAATTAAAATATTGTTAAAATATAAGCAAAACTATTTTTTTTTCTTTTAAAACTTATTAATTCAATAATTGTTTTTAATAATTAAACCGATAAATTTGTTTTAGTATACTAAAAGTAAAAAATCAGTATAATTTACATCGGTTTGGACATCAAATAAAATTATTTTCTACTTAGACATCAAAGAAACTAAGGATTGAATTTAACATAAGCCAAAAAATCTCTGTCTTGATAACAAATAGTATAACTTAAGCAACAAAACATTGAAACTATGAAATTGTACAATTTATCAAATTGAAAAAGAATAACAAATGTTTTAATCTAACAATCTCCACCTTTTCAGTTAAGGCAGGCAAGCAACTGTGTATTGGTTTTACAGGTCAGAAACCTATTTTCTTCAAGCGCTGCACATTTCGCCATTCATAACTGAAACAACTTTTATGTAACTTATAAAACATGACTTGGCAACAACAATGAGGCAGTAGTCTTTACAACAAAAAAGCAAACAGTACTGCAAATTTGGTGCCAAGCAGCAATGATTTGCTTAAAATTGGTAGCCAAAACCACTGAGAACATCTTAGGCTCAAAATCAGTATGTTCTAAGAAAGGTTTAAGGTTTGGCCATGACCTCTTATCTTGAATCAATGAGGATCTGAGAGGAAGTTTTGTATCCATTAAAAGCTGGAGTTTAACTAACCTGCTCTCCAATCAAATCAAGACCAACAACCAAAAAACTTATCCCTTGAAATAATAGGAAGTAGAAATGAATTCCTTGAGCAGATAGTAAGCTTCTAACTGAGGCAGTTAACAAAATAAATGCAAGAGCAAGTTCTTTCCTGTAGAGACGATTTTTCTTGGTCTTCGGAGATATCTTTGAAAGTTCTAGTTTGCTTAGTTCTTCAATTCCTGAATCCGAGTTACATCTATGAAGACTATTAGATTGCATAAGAGGTTCGGATTCCTTTTCGAAGGCAACCAAATCTGTCTCTGATGATCTTCCCAATTTTTTTGTAACCACCCATTCGTAAGAACTTCCGAACCGAAATAATCCAGAAATCATTGCATTAAATTTGGTTACTGACATAGTGTTCTCAAATAGAAGATAAGGCACTATGAATGGAAACGACCGTGGGGCTGGAAGAACACTTAGGATAGACATGACTCCAGGAATGTAACAAACAACCCAAGCTGGGAGCTCAGCTTCCGGAAGGAACATGGTCAATGGAAGAATGATGCAGAAGAGGGTGAACGAATAAAATGGCAGAACAAGCTTCCTCAGGAGGAAGAAGAGAAATATCAAATTGAACTTCTTTGGCCAACTAACCTGGTGCATATAGAATTCAATCAGCAATGCATAGTATATTCTTCTAGAAGTCAAATTATTTAAACAAAGGATTTAAATAAAGAAAATATGTTCTGACTTTAAAACACTTAAAGGGTTAAAATTTAGCATACCATTCTTAAAATAAATATAACAGCAAGAATAGCGGAATAAGGATTTCATATTGGTCTCCTGAATTCAACAGATCTAAAAAGAAAACAAAGAAATAATTGAATACCTTTGAGCGAAGTACATCAACGAAACACAAACGAAACAACTGCATTGGACCAGAATGCCAGCGGTGTTGTTGTTTTTTATATGCCTCATATGTCTCTGGAAGCTCACAGAGGCACTGCAAGAAGCATAATGAACATATGTAAGACTCTCAAACATTTCAGATTAAGCTTGAAGATTTGAAATATAGCTCACCTTAACATCATTGAGAAAAATAAACTTCCATCCACAGAGATGAGCACGAACAGCAATGTCCATGTCCTCAACAGTTGTTCGCTCTAACCAGCCGCCACTCTCCTCTAGGGCCTTTATTCTCCAGACACCAGCAGTTCCATTGAAACCAAAGAAGTTAATGAATATGCCATTTACCTGCTGTTCAACCTCAAAGTGGAAAGATAAATTTATATTCTGTAATCTTGTAAGCAAGTTCTCATCCTTGTTTACAAATGCCCATCTTGTCTGGACTAATGCCAAATCATCCCTTCCCTTCAATTAGAGTAAAAAACACAAGAAAAATTAGTTAGAGTAAGACTTATGCTTAAATAAGCATTATTTTAAATAGCTATTCTCAGACTATTGCAAACACCGGTGACTAGTCCATTATTTATTCAGTTTTCGTCATATAAAAAATATTCTTTAGCTCATGTGGATGAAATAGTGAATAATTTTCAAAAAGGAAAAACACAGTTGCAACATTAATGAGAATGATGTCATATTGGCAGAATAGATTTATTAATTCAAATTAGTTTAGAATTGAAGATTGTAATTTTGTAAATATGAGATGCTTTACATATTTGATGAACTGCAACAGAAAAAAACTAATGTCAAATTTAAATTGTTCAAATTCCTAGAAGTGTCAATAATATTCAAAAAAGCAGGAGATATAAGGTTGGGCTCCTGTGGATTGGGTGGGGGGTTAAGCAGTGGAGCGATAAGGAGATAAAAGGTTTGATCCCTACCCAAAGATAATCCTAACAATACTAACATTTGCCAAAAAAATTATAAAGGAAGCTCAATTAATATGATATATGTTCTCCTTGATACTTTACTAAAATCAACAATACTTTAACTTTGAATTTATGGACTAATTACCTTGAAATATGGTATGGTCTTCTTTAAGAAATCTGGCGATGGCTGGAAATCAGCATCAAATATTGCCACATACTCATAATCCTTAACATAATCACAACCCATTGCAGATTTAAGATTTCCTGCCTTATATCCTGTACGCATAAGCCTATGTCTATATATAATCCGGACACCCCTTTGTTGCCATTTGTGCACTTCTGCCTTGATGAGGTTTTGGATATCTATTTCATCTGAATCATCAAGAACTTGTACAAGCATTCTGTCCTTTGGCCAATCCAGGATACTAACTGCTGCAATAGATTGATGGTAAACCTATTGTACAACAACACAAACGTAAGTAATGATAACAATATGTTAGGACCCTAAAACAATAATACTTTATAATATTGAAAAGAGACAAAAGTAGAGGCGGAAAGTTAGAGAATTGGCATGATACAAAAATAAAATAATGATGCCAGCATGATTTTGAAGGATGTAAGCAACAAAAAACATATCTATCCTATTATTAGTTATCACTTCACGGACACTGACAAATATGTTTGGTTCACTTATAAATTTATTCTGTCTATAAATACACTTTCTATAGTCTCTATCCAAGCATATATTGAGTGTTCTCAGTGATTATTTTGATGAGGGTACACAGGCTTAGTTACTCTTTAAAAAATTGACACAACAACCCTTAGTCATTTTCCTTCTTTAAAACGGAGCTACAAAAGACAACTGCTAACCCAGTCTATTACTCCCACAGTGTAAAAGAAAATGCCCAATTTTTTATCATATTAGCTCTAAGCTTCTACATACACACCCTTTTGTTTTGCCGACTTCAATAAGCAACGCACACCTCTGTTAGACCGACTCAAAATGCCGCTACACATTCAAGCTGCAAAAATGAATGTGAACACGACACATCACACACAACCTCATTTTAGCGTCTATTTGGATTGACTTTTTTTTAGCTTATCTAATGGCATAAACACTTGTTGGACTATTCGAAATCGAGAGAGCTTAGTGAACAACTGATGATGACATGTTCATAAGAGATTATTGAACAACTTATAGCTTATATGTTAACATATTGACTTCATCTTATCTTATGTTATAGAAATAATTTATACATAAACACTTAGATGATAAGTGCTTAATTAAACTAGTTATCTAAATAGGGAAAACATCTACATTCCAAGAACATGACCCTCCCTTCGACTCGATGCAAAATATTTACAATTGATCTTAGAATATGATCATGAATGCCTTATAAATTATAATGTTAAGAACCTAAAGCTAAAAGCATAAATCACACAAATCAAATAACAAAAACCACCATCGCCGGCATTTAAACAAAAACAGGTTTCAAAAAGGACTAAGGAACCTACATGTTCTTACCTCCCTTTCATTGCACATAGGAATCTGAATCAAAACCATAGGATGATCCACACTAGCAACATTTGTATCATAATCCACAGTAGCAATAGGTCTAATTCTCCTAAACTTGATCCAAAAACACCCCATAATCAAAACAATCCTATCCACAGATTGCACAATGAACAAAACAATACACATATTCGTCAAACTCTGCAACGGTGGCGCCAAATAATTCGCCCTAACATCAATCCACCTCGCGTAAAACACCGCAACCAATCCCAAAACATCAGCAGACCCAACCACCGGTGGCCGGAAATGCCAACCTTTAAAATAAGCAACCAATTCAAACCCTAACAAACCAATCACAACAATCAAAAACACTCTGATCACTCTATAAAGCCGCGAAGACGACGAATCAGCAGGCAAATCACGCGTTATAAGCCGCCGGTTCGCCGTCCTTAACAAATGAACTAAACTATTGGATATAAATCCAACGGTAGCAGCGATTTGTTGAAATTTCAACAAATAAACCCATGATAACTGCCTCGCACTTCGTGTTCGTTCTTTTTTAACAGACGGATCTGAACGGTTATTGTTACTTCCACCGTTACCGATACCGGTTACATCGACGGTTATAAATGGAGAAGAAGATTGATCTGATGATTTATCTTCGAATAGATCGAGATTTTCTTTTTCTCTTTGTTTGTTCCACCATTCTTGAAACTCATAATTTGGAGCACGAGACATATAGAAAAAAAAAAACAAAAATTAGAACATAGAAGAATGAAACAAAAAGCTTGTGAAGAAAGAGATTGATGTGTGTGTGTTTTTTTTTTTTTTGAGTGGGTGTGAGTGTGATGCAAAGGGAAAGGGAAGAAAGCTATAATTGGAAATGTGGAAGCATTTTTTTAGGTTGTTATGTTTCTTAATTTGGGAATCTGTTTTATTTTTTTAATGTTGAAAGACACGCGCTGCTTTGGTTTGTAGTGGAAGACGGTGGCGCGTGGATGAATTTGAGAGGTTAAGGAAGGACAGTGGTAGATGGGAGATTGGGTGAGTTAGTTAGTTTGAGTGTATGGGAATGGGAGGGAGACAAGAGTGAGGAGATTCATGTGATGACTTCACTTCAATCAAAAGTTATCTAGTTGACTAGTTCTACTAATGGTGTTAATTGGAGGGAGTTTACATTGTTTGGTAGTAATTTGATTGATTTGGATTTGCTTAATTATTGTTTCTTTCTTACTTAATTAATTATTGATTTTTGAGTCTTGGGTTTGGTAGTGCAATTCAAACATATGAAAGATGCATTTATTATCATTTGATCAAAATCAGATGATCGATCAAATGTTAGTTCATTCAGTGGTGATTTACACTGAATTTTGTAGTGAGAAGTGTGTTCGAGAATGGATTGAAACCACTTAATATCAGAACTCGCCCCGAAGTCTGAACTAGTAGGTCACTCTTCTCCTATGAACCATAAGGTGAAAATAAAAAAAATATAAAAATTAGACAATTGAGATTTTTAATATAGTTTTATTTTTATTTTTATAAATATATATTTTTTAATTTGAATTATTTAATCTTTGATAAGATAACCTCAAATCCATGGAGTATAGCTCAAGTAGTAAGAGCTGAAGGACATATGTGTTAGATAGAAAGAGATCTAGAGATCAATTTCTAGCGAGAACAATTTATCTTTCTAATGCATTAATAAAAAGGTTAAGATAACGTCAATGCTCCATCCCACAGACTACCAATTTGAATTCATTTTGTGTACACTCATCAAAAAATACTTTGAACTATGTCTAACGGCTTCGAGAGGGTAAATGTTTTTTTTTTGGTACAGAGAGGGTAAACGTTTGAAAGCAATTATCAATATATTGTGAACACAATTCTTACTTTGTATGTATGAAAATGAGCTAGACACTTTCTTGTCTACTTGCAAATCTCTTATTTTTTAAATGCTAGTTACAACATAATTTTTATTTGGAGGTAAACTAATAAAATCTCTCATAGTTTTGTTAGAGTATCTTTATTTTAATCTAGTCCCGATATTTATTATTACCCTTTTAAATGTATCTTTTCTATTATATTTGAAGAAATGCAATGAGTAATCTTTGATAAATATATTAAAAAAAAAAAACACACATATTGAAGTGTTTGAAAGTTATGGGTATCCAAGTCTATAAGGTGTGAGACAAATCTCATAGGAAGAGGGGAGGTGGGAAATGTGTAAGTAGAAAAAGATCGGTCGAATTAGTAATCCTTTATTCATTTTCCGATACTAGTGGGTTATTACTTGTTAGCCAGCTTTGTTTCAAAACATATCTTTTAATTGGCCAATTTAGTCGTGGGCATTACTATTTGCACCCCAAAGTATTTAAACCCATCATCTTCATCACAGTTCAATATCTGCAATTACATTTAGGAGATGATATAAATCACTTGATACTAGAATTAACTCCTGAACTCCGAATTTTTAGGACCTCTTCCCCTATCAAAGAATAAAAAAAAAGTATTTAGATCCGTCCACTTTCCACATAAATTTCATTTCACTAAAAAAAATACACGTTTACTTTCTCTCTAGAAATTAACTTTCATGCTTATGGTATTATCAAAACTAAATTTCATGCTTACGTACGAAAAAATAAATTAAAATAAATTTCATGTATTGTTTGTATAAATTTTTTATGTTGTCAATCAATCATAATTGGATTGTGCATAATATTTCTTTCTCTAATAATTATTTTAAAGTTGTAGATCTAATATGACTCTATGTATTAGTTTCATGCAGTTAAGAGTCTAAGAACAAAATCAATATATATAATGCCATAAAGAATTTTAGTCATCAAAGTAACATACTATATAGTCAAGAAAACTTTTATTCACTTTTTTTCTTTGGTGGTTGTTATCCTTAACATAATACTCTCATTAGCAAGGAAGGAATGACATTTCTTTTTGGGACTTTCACCCACTACATCAAAAAATTTCAATAAGGTTTCAAAAAGAAAAATGTGTGCAGCTGTGCATTTAGAAGGTATGTTTTCCAGCACTAGATGAAGAACCAAGAGAAATCTTGGCCAAGTTTCCAAATAAAGAAAATTACTTATTGTTATTTTTTTTTGTCAGATAATCTAATGGCTAGAAAATTTAGCTCTTAAAAATGAGTAAATAAACATACCGGGTTCAAACCCCGGTCGGTGCACTTCCGTTCAATATGTTCAACCAATTGAACTAAACCCATGGAACACTTACTTATTGTTATATTATACTAGTATGTAATAAAACACATTAATTTCTTGTCAAAACAAATAAAACACATTAATAATTAACACCGACTTGTCTATCTATCTACTAATATATATTCATAGCATAGCATCAACAATGAAATTGCTGGATAACACGTTTAACTAGCTCACAGTCACACGTAAGTTGGGTTTGTCAAATTATGAAACTTGTGTACTAAAAAGTCTTGTGCCAATGGCGAGGAAACGACCTGGTGTCTTTTTTTTAAAATGTGCATAGATAGGGAACTAGCAAGGAAAAACAGTAATTTGAAACCAACCAAATTAAGCTGCTCTTAGAAGGTAGTGGCTTGGTAATTAATAAAACCAATGATGAACATTAATTTATATGATTATTGTAGTTAAAGATAATCATAGTAATTCTGACATTTTTTTGAAGATATTTGCAATGGATTTTCCAAAATATTAATGCGTTTGTCTAGTAAATTATGTTTTTTTTTTTGGTAAACAGTAAATTATGTTTCAAGAGCAAAGTAAGTGTAACTTAGTTAATATCAAAGATATTGCTAAAAAGATTAGAATTTGAACTCCAATTTTTTTAATTTTTCTGTGAATTTAGCCACTACATACGATATCACCTGAAGTTATAAAAGAAGTAACTTATGCGTCATCGTGGTGGAATATGCCATCAAAAAGTTTTTATAGTTAGATTGTACGATTGTTAAGCGGAGACCAAAGCAACTCATCTAATTTTACGTGACATATTTTTTTATGACCAACAATAAATATATTATGATATAAAAATTAGCTAATTATCTGAATAGTAAATTTGTTAAATAATTTAAAATATAATATTACTATTAATTTTAACAAAATTTCTAATTTAATTAGTCTTTGTAGTCCTATATATTTACATTTAGGGATGGATGAAATGTTTGCTTAAAAAATTATGCATAATTTGGAGTCAAATTGTTCAAATTGTGTCTATCACTCAGTCTATTATAAATAAAAAATAGTAAATGGAGCAAAACCAATTATGAAATGAGTTTAACATTGTGACAAGTTTTAAACAAATTGTCTTAGGGAACAAAAAATTGAACATTGATGGTGAGAGCCTTTGATTTTGAAAGGTAGAAAACTTGACATATAAAATCTTATAGTTGTGGAGTACAAAATAAATTGATGGTAGGTAAAACAAATGATAGGTTTTATGGGCCTTAGTTATTTCCCCACCCCATGCCAACAATAGAAACAAAGGTGCTAAAAGGCCAAAAAATAGGATAATCCCTACATTTCAAGGTAAAAGTGAGCTTGACAAAAACAGGGTAAAAGAGATAAATATAATTGACCGAAAAACAAGGTAAATGGAGGGGGGGGTCCCAAATGAAAGTGGGTATGGTGATATTATCTTGAAAGCTTTGCTTAATAGGACATATACATACACTAATTAATGATCATTATAGTGCCTTCTAAAACTCTCAAAACATTCTCATTTGGTAGGGCCTTCGTTATTTTTCTTGTCATTTTGGTGTATGTATATGATGGTGTGTGAGCTTCATTTTTTTTTTTTGAACAATAAATATATTATTAAAAGAACTATATCTTCGCATAAGACGAACAAAGAATGATAAAAGAGAAACTACAAGACAGAGACGTGTGAGCTTCATATTTGTTATCCATGTTATTTTCAAATCACCTCCATGTATATAAAGACTTAAATTATGAACATTATATGTAATCAAAATAAAAATTATGAACATTATACAAATTATACAACCTACTTAATCATTTACTAAAAAAAACCTACTTAAAATCATCAATTCTAATTAAACTAGCTACAACAATTGGATTAAAGATTTAAAATATACACATAATTTTAATAAAATATTTCAATATTTTTATATCTAATAAATTACCTTTTAAAGAGGAACATAAAATAATATCATCAAAACCGCGTTTAGGAATTTTCTAATGAGCTTATACAAGACATTTACTGATGATAAAACGCTGCCACCCCATCTTGTCAGAATTATGCTAACCCTTTTGTTTGTTGTTTGTTTGTTTCCTTGGCCAATCAATAAATATGTTAGTTTTCTATAGTTGATGATTACATTATGCAAGTAATAAAGAAATAGAATTCCAATTGAGTACGACTCTTCATTTCTATATAATTTGGTGATAAAAAGTTATTGCTTAAGTGAAAAGTGATTTTAGGCTAAGCTTGATATAGATATATCATCATATATGTTCGGTTTGAAAATTAAATTTGAAGAAACCTTCCTTCTTAAGTTATCATTTTTGATAGAAAATAAAGTAAAATACTAAATTAAATTTCTTATATTGTCATTAAATTTTGAATTAAACAATAATATATATGAAAATATTTTTTAATTTAATAATATTTTCAAATTAAAATTATTTTATACATTTAAAAAAACTACTCAAAACACTTAGTATTAAATTTTGGTAGCAGATATCAACTCCACTAGATGTTGCTGGTGAAGGTTGTTTTATTGGTTAGTTACTAACCATTATGATTGATTAGCATAAAGAACTCTAAAGAAGAATAAAACAGCATGTACAGTTGATGAAGATAATAAAGAATCAATCCCTAGACACGTCGTTGTATGATTGGGCGTTTGTAGTTTTTGGAGACAACACTGTCAGATTAACATTTTCAATTCTTTTTATTTAGTAGTAGTTAGCTTTAACATTTGCTATTTTTTTATCGTTAGAATTTAAATAAGGTGTTCTATAAGTCTAATTCGGTTGATAGGATATTATACATAACATGTAAGAATTGGAGTTCGAAATTTAATATGTTAATTTATTCACTTTTAAAAGGTGAAATTATATTCAATAGATTATCTGACCAAAAAATAAATCAAACAAGATTGTTTACCAAAAATAAAAAATCAACCGTGAGTTTATAAATCTAATTAAGTTTAACACGTGAAAATGTAAAATATATTAAGATAAATATTTTGATTAGAATTTAAACTCGTGCTTATTCATTTATGTATTTGAAATTCTTATGATGATTATTGATATTTTTGTTTATCTATCTAAAAGAAGAAAAAAAATCAAACACAATAGAACTCAAATTCAATTTATAAAAAGAATATTTTTTGTTAGACTTTACAGATTTTACTTACTCCTAATTCTCAGAGTCACATTGTCTTAGAAATTAGAGAATTAATATTAAAAAATATGGTACTTTAGAGTTTACAACACTCGAACATAGTATGCATTAGACTAACAATATAATATTTTCTATTTAATTTAACATTTAGTATATTTTTGGTTTATCATAAGTCTTCTTCTAGGAGGTAATTATACTCACTATGTCTTGATTATAAATAAAAGTATGTTAAAAAGTTATATCAACTTTCTATAATATTCAACTGATTAAGATTAACTTATTGATGCTTAACTTAAAACTTTAAAGTGTTCTCCTCTCAAAATTTCAAATTCGTTAAAATTAAATTTTACTTTATTATATTATAAAAGATTATATTATAAAAGAGTAATTCATTTTTGGGCCCAATTTCTATCGGTGATAGTTTAACTTTTTTTTTTTTGACACATAAGTACTATATTATATAATTGATAGTATATGATAATACATTACTGAGTATAATATAATGCACAACTGTTCTGAGCAGAGCACTACATATAAAGCATCTTTCTTATTATTAATTAAATCACACTCTAATCTTCTATCCAATAATACACTCTTTCAATATAATAACGTTTATGACTGCAACCTTCATATCTTTTGTTAAACCCAAAACACTGGATTTTTGCTAACAACCCCTTAGAAAAAGATTGGTAGTATAATATTAAATGTATCTTTCCAAACCTGAAGTCCACTACAAATCCCTTTTCCTACTCACAAGTTATTAACAAAAGTTGGTAAGATCATAATAAAGCTCCATGCAAGGTTCATTGGGCCTAGTCATAATCTCACCAATGCCAACTTGGGATTCTTTTCATGCTAATTAACATATATTATTGGTTTAATTAATTAAAATTTTGTGTTTTGTTTTAAATTTAAATGGAGTGGTTCTAACTTATAGTAGTAAGTTATACTATTTAACCTCGAGGCTCTAGCTTCAACTTTTTTTGTAATTTTTTATTTTTATACTTATTTTCTTTTTAAAAAGTTGAACAAACATCTAACAATTTGTAGTGTGGACAATAAAAAATACAGAAGCTTTTGATATTGGTGAAATGAAAAGTTATTAAAGGAAAAAAAACATCAGAAATGTAATTGTCAAAAAAAGCTAAACAATTTGGTCAAATAAAAAAAGGTTAAACAAATGTACTACAAGTAATAATTTGTAATTAGACTTTTTAGACAAAGAGGAGACCCCACTATTAATACAGCTGGTTACAACACAAATTAAATGAGAGAATCATATCATTATCAACCAGATTGTGCAAAATAATTTTTACTTAGACCTTTTTTTTTTGTGATTAGTGACATGACCTTAACAGATTTTATGGAAGACCCAACAAAATTCTTAGTGGATTTGATGTAATGTACGAATTATTGAAAGTATATAATAGTAAAAAAAATGTAGAAGGATAGTGAAAGCAAAGGTTGAAATATTTTCTTTGATTAGTACTAGCTATATTTTACATTGGTGCCATATAAATAATAATAATTTGCACCATTGAATACAGAATGGTCCTAAGATTTTACATTGAATAATAATTGTAAAATAGGAAAAAATATTGAAAAATAATAAAAGTGCCCAGAAGATTAGAAACTGAAATAATATAAAGGGAAAAAAGAAAAATGACTAACTTAATTAAAAGACTAAAAAAAAATTCTATTGAATAGACCTAATTAATAATGGCTTGGTAATAATCCATGGGGTTTGTTGGAATTAAATCTTTTGTAGTGTACAAAGTACAAACAGTTTTCTTATTCCTCTGGGCATCAATTCAGGCGTAATGAAAGGTGATTAGAGCTCAATTTTCATTTGTGTTGCATGATTTGAACCTGCACAAGACCAAAATTAAATAAATTTTGATTAAGGTCAAATTTCTTGTGCCTAATGAAAATGATAGTATTTTTTTTCTGCTTTATTATTACCGTTGAAAGTTGGTGAGTGTATTGGTGTTGTCCTGTTTGAAGTTTGGCCAAATCCCATTTGAACAATAGTGTTTAAGTCCTCCTCAGAGAATGTTAGTGGATACTGAAAATCATTAGAAAGACAAAAAAGTTTAAAACATTTGTGATGTATGCTTTATATTTACATAATTAATTAATTAATTTATAGTAATGTACCAAAAAAAATTTTTATAGTAATGGATCACCATTTCTCTTTTTAGTAATCTAATGGCTAGTAAAACTTTCTGACATATATAATATGATATTTTTATTAATGAAATTATGCTATGAGAATATCACTCTTTATTTTTTAGGAAAATGCTAAATAATGTCCTCAAGACAATTACTTTTAGACAAAAGAAGTGTTAGGACAATTGGATCATCCATGTAACTAATAAATTTCAAAATAATAATAAAAAATGAAATTAGCCGCAAAACATATTTTATTTTTTGTCGATATTAAATGACAAACACAACTGAAACTTATACATAACTACAAGATTTCAAATTTAAATTCTAATAAAGACGTCTAACTTAATAATATAAGCATTGTGAAGTTACTTGAAAAGTAATTGTAATCAATATTTTCTTTTCAATACTCTAATTTTTACATATGCACATGAAATGCATACCAACCACTTATTTTTATTATAATCTAGACTATAATGTTTTAAACTAAATTGATAATTTACTTATAATTTATAGAAAAAAGTGAAGAAAAAAAATTGTTACCTGAGAACCACCTTCATTAAACCCATTTAGGGAAGGTAAATTCATGCCAAGATTATGGCACAAAGAAGAATCCAATGGATCCACTGAGCCGTGGGCCCCACTTGTATTAGCAATAGCTTGGTTTTGCTGTGGATGTTGCCCATAAAAAGATGGTACTGAGGAATCTAATTGGAATATTGAGTTTTGCAAGGAATTATTTGATTGAAATATCTGAAATCACAAAAAGAAAAAAAAATCAGAATAAAAGAAATGCAACAAATTTTATTGATAAAGTAAAGCATTGTTTAGAGGCTTGAAACTTACATCTTTTGATAGAACAAGACTTTCAATACTTAAATCCATCTTTGTGTTAACAGAAGACAATTTCATAGACAAAAACTGAAAAAATAGCATAACTTAATGAGCAAGAAAACAAAAATAATGATATTTCATAATTGAGATGCTTATTGGTGAAGAGAGTTCATTACCTCAACTTGACGTTGCAATGACTGAACATAATTTATAATTTCATCTAGCATAAGTGCTTTTCCAGTAACCTACAAGGAATAATAAATTATTCATAGGCATAGCCAAATTAGTAAGAGTACAATTTTTAATAACATGAAATTAAACCAATGTCTTGTATTCTGATATAGTAACTCTTAAATTCTGCATACCTTATTGCAACCTGGTACAAGATCTTGAAGAAGTTTCATTCTCTCGCTTATTTTCTCTCTTCGGACCTAAAGTCGACAAATAATGTCAATTCAAAACATAAAGTCGACAAATGTTTGTTATTATTTAAATTACAGTCCGCAACTATTATTAGCTATTGTGCGCCCCACAACACAAGATCGACTGTCAATGGGTTGAAATTTGATAGTCCAAATCACAAACTTAATATTTTAGATACGCAATTGTACAAGTCGCATTTATCCATAATTTTAATATCGAAGACCGCAAATTTCATACTAAAAAAAAATACAACTTTTACATGAAAACAAAAAGCAGTAGTAATTCTTACACGCTCTGCAAGACTATGACTGTCAGTAGCTTGACCTCTTCTTGCTCTGACATGAATGTAATCTTTTTGAGGTTCAGGAGCTTTTGAATTACTCTTGTCTTGTTTCTCTTCCCCTGCATTATTTTTACCTTCTTTGGACTCTTCCTCCATATTCATGCCACCATTTTCATTTCTATCACCTTCATTTGACTTACTTTTCTTTGCATTTGAGTCTTCACCACTACCTTCACCATCCTAAAGTTAAAAAAATTATGAAATTTAGAAAACTAGGAAAGAAAAAAAAAGTTTGACTATAAAAAACGAGTTAATATTCATTTTAGTCTCTAAAAAGAGTAGATATATTCTTCTCAAGAAAAATAAGTCCCACCTGACAAGGAAGGACTAAAATTTGTTTTCAATTTTGTTAGAGAGTAAATTTGACTCGCAGTTTGTCTATGTGACCAAAATAAGTCAAACTGCGAGTCAAATTGGAGCTTTAGTGCTTTACCTTGGTTGCATTAGTAAAGTTGGAAGCTTTTCCTTTGGAAGAAGAAGCTTTTCTTTTCCTTGAATTCATATCAGGTGAAGCTTTCACACCCATTTCACCATTTGGTGTATTTTGCTCAGAAATTGTAGATTCTTCTTGTGAATTAGTCACTTCCATTCTCTCATTTTCTTGTTGCAATGGAGAATTCTTGTTTTCTTGATAACCCAATTGAGATCCAAAGTTTTTGAGTGAAGGACTACTTGAAACTCTTGGTAGTAAAGTAACAGATCTTTGAGCTAAATCAACATTGTTCATCACCAATTGGTGGTTACTTCTTTCATTGAAACTTTTGCTACCAAAGCAAGAAAATTTTGCAGCCCTTTGAACAAAACCAGGATCAGCAGAGAATTCAGGAACAGTTGAATTCATAGCCATTGATTTTCCTCCTAAAGTTTGCATATTTTCTTTCACAAAATGGTTCATCATTGGTACAATGTTGTTGTTTAGCTTAGAATGTTGTGAGATCTCACCAAAAGTTCCCAATTTTCCTAATAATTCTCTCATCACAAAATTTTCATTGGAAATGTTGTTGAGATTTTGTGGTGGTGATGATGTAGCTACAGGTGATGAGACAATTGAACTAAGTGCTGAATCAAAGTTAAGGTTTTGGTCTGTTGACTTTTCCCAATTTGGGTTGAAAAAACAATCTTGGTTTTGGTCATTGGAACAATTTAATGATGTTTGTTGAATTTCCATGGCTGATGAAATTGATTGCCATGTTGGCATTGAAGAAGGATGTGAAGGTTCAAATCCAACATTCATAAAGAATTGGTTTTCCATAATGGAATGAATAATTTTTCAGATCAAAGATTATGATGAATTATTATGAGACAAACAAAATGAACTTAATTTTTGAGCTAGTTATTTTTTTGGTTGATAAAAGTCTTTTTTTATGTTCCTTAAACTAGAAGCAGAATTGATATGATTTGTGAATTACATTAGAAAAAAAAGAAAGATAATTTAGTAGCAATGTGGCAAAGAGAGAAAAATTGGGGTGAGTTTGGATTGAAGTTGAAACTTGAGAGGAAAGACTCTTAAGGGAAAAGAGAGAAAAGGGAAAGGGAGGGAAGGAAAAAGATTAGGCCATCATGGGGTTAAATAGACTCAAAGGACAAATAGAAAATTGGGGTTTACTATTTTTTATAATTTTATTATTACTAAAGGGACTTTAGTAAAGGATGTCATACAGGTAAGGTAAACCATAAATATAGTCTATATAGAACAGTTGTTATTCAAAGTACATTGTTCCTAAGAATATTTAATAAAATAAACTTCTTCATAAAAACTATATAAAAATTTATTTAATAAAGAAGATAGAAGATGCTTTCATAGTGTAAAATAATTTTATATTGATACATTAAATATTTTGTATTCTGTCAAATGATAAATATATTTTAAAATTAATTGCATGAGATAATATATTGATGGTTTTTATTTTGAAGTATTGGTATTTATACTTAAGAAACATTTTTTTTATTTAAGATGTTAAGATTATTAATGTATAAGTCATTTCATGATCAAACTTTATTATGCATATGATGTATTTAATTTTGTTAATATTTCTTTTTATTCTTATGTTATGAAAAAAAGTATCACTATAATGATGGTAGGACCTATTTTATGCTATATCAAATTTTTTTGTCTATCTCTCTTCAAATAAAACTCTTCATCTATTATTAAAAAATAGAGAGGATTCTAATTCATCTAAAATATATAAAAAAAATAATAAAAAAAATAGCTAAACGATGAGATGTGTGTATTATCTAGAATGATATAGGGTATTATTGGGTTGGAGAGTGAGTGATTAGTACTAATTAATTAATTAATTAGTGTTTGTTTATGTATGTATCTGTCTCTTACTAGTTTTAAAGTGAGAGAGGAGGAGCATCTCCCTCCGCAAAAGACGGATGAGGGTGTGTATGCTGCCGGGCATTGGACGTCAAAACAAAGAAACAAACAAAATGTCTTCTTCTTCCTTTCATTTTCTTAAACTTAATTTAGCAATTAGCATAGTCTACACTTTACAACCCATTTAATGGAAGCCAGAAAAGATCGATAGCTCCATTCAACTTAATTATTCTAATTTTCTTTCTATCCTTATTATTAATTAGAGAATGTCCAAATATATTATGTAGCACAAACTTTATTAAAACAAATGGTTTAAGGTATCAAGTTAATTAATATATATATATATATATATATATAAATGATTGAATTTAAGGATCGTTCAAACAAGTAGACTTTTTTAACATGCATCAAATGTTTAGTCGGTGGTAAAAGTATATGTACAAGTCTTTTAAGTTCAGATGTTCTAAGTTTGAAATCTTATTAGTACGTGCCTTTGGAGATGTAAATGTAGATATATTTTTTAAATATTTCTTTGAATGTAATATCTATCTTTTTCCTACCATATATAGAATATACTGCCCATCCTCTCATTTGAACTCTTTTTATCATAAAAAGAATACAAAGAAATATTTCTCATGTGTTCGAAAATATAAACATAATTAGTTGAAAAAAGTTGATGTATCTAAAATTTTATTGGAAAAAATAAAATTCAATTCCTACGTTGAGTAGAGAGTATGTGATGAGTTTATAAAAAATTATACTTTGAGTCTCATAAATTATTTTATTAGCACTATTTAAATCAAATATAAAACTATAATATAATATTAGAGTCTATCGATTGGGTTATCTATCATTTACATTAATACAACAAATTTGATAGTATTGTGATGAGGTATTGATATGTATGACCTATAGATCGAACTCTTGTATATAAGATACAAATTAAAGTAACCAAATTTTCAAAATATGTATGTTTCATGAAAATTTGTCCAAATGAAAATATATACAAGAGTTATTTGAAAAGAAAATTAAATATCATATTAATTGAAGGTCCGTATTTTAAGAATGACATTAGAGTCAGTAGTTAAATTACGTTAACGTTAATTTACAAAGGATTTCATTACATTTCATTCAAAATCAAATTAAGTTTTAATACAAAGTGGAACATGCATGATAAAATAAGCGAAAACAAATTAAAGTTGAGAAGTTAATATAATGGATGATGCTTAAAGGAATGAGCAACAATACTAGTTTGACATCTAACACCTTACACTAAAGTTGAGATCCCAAATAAAGTAACCAAATACATACAATAATCCAACATTCATATAAACATTGTCGTCTGATTCACAGACATCAATGATCAAACCAACAACACTAAGCTACATTGTGTGATTTAATTTTATGTGTACGTCAAAATAAAAATTAAAAGAAATAGTAATTAACTATGGAAAGGTAAGAGCGGTTGGAAGAGGATAATAATGATTTGACATGCGGTTGTATGAGTCTTGTAGCGTGCTAGGAATGACAAAGTATTTTAAATCGCTTAACGTTGGGGAAATTTTGGTTTTGGATTTAGCCAAATATGCTTCTTGGAAGTGGATTTTATCAAAAAATGTTACTTCATCATGTATATTTTACGAATGGCATGTAGCACCGTTGGAGTATTGTTTTGTAATTGGTAGGATACAGTACTACCTATACTTATCTTACGCGTGTAAGTAGAGTACATCTTATACTTTTTTCTTATTATATATTATAAATTTTTTATAAAATTAACATAACAAACAGTAATGATCTAAACTAATAGTAATATATAACATGGTAGAACAATATTTAAGCAAGACAAATTTTATATTTGGCGATGATTGGAGTCATATCTTAGTTGTGTTTGAGATGTGTAAAAATAATAAAAGTCAAACCAAATTTAATTAGCTTATTCTATTGGACGGTTGATAATACCCACAACATTTCCTCATACTAAAAAAATTGTTTATGTTTGGTCAAATATATGCATTAAATTCCGAAAATAAGCGATTAACCGGGCCATTGTCGGGTTCACATAGATGAAATTGTTTGAAGTAACTTGTTAAAAAGAGAAGGAAAAAAAAAAAAACTAACCTTGGTGAGAAGTGCAAGAAAAGCTTATCGCAACTTTCAATATATGCTATAAATTTATGTTTTAGTAATTTAATATTTATGATTGTTACCCTAAAATAAGGCATTGAAAAACAGGTTTTCTTCACTATTTGATTTTCAACTAGATCTGGTTACATAAATTGGTAACTTCATTATGGGAATCAGTGGAATATGCTTTCTTTCAGTGCTTGTTAAGAACCAAGCAAGATGTTCTTGACGGCAATAATGGATAATACTCCAACATTGTTAATTAAGTACCAAATTGTTTTTGTTTGTTGTTCTAAGTGTTTGAGCTAAGGTGTTAATGTTAATGAACAAATTCTTTACCAACATGGCAACATAGTATGACATGCATATATGCGTGTTAGTTGAATTTTGGTTTATGAGAATCTCAATTCAAATATTGATTTAAACAATTATTGATAAGATATTAATTTACGAGTAAAATCTTAATTATTAAAGTTCATAATTTCATGATGATTGAAGAATAATGATGACAAAAAATAATAGTCGGTTCCTTTATCAAAGCCTTAATATCTTAAACTAGTTTTTATATTCGTTCACAAGTTGTGATTTAAATAATTGAGCTGAGATATGTGAGGAAATTCGAGAAAGAGGTTAGAGTTCAAATTTCAGGTACTATATATATTGCATAACATATACAGTACCTATTAGGGTATCATATTCAATTTTCTTTTTAATTCAATATGAGATTTACAATATCGTCTTGTTAAAAGTTAATTTTCACTTTGATTTTTATTGTATTGGCACTCGGCTTCAATTATATTTATCAATAATTTGTGATGAATCACATTCTTTAATTTACTTGTAACTAATAGCTTTTGAAGCCCAACTTTCAACAAGACCCCAAATTATGAGTATGACTTAAACTAGTGGGGAGAGTTGATCTAACTGACTAATCTATAAACTTATGTGGTGTTATAGTGGTTGTTTTAGGCAACTAGTGAAATGATTTCATAGTCATTAATTAATAATGTGCAACTATATGCATCAAGATTGGTGGCTCAAATTTAATTCATTGAATGGTTGATGATATTCAATACAACAACCCTCAAAAATATTTGGCTACTTATATTTGGTTGTAACTGTGCGGGCTAAAAACTTTGGGCTATTCTACTTGGACTAAGGAGTTGCTTGGAATTACAAGGGTACATGCCCATTATAGTGTTGTAACTTTTAACCATGATGGAATTTTTAAGTTGTGATTTCTCGGGTAGTATAATTACATGGTCGATCCAACATGTATAATATCTAAATAAATTTTATAATAGGACTTTTTTATAATAAGGACTTTTTTAATAAGGACTTTTTTTAAAATAAATTTTATATCTATATATAAAGGAAATATTTAGTTTTTGTGTAGTATTTTTCTTTAAATTATAACCTTCCTATAACCTGTATATTGTATTTACAATTTTTTTTGAAATTGTTGTATTAACAATTTTATTCTTTTTGTAATATTATTTTAAATATTTATTATAACTAAAATTAAATTAATCAATTAAATTTCATTGCCAAAAAACAATATCTACAAATTGTAATAGAAACAGTATTATTGAGCATTTATTTGACCTATATCTGTTTGGTATTGAATAATTAATACTGCTCATATTCTTTCTTTGATAGTGTACGTATTGGCATGCATATGAACGGAAAAATAATATATCCATAATATTAAACTCATAACATTTATTTTGCAGTATAAATCGTTTGGACTTTGGACCATTTGTGTCCGACAGTCCGAGTCCAAGTTTTACACTTGTGTTCAAAAGAAATTTCATGGGCAATAAGATATTGTTCACATACTAACATTATAAAATTACTATAAATTTTACCAACATTTATAATTGTTCATACTAAAATTATAAATTTTACAAAGTGGATTGAAGTAAAAAAAAAACACCAAAATCAAATGAGGGATCGAAATCCCTAAGCAAACTATCATTTATGAGATTTTTTAGGTTATTATTTTTTTCGGATTTGTCTTTGGTATTGAATAGAGTTTGAGTTTTTTCTAATTTTGTCCTTCATTAGGCTTTGTAGCTCTTTCTTCTTTTCTTTATTTTTGTTTCGCGTTATTGTAATGCGTTGGAGTTTCTCGTACACTCAATTTGATTATCTAATATTCGGTTTATCATTAAAAAAAAGTACTTTGATATATGGTTATTAAATATTTTTAAATTCAATATTTATTAATGCATTAAATAATATATCTTTTGACTGAAAATCTTGCACACAACATGTCAATATTTACGAAAATGATAGGTGGATGGACCTATAAATGAAGAATGAGGGTGAGTGACTGAGTGTTGAAGCAATACCAAGTGTGAAGAAATATTTATATGCATAAAGTGCATACATGAAATGCATGCAGGAATGAATTAAATGTTTTTCTTACCCTTATTTGTATGCTTTCACATTTGCTTTTGGATGTTGGTAGACAAATTTTGAATTTTGATTAATGCAATGATGTGAGTTAGATAGATATATAGGTGTAACGTTCTTATTAGGGCTTCAAAATTTCAAAGGGGCATGGTTTGGTTTAATACAGTCAATGATTTCAATTGAATTGGCATTTTTTGGTAAGCAGGATATTAATGATTTTCTTGGCTCAACTGATTTTGTAGCTCCAATCCCCCAACCCACGACACGTGTATTTGGGACAGGGTGGAATGGAAGAATATAGATATTGATATATTCCATGGAATTATTGTTGTCCAATACGAAATTAGGAAATCATTAAGAAACAAAACTATACCCTTAATACAGTATATAAAGTCTAGAATATGTGTCATTTTTATCAAATTTATAAAAAGTATTGTATACATATGCGATGATATTATTTTTATTATACATTAGATATATCAATTATTTAATAAATTTAAAAAGTAATTTATCTCTTATATAAAAATATGGAGTTAATATTCGACTAGCTTGTTTATCGTGGATTTAATAATTAAATTTGTTTACCAACATCATATGATAAGATTTTTATTAATTAATTAAAATAATATTAATGATTATTTTACGATTAAATCTTCAAAAAAATTTGAACTCAATAACTTGAGATTATAAGGTTAATTAGCCCCTATTGTGGAGTTAATTCGTCAAAGTTTTTGCTCGATCGTATGATTATGAACTACTCATTTCATATAATACTATCTTTATTATTTATTATAAGAGACAAATATCAAACTCAACACCTATTAAATAAGAGGAAAAATTTGTTAATTATAAGAATAACTTTGAGATAGATTATCCTCTTAATATCTCATTGTTCATGATAAATTTCACAAATTTTATAAATAACTTCAATTTTATATAGTATCTTATGGACAAGGTCAAACTTTTTTTCTTGGAAGTGGTTTCTAGGTAAAAATCCAGGTATCTCTTGTTCCTTTTATGAGTGGGGTTTGCACCCTATTTTGTGCTAGAACCGTTAGAGTTTGTTGACTTGTGATTTTGTGTCTCAGTAGCTTTGGTGTGCAGGGAACCTCTTGATGTATGTCCTTCTTTTGTGGTTGACCTTCTCTTCTTTAGGTGTTGGGTATTCATGTGATTGTGATTTTTGAGTGTTCTTGTTTTTATGGTGTTTGGAGTGTCTGTTTGTTTGTTTTTTATTTATTTTGTGGGTACTTCTTATATTCATTTATATTTTTGACTCTTATCATTTTTCTTCTATTTATTTATTATATAGTTACATTTATCATTCAAAAAAAAAACTTCAATTTTGTATCACTCAAAACCACTCATATTCCTCACACGGGTGAATGGTAATGTCCAGAAATTAGTGCTTGGCTCACCAAACTCATTGGGACCGTACGTTGTCATACTCATACCATAAATTAGTCCATTTTTTAATACTAATAATTGTAATTATTAGTAACTTGAGTATCTTCACTTTATATTTTGTTGATGAAAGCATATACACTTTTACTTTTCCACACAAACAAAAAAATAAAATATACATTTATTTCTTTTCAATTGTACGTATAAAATAAGTATAGCTGACGAAAAGAGTTTGATTATCTCTCCTTAATTGGAATAATACAACTCGAATTGACTCAAAGATTCTACCATTTTCTTTCTCTTTGTCAAAGCTCTTAGTTTATTTAATTAATTTCAATTATATTGAAAGTTCGGTATCCGATTTAAATATCGACTAATTTAAAAGAATCAATCTCACCATTCATTTATGGAACTTTATTTAAAGTCAGAGTTTTTTTGCATTATACAAACTAGTTCACTGAAGTTGTACTAGTAGGAATCGAAGCTGAGACCTTATAAAATACTCTTCAAAGACTCAAGCCGCCAACACCTAAAAAAAATTACATTATATTGTGACTCCAATCAAAATCCAGCTCCCGCACACAGAAAGCAAGTGCAGACGTATTAGACGTATTAGACACAATATGTCATCGTCGTATATTAGATTACTATAGTTTAATCACTGCAGTTAGACAATGTTAGCATTGTTCCATTTTAAAACATTTTCAATAGACAATGATAGATTCTTTAATT
The DNA here is from genome assembly GCA_951804385.1 of Trifolium dubium. NCBI lineage: Eukaryota > Viridiplantae > Streptophyta > Magnoliopsida > Fabales > Fabaceae > Trifolium > Trifolium dubium. The sequence continues at coordinate 1,472,197 of OX638073.1, read as the reverse complement.
AACTTTGAATTAATAATTGATTGAATTTTCTACAAAAAATTATTATATTTTTTTATGTCAATTAAAATAAATTAATTGAATTATTAATTATTTGACTATTTGTATTTGTATGCATGTGGCCTATACACTAGAGCTAGGTATGCGGGCTAGCCTGCCCCGCATAAGTCCGCATATTAAACGGGACGAATAAGTCCGTCACTAAATATAAAAGGATTATAATTGTTGACCCGAGTACGGTCCACATAAACCCATAGGTTAAACGGTTAACCCGCGGACTATTATATTTATAAATAAAAAAATCACTTTTTTTAAAATAAAACTAAAATATTTGATATTATAAAAAAAATTGTGACATTTTTAAATTTATCTATCTTCTTTTTGTAAGTAATGAAATCAAAATCAAATTTAACAGGTTCACATTATAATTCTTTCTCTGTACACCACAATCCTCAAATCCATAAGATTAACACAAATTATATTTAATAAGAACTTCAATAATCTTGTTAAAATAATTATTAAAAGTAAGTTTAATAGTCTAAACCAATATTAAAAGTACAACATAAAATTCTATATATCAACCAATTCAAAAATAAAAATAGTACTGTATTAATATATTGTATATAATTAACTAATTTTTAAAAAATAATAATAAAGGCGGGTTATATGGACCAACCCGCGAACCCACGGATTTAATCTCATATAACTCGCGGTTTTATCGGTCCAAACCACAGGGGCCAAAATATAAACGAATAAAAAAAAAAAGTTCACGCGAGCTGCAGGTTAAACAGGTTGGTCCGCGGACTTCAACCCATATACCCAGCTCTACTATACGCCGAACGAGCCTGGTAGCTTGTACAAATTAAACTTTCATAATCCCGTCGGTGCTATAATGTGTATACTGCCTTTTTTCTTCTTTTCTTTTTTTGAGGAAATTTCTTCTTTTTTTTGGTACTTAACAAATTGCCTTATTTTGGAGTATATACGTACTTACGGCGTAAAACAATTTTATACGATCATTTAATAATTAAATTTTTTTCCGTTAAATCATTTAATTTCACTGCATTTCACCTTGATTGTATAATATGAAGTTTTTTTTATCTAAATTAGACTATATATAAAATTACTACTAATTTATATTAATAGTATTGATTCTGATGCGCAAACAAAAAAAATATTGAGTTCTGTTTCAGAACAAGTATATATCTATTAATTAAACTCTTATATCATTATTAATACTCCATAATTATTAGTATAATTTTAATTATAAGACAGAATAGTATATGAGAAATTTCAAATTGATACTATGAGTCTATGAACTAATCTTATAGTAGTAATAAGCCTATATAAATCTTGAATGCATATTGGAGATAAATAATAAAGAGAAAGATGTTGATGACGGTATCTTAACAAAAAATAATTTGCACTGCCTTCTATTTCTCTCTCTTTTTTTTAATGAACCAATAGAGAGAAAGATGTCATTCTAAAACCCTTGCCAAATAAGTAAAACCAGGAAAAGGACCGTGGAGAACCAAAGATTGAACCAAACCAAATCAATCTCCCGTGATAATTTTAAGAGAGAAATTATGATCCACAAAGGAAAGAGTTTTTTGACGAAGCTTGAAAAATAACTAAGAGTCTTTAGGTGAAGATTTTAGGTACACCGACTAAATATAATGTTAACCACTTTAAAAAAATCCATCTTTAAGAATTACTAGTATAAGATTAAAATTTTGGTTACATGCTCAAGACAAAAAACAAATTTGGTTTACATGTCAATTTCAAATTATCGACAATGCCCAAAAGTTCACCCATAATATAAAGAAAACGACCAAGATTGCAAGTATTGTAAATAATATACCAACAATTTTAATCACATGGGGATGTAGCTCAGATGGTAGAGCGCTTGCTTAGCATGTGAGAGGTACGGGGATCGATACCCCGCATCTCCATTTTTTGCATATATTTGTTTTGCATGTGGTGAGTTGTCACCTTTGAAGTTTGGTTATTCATCATATTTGACTGATATAAATTATAATGATATTTTTGCACTTTCAAATTTGTGTAACAAAAACTTTTATATATAATGTATGCATTTGTAATTGTGTTTTCATAAGATACTATTAAACGATTAAGAACTCTATTTTTTTTTAAGGTGATTTTAATTGATCATATCTAGAGGAAAAATACTTTATTTAAGAATGCAAGTTATATTAGTATGAGTTGTGAAAATTCCATAATTTTCTTATGGAAACATTTTCTATTAAGCTCTAGCTTTTGCTTATTATGCCTAATAAAAGTGGTCGATACTTAAAATATTAAGTGCCAAAGTCCTAGATCACAAAAAAGAAAAGCACTAGTTTATTTATTGACACAAAAATAAAAAACTAGTAAAAGGCATAAACTTCGATTGTACAAGACTGGTTCTAACCCATCAATATGTCCTGGCCCAAATAGTATTGGGTTGAGTCCAGCCATAATTCTACAATTAAAAGGGGGACAATATGATTGTTTAAATTGAAAAGGAGACTTCATCTCATTTAAATTTTCAGTACATTATTTGACCAGTAATGTCCGATCAATGAATTTATAAAGTAATTATGTATATGGTTTATATTATAGTTCAAATATATTTATTTTTTAATGAATATATAAAGTATATTTGTCTCTTATAACAAAAGAACGGAACGTAATATAAAATTTTGTTTTTACATAACCAAATGGAAATGGATTAGGTGCACTCATTAAAATACAGTTTGTGCATCATAATCGTCTGATTAAAATCATGCAGTTAAGATTTAATTAAATGTAGTTTTGATATTTTAAAATATGAAAGTTATGATCTTTGATTAAACGATCTGAATCTCACTGATTGAATGTGCACTAGGGGATGTTAACCGCACCCAATCCAGATCCACAATATAGTATATGTGTTACAATTAAAGGTTCTTTTTTTGAAAGAGCCAACATGATCACCTTCCATCAGCCACATCAAGTCTTCAACATATTGTTATATGTACAACTTCATAATCCATATTAGACATTGCCTATAGATTTATATAGTCCACTGTCCACTTAAATTACGTTTATTTTTAAAGTCTCTTTTCATCTAAAAACAAAATCCATCTCAAAATTTATACATTCAATGTCTTTAAAAGTGTATTTTCAACCTTAATCGTGTTTAACATAAACAATGTCCCAATTATAAAATCTTGTATTATTAAACAAGTCTTGAAAAAAAAATCCAGGACTTAAAATAAAATTCAATATAAATATAACAATAATGAAATAAGTCTCTAAATAAAATAAAACAATCAACCTCAAGTCAATAATCTATGATTATTTAAACATAAATTTTAAATAAATGTTCTATTTTATTGGATTAAATTTTGATGAGTCGTTCATTTCTTTATGAATTTACATCAATTAATTCAAAATAAAAAAATTGACAAATATTTAATGAGTTGAGCAGACCCATTTTACCAACTACAATTTGAAAGAAGAAAAAGAAATTCATTCACGGCATATAGCGTGTAGCAATTAGCAATTTTTTTTTTTGGTGACTACAGCGTGTAGCAATTAGCAATTTTTTTTTTGGTGACTAAAGCGTGTAGCAATTAGCACATAGTGGCAACATGGTTTACCAAAAAAAAGAAAATAGTGTCGACATCTTAATGTTATCTTCCTATTATAGAAGAGTCCGTTTGGTTGGAAGGAAAGAAAGTAAGAAGGAAGGAAAATGCGGAAACCTATTTGGACTATTTTATAATCCAAATACATTCCTCGAATTTCGTATTTTCCTTCTTTCCTACTTTCTTTTCTTCTAACCAAACAGATCTTAAATGTCATCGATAGAACTACATGGGGTGTACATACATTTTTTACATTCAAATCATAATAATTGACATGTACGGTTGTTCACTCTAAACTTTTTCTTTATCGAAAGGAAAGGACACTAAATCTAGTAATCTACAATCAAAGTATTAAGATTTTCCCTCTAAAAAATAGTAACAATTATTTCCAGTATATCGTATAAATGTTCGAAAGATCGAGTACCCAAAAATTTGTTTGAGATTTTAATTTGGGTGATATCAAAACCACGTAGCTTTATTACTTCTTTTCTTTTATGGAGAATTGCTATTTTTCTTCATCGATTTTAATTAACAATACATAAATCTTCTATGAAAGAAACTTATACAAATTAAAAAGTTTGAAATGAACGGGATGTATAATTCAATTGATATAGTTAGTTGAGTTAAGGGTTAAACAGTGCTGATCCTGAGTCCTGACAGTACAGGTCTCAAACAATTAATTAAAATGAATCTTTAAGAAAATAAAATTGTTCAAAAAAATATACTATTTTAAAAAAAATAATATCGTCTATTTAAATTATAAATACAACAGCATCAATAACTTCAAAATTAATCATTTATCTGTATAACTAATATAAACAATATGTCATTTTTTAATTAATATCATCAAAATATATTTTAACTACTTAAAAAAAGTCTCCCTCCTAATATTTTTTGAAACAACTCTTTTTTTTTTGGTATGCTTGAAACAACTCTTTTGATTAGTTATTTTTACTTTGTTTTGGGTCAAATATAAATTGGATCTAATCATATAAGTACTTAAAAAAAAAAAGGCCCCATTTTTTTTGAGGCCCCAAGCTCCAACACAGTTGACTTGGATCAATGGTCGGCTTTGGGGTTAAGGAGCAGGAGGTCCAGATTCAAGTTTGACAAATGAGAAAAATTAACATTAAATTAAAATATTAATTAACATTTGCCTATCAAAAAAGAAAAGTTTGAACTTATAAATTGTAGGTGCTATATTTAATTATTTTTAAAAAGATAGTAGTCATTTATCTTATTTATTTATAATATTTTAATCATTCATCCTGTTATTTCTTGTATTTTTGTTTTGTATCTAATTAATCATTCATATTTCTTATTTATAACAATTTAGTCTATTTTCTTATTTTTTTTATTAAAAAAAGTGATATATCAATTAAAAAATTGATGAAAAAAATGAACTAAATTGTTAAGTAAAAAAAATAAAAGACCACTAGCATAACTTTGCCTTCTATATATTTTGCTCAATATTTTTTTACAAAATACATGGTGAAATAGTTTAAGATAAGATATAGTGACGACATGAATGTCTATACGTTTGTAAAAGCGTTTTTTAATTAAAGCTAAAAAATATCTAATGTCATTTTGAAATTAAAGATAACCATCAACATGATGAGTTCATGGTAACCTTTTATTTATTTATTTATTTTAATTACTTGGCGACTTCTTCTTTGGCTTTGGAATAAACAGCATAACATTAACCAATTTGATCAAGTGATGATTAAAACTTGATAAGAAAAACTACGATTCAATTCTACAATTACAATAATTACATTTAAAAGATAACTAAAATTACTTATTGTTAAAAATTGTCCGAACTTTAAATTATTAGAGTTATTTCTTTAAAAATTAAAGGTGAATAAAAAAACATTACTAACATTCAACAATCCAGTTATAAAATAAAATAGCATTCAACAAAACACTCATCAATTTATCATCAAACTTATCCTCATTTCTATCTAATAATAACATTGATTTATTTAATCTAAATATCTAATTATCAACATGGCAAAGCAAAATCTTTGCACTTGGGCCCTCCCAAAATAATGATTCACAAATGTTAACATTAATTACCCACAAACGGCCTTCCACGATCACTAAACGGCAAACATTATCCTTCAAAACGACCCCACCTTTCACTTACTTCCTTATCCAATTACTGTCGCATTCCGCACACGTGCCAATCTCATGCAAGCTAACCTTTCCCTTATACACACATGTTGAAATCGCACTCTCACACATTGCAACCCCATGGCATAATTAAAAAGACATGTTAAACGGTGTCTCAGATAATTTATAATAATTTAATTTAATGAAAAATTTAGTTAAAAATTGTATATTGAAATTCTTAATACAATTGACTTTAAAAAATTTCATAATTTTTATAATAAAAATGATTATTTAAAAGCTTAAAAGTGCTTAAGACTATGTTTCGTTCAACCAAGTGAAAGAGAAAATGAGATAAAACATGATTTATTATGTCGACAAAAATATCTTCATTTTTCTTTAAAATCTTAAATCATTCTTGTTGGAATATTAAAAATTTAAGTAATTTTTTTTTGACAATATGAAAATTTAGATTTTCTACTCATTAGTTTTTTTTTTTTTTTATATATCCATTAGATATTTTTTACGTCATATATCCATTATAATTTGGTCATTAGTTTATAAGATTAATGATAAAAAAGTAAATTAATTCTCTCTTCTTACTCCTCTTCTCGTTAAAAAATTGAACCAAATAACAAAATTTAAAATATCATCTCTCCTTCCTTTCAAAAACTTAAAACTGAAGAGAATTTAAAGAACGCTATTTAACATTTATCTAACTAAAAAAACAAACAATAGACACAATTTTTGACACCGTATTTGATACCACATATTCTTGAGTGTGGATATTGGTCTCAATGAGAGAACATAAGCTCTAAAGATTGATACAAAAAAAAGTAAAAAATAAATATCCGATGGAGATTCTCTGCAGACAATTTTGATCAATACGTAGTTGATAAACAATTTTGGTTAGACTTTAATTTATATTACAATCAAATTTCAGATTTTATCTCATATTTATGTTTGAGATAGAACTGAAACCAACTCGCCCTAATCCACTTTCTATGTCATAGATATCCCCACTTCATTCAACTTACTACTTGAAAAGTCTTTATTGTGTGAGGCCGGATCCTCCACATACCATCAATGTTTAAAGTTATTATTATGTTCTATTGTTAAGGTCTTTACCGAAGTTAAACCGGCATTGATTGCAAATTAAGATAACGTGAGCTTCATGCCTTCTATATAATTAGGAGGTCAGTTTGTGCCACCAGAGAATAGGGGCTACTGTTTAATTATTTCAGTGTCATTCTCGATCTAACAAGAATAAAATCATGCTTGGGGCTCATTATTATATTTATTACTCTCTAAAATATCTCATTTCACGTCCTTACTCATTTGAACGTCAAAATATGTTACAGATACGCCCTCCTCTCACAAATCAATGTATAAATGTAACATCTTACTTACTTGAGTGTTAATATATTTTGCAAATATCTTTATCTCATAAAACACGATACACATGACACACTCAAATAATTATATGCTTCATCCAATCTTTTTTATAAGAAGAAATTTGCTTTTTAGATACGTAAAATGTTTGATCTATCTAGTTCATAATATAATCTAAATACATCAAACATTTTATGTATCTAAAAAAACAAATTTCTTTTTATAATAAAAATCAGAGAAAATATTATCTGTCTGATCAAGTAAGATTAAAAATAAAATAATTTTTTCCATGTAGTTCCCGTGTCCAATCCAATCCTATAAATATGTGGTGTCTATATCCAAATCTATGTAAAAAAAACATTTCTAATAATAAAGGAAATGAATATGCCAAAGCATCTATATAATATGTACGTGTAAATTCTAATATCCCATTTCGAACCTACTTAGCATATCCTTGTTTAACACTTTACTTGGTCAAATTCTTAAATCACACAAAAATTGAATCAAATTCGCATAATAAACTAGTACAAGTTTAAACAGTTTAATTCCCACGAATATTCTCAATAAAATTCTAACTATTCTCTACATCTATATAACCAAACACTTCCACTTTCCTCCACAAACAAAAAAGATTAACCCGAATACGATCCTAATCCATAACCCGAACCCGTTTTCTCTTTGATTCAATTATCAGTGATGAATTTCGCTAGAAAGAAACGAGTTACCGATCCGTTTAACGACGAAGCGAAAGCTCGGCTCGTCGGCGGTGGTATACGGCGGTTAAGCGGTGTAAGTAGCGGAAGCGAACATTCCCGTACCGGCGAATGCGATTCTTCACTCTCACTCTCTGAACTCGTGCATGGTTTCCTTGAGGAAGATAACGGAAACGAGTGCGACTCAGCTGGAAACGATTTCGACTCGGAGCGATCTGACTCGGTCACCGATCGCATGGACTTGGTGGAGGATCTACTAAAATTAAGCGCTGAAAACGCTAATGCAGATTCTTACATGAACATGCTTCGACTACACGTTTCTGAAGCTTCTGTGAAGTTCGCGTTTCTGAAGAAACAAAACGTTAACGTTTCGGTTTATAATCGAAACGTGATGTTGTTTTTGCGTGAGAAAGGATACAATGCAGCGATTTGCAAGTCACGGTGGGAATCCTCCGGCGGTCTCACCGCCGGCAACCACGAGTTCATCGACGTGGTGCGATCTGGTTCGTCCATGTTGAAGAACAATAGGTACTTCGTTGAACTCAATTTCGCCGGACAATTTGAAATTGCTCGGCCAACGAGTCGTTACTCGGAGATTCTGAGTTACGTTCCTGAAATTTTTGTCGGAAACTCGGAGGAGTTGAAACGCATCGTTTTGGCTTTGTGTGGTGCTGTGAAACTGTGTTTAAGGAGTAGAGGGTTGTCTATTCCTCCTTGGAGAAAGAACCGGTACATGCAGAACAAGTGGTTTGGACCGTATCGTAGAACAATGAACCCGGTTCAGGGAAACCCGGTTCCTGTTGTTTCTTCTTTCAGTGGCGTTAAATGTAGGTTAGTTGGGTTCGACGACGGCGCCGTTTCAGAGACCAGGCACAGTGTCGCCTTTGTCCGAACTAGATGATTTTTTTTTTCTTTCAGAGACTAATTCATCGAGCTGAGTTTGAGTGAGATAGTAAATTTTTGAAATTTTGTCAATATTTTTTATTTAACTTTAATTATAATTATAAGAGTACTGGTCTGTAGTAGTTTATGGAAGGAAATGGATTGGGTCGAATTTCTGAGACACTGTGTAACTTGAATTATTAAATTAAGGGAAAGCTGAATGAAAATGATGAAAGTGTGAGAAAAATAATTTATATGCGGCAAATGTACATCGTTTATAGCCATTAGAAATGTAGTGGGACAACTTTAAACTTTGTCTGATCCATAAATCCAAACCGTTCCATTCAATGAATGAAACACAAAATTATTATACCAAAATGATTTAAATAAAAATATATTAGATTAATACTCGTGTATTAGGTTGAATTTTTAAAATTTTCATATTTTAATATATATATAAGTTATAATTTAAGAGAATAATTCTTTAAATATACTACTTAGGCTTTGTTTGGGAGTTTGGAGGGCAAGGAAAGGAAAGGCTAAGGAGGGGAAGGGAAGGAAAGGGAGGGAAGGGATAAAAGAGGGAAAACCTTCTCCTTGTTTGGGAGTTAAAAAGCCAACAAAGAAAGGAGATGGAGGGCTTATGTAATAATTTTACTATTTTACCCCTTTTTTTCTCTTAAAATCAATACATTGTGTTATATCTTGTAATTTATCTTATAATTTTTTTTTTACCAATTTTATAAAAATTCTTGAAAGCATGAAAACTTTTTTTTAATTATTTCACTTGAAAATAAGACTAGAAAAAAGTTGTCGAAATTTTTTCCGATTTTGAGAAAAGAAGTTCGTAGACTTTTTTTCGATATCGGGAAAAAAAGTTCTCGAAAATTTTCCGATTTCGAGAAAAAAGTTTGGGGAATTTTTTTTTCAATGTCGAGAAAAAAAGTTGTCGAAATTTTTTCCGATTTTGAGAAAAAAAATCGCAGAATTTTTTTCGATATCGGAAAAAAAAGTTATCGAAAATTTTACAATTTCGAGAAAAAAGTTCACGGAAATTTTTTCGATATCGGAAAAAAAAGTTATCGAAAATTTTACGATTTTGAGAAAAAAGTTCGCGGAATTTTATTTTGATATCGAGAAAAAAAGTTGTCGAAATTTTTCCCGATTTTGTGAAAAAAACTTCGCGGAATTTTTTTTCGATATCGGGAAAAAAAGTTATCGAAAATTTTACGATTTCGGGAAAAAAGTTCGCGGATTTTTTTTTCGATATCGAGAAAAAAGTTGTCGAAATTTTTCCCGATTTCGAGAAAAAAACTTTGCGGAATTTTTTTTTGATGTCGGGAAAAAAGTTATCGAAAATTTTACGATTTCGAGAAAAAAGTTCGCGGAATTTTTTTTTCGATATCGAGAAAAAAAGTTGTCGAAATTTTACGATTTCGAGAAAAAAGTTCGCGGAATTTTTTTTTCGATATCGTCAATTTTTTTCCCGATTTTGAGAAAAAAAGTTCTCAGAATTTTTTTCGATATCGGGAAAAAAAAGTTATCGAAAAATTTTCGATTTCGATAAAAAAAGTTTGCGGAATTTTTTTTCGATATCGAGAAAAAAAGTTGTAGATTTTTTTTCCGATTTCATAAAAAAAAGTTCGCGGAAGTTTTTTCGATATCGAGAAAAAAATTATCGAATTTTTTTGGGATTTTGGGTTCATGATTTTGAAATTGGGAGAAAAATTTAGAAAAATTGATTTGGAATTGGACTTTAGGAAATTTGGATATAAAATTTGGGGGTAAAATTGTCAATTCATATGTTTAACCCTCCAAAACCCCCCAATTTGGGGGAACTTTAAAATTGGTTAAATTAAGCCCCTTGAAACCCCCCAAAACCTTTCCCTAATTTTTTAAAACTCCCAAACAAAGGATTAGCTCTCCACAAGCCTCTCCTTCCCCTTCCTTCCCCTCCAAAATCCATCTCCCAAACAAAGCCTTAGTATATGCTCAGTTTGATTTTAGAGTGAATAATATGCCAAGGTTTAATAATTTAGAATTTTAGATAATGTGGTCCCAGATTAATTATGTTACGACAATGAAATACATTGAGTTATGTTTTCTGATGTGAAGAGTGGCAGCAACGATCAATTCTTGCTAAATTGCGAGGACAGTTGGCTTGTAAAGATAGACTTGTGTGGTACCATCAGTTCCAGAGCTGAAGCCATTCAATTACGAGCAATAATGGACATGAAGTTTGTGACGCTGTACGTTGAGGACTTGAGGTTATAAGCCATAGTAGTATATACTTTTATTTCTATTTTCTTTGACAAGAAGGTTACTCAGCAGCATAAATTGAATCACACAGATAAATCTAGCCATAAATCTAATAGTTTGTTGTAATTAGACATGAGAAGATGAGCTAATATAACAGGACAGAGGGAGAGTATATTAAACACAATAATTATACTATTAACAATTCATAATAAACTGAAATTAGTTAGATGAGCTAATATGGCAAAGGGAGTATATAGAAATTAGAAACTATACTTTGTTTGTACAATAAATAAGGGCGATCCAAAAGTTTTTTTATTGGTAGAAAGTCAACATATAATCTAAGGGATTTCGTGGTTTTGGTTTAGTGGTCGTTCTGGTCGTCATGTGTCTATTCTTTTTGAATTGGAGTTGTGATCCTCTTAGTTGTATAAATGATTAAATTCTTTGTAAATGATTTTTTTTTTGTAAAGGTTTGAGTACTCCTTATACTCTGTTTATTTTAATAATATCACTGCTTATAAAAAAAAAAACATATAATCTAAGGATGTAGGTACGTGTTAATGTTTTTAAGATAGTACTTTAATTTTGAAAATTGTATATTCAACTTTTATGAAATCAAAATTTTATTTCTCTAATATAAAACTTTAATTTTAAATTCTTTAACTTGTGTCTTTAAAATATATTAGAAAAACATGTGCCTTATAAAAGACATCTCTTATCTAAATTGATTAAAGTTTAGCTTCAATATTTTATATCTTCCATATTTTTGAAAATATAAATTAAACTTCAGTTTGAAATACAATTGTATTTTATGATTTAATTTATATATATACCCTCTTGTCCATGTGAATTTAGTTCAATTGGTGAGATATTTTACAGAATATACAAAAATTTATATCAAATTCTAATACACTCGCTTATTTATCTTTAAAATATAAAATTTTAGTCACTAAACTATTAAAAAAAAACTTATATATTCTCCCATTGGAAAACAATTCTACGCATGCATTGGATCATGACACATATATTTATTGAAATATTATAGGAACTAAACTATAAAAGTGACATTCTCAAAAACGTGAAAAAAAAAATTAATGAGAAGTTTATAGGGCAAAAATTTGTTTGAACACTTTCAATTCGAACACTTAAATTGAGACGACTTGCCCCATTTTCAATCGGTTAAATGTTGGGCGATCCACAACAGAGTGGATTAGTTTGTTTGACCATCTTATTTTTTACTCTATTCGTTTCTAATTATAAGCATTCTTTCAAAAAAAAATTAGTCCATAAATATAAATTTATTTACAAATTATTAAATGCATTTATTATTTTTTCGTACACCTAATTATTATACTAGTACTAATTTGCAATGTAATACGAAAAATCAAATTATATACGTATATACTCCCTCCGTCCCTAAATATAAGACCTCGTTTGACCACTGCACACACGCCAATACATAATTTTGATCACAAATATCTTTAATTATCTAATTATGAAAACTTGATATTTTGAAAGTACTCATCAAAACAAATCAAACAAAATCATATGCTAATATTTATATCTATGTATTATTAAAAAAATACGGTCAAAACATGATAAGTGAATAGTGCAATTTTGTCAAACAAGATTTTATAAAAATGGACGGAGGGAGTACAAATAAAGAACAATTTATTAAAACACACATACAAATTAGACACAATAATTATACTACAAATACAAACTTTATAAAATATATGTAAAATTAGTCTAATAGACTTATAATAAGTGACGGATGGATGGAGTAGTTTCTTTCTATGGACAATTGGTAATATGCACCCTCTTTATTGTTGTGTATGGTGCAACATTTGTTTCCACCGTCAATGTTTATTTATCATAAAATTTCAACAACAATGTTTTTGAAATTAAGAATTCTCTGTCCTCTGTCTCACAATAACGATTGGTGAAACTGAAACCCCATTTTCCTTCCTTTTATTTTCTTCATTCGAACTTCGAAGAAACTTGTCATTTGTCTCTTTTGTTCCAATTTTGATTACAACATTCACTCATGCTTCGTTTTCTTTCAAATAGGTCAAGTCTTTTTCAGCATTTTACATTCACCCAGATAATTATAAAATCATTGCCAATTTTCACATCCGCCACCTATTCGACGAAAGTCCCAGCCGAAAATGAGGCTGAATTGCAAAACATTAGCGACAAATGGAAGGATGCTACTGAAGTTTTGACTAAATGGGGTTGTGGTGTCGAAGATTTGATGAGAATATTCACGCGTTGTCCTTCATTGCGCAATGCGGATCCTTCTCAGGTTCAGTCCAAACTTTGCTTGCTTAGTGACTTGGGTTTAGGGTCAGCTGAACTTGTCAATATTATCAATCGTAGGCCTCGATTTTTCAGGACACGGATTAACCATAAATTTGATGAGAGGCTTGACTCTCTTATGTCATTGTTTGAGTCAAGGGAAATGCTTCATAAGGCCATTGTAAGAAACCCTTCATTGCTATGTGAAAATAGCTATGACGTTGATCGTATTGTTGCACAGTATGAAGAGTTGGGTGTGACGAAGAGGGACTTGGTTCAAATGCTGATTTTGCGGCCCACAGTCATTTCGAGGACTTCCTTTGACGATGAGAAGATTGGATATATAAGTAGGACTGGGGTTCCCAAGGATGCAAAATTGTACAAATATGTGGTGACATTAATAGGCATCTCTCGCTTGGAAACTATTCGCGAAAAGGTGTTGAATTTTACGAAGTTTGGATTTTCGGAGGATGAGGTACTTGGTCTTTTTGGGAAGTCTCCTATTATTTTGACATTGTCAACTGATAAGGTTCAGAGGAACATGACTTTCATTTTAGGTACAATGAAGCTTGAAGCTAAGATAATCTTCAAGTATCCATCTCTCTTGTTTGTAAATATGGAGACTGTTTTGAAGCCAAGAGTGCTTCTAGCAATGAAGATACAAGATATGGATTCTAAGTTAAAAATACCCCCAATACTTAAGGCATTGAGGATGACAGAGGAGAGGTTTTTAAATTTGTTTGTCAGAAGCCATGACAAGGAAATTGCCGATGAATTAATGGCATTTTATAAAAGGACAAAAGAGGTTAAGAGATTAGCAGCTTCATCAAGGAAATTTACTACTAGAGGATTCCCTTTCTGAACTGCTTTATATGCTTTGAAATAAGTTTAGAGCTGAAGTTGATTTCTATTTTGTGGTAATTATTTTTCTGACGCTAAGTATTATTTTCTGTCTGTTTAATTCTGAATGAAGATTTTTCCAATTAGTGTTATGTTACAAGTGAGCTGCTAATTTTAAGTGAAGAAATAATGTAGAATTGTGAAGTTTGTTCCTCATAGTCATAACATAGCCCTCACTTTACACCATTGGAGTGATAAGGTTTAGTCCTTTAGGTATTAGAAAGAGGAAACAGAATACTTAGAACGATAATATTTCTTAATTTATCATTAATGTAAATCATATGTTGGATGTCATTGCAAATGACAATGCACTGATCCTTATTTATGTTTAAATTAGACTGCTATTCCATATTAAATCAGGAAACGGATTATGCTATATAAGTAAATGTGGAAACGAATCGTAAAAGAGAACTTTCAATAACTCAATGGGATTGGTCTAGAAGAAACATGTTTGGTACATAAGTGATAAGAGTATGTACAAATATACTCTTTAGTGCGAGGTTCCTGGTTCGATCTTTTGTGAAAAATGAATCTCTCATAGAGAAGTCATACTCTTGTTTTATTAGTCTCGAACAGGATTGTCTCTTGTAGGAGGATTACTTTAGATTTTATCCAGAACAGAGATAACTTAATACTCTATCATGATTTATGAAAGAATGATGACGTGGTGATATATTTTTGAGTAATACACAAGCTTATTTAAACATCAATATGCTGTTATATCTGAGATTGTTTTCATCTTTCTACATACATCTACTACTGCATTAAGGAAGTTTGATTACTTCTGTTTGGCATTTTCTTTCTGTGTTTTATTAAGGCTCTCTTCTTCTTAAAGGTGAAAATTGTTTTCTTTGAAGGAACTCACAAAGATTTTGTTAACTAAACTGCTTATGTCTGCAACCTGATTTTCTTTTTGTATGGACCATATTACTCTTTGTAGTAACTATAATTGTGTCAATAATTTCTGTTAATTTACTCTTGTTGGATATATTATTACTTGGTCTAGTTATCTTAGAATATGAATCTATGATCCTTGTGAAGAAGTAGTCACCATGGGGGCTATAGCCTATAGGCTGATGATGTTAAGCTTATTGCACCTGACAGTTTGAGGCAATATGTGATGATGTACGATTTGCTTGCATATAAATTCATGAGTCTAGTCTTTGCATATGTCAAAGTTTGCATGTTTCGTTGTTTATGCTGTTTCAAAATGACAAAAGGTATTGCCACGCGCCCTCATCTCCATGTATTGATTTATCTGATATCAAAAAATGAGCGAACGGTTG
Source organism: Trifolium dubium (assembly GCA_951804385.1). Taxonomy (NCBI): domain Eukaryota; kingdom Viridiplantae; phylum Streptophyta; class Magnoliopsida; order Fabales; family Fabaceae; genus Trifolium; species Trifolium dubium. The sequence continues at coordinate 1,456,729 of OX638073.1, read as the reverse complement.
AGTACCAACTGACATTATCGAAAGTTGTAGTTGGCGGGTTAAAGTTAGAGGATCTGGATCCCGAATATGTGATGTAGTGTCTTTGTAGTCATGTTTTTGAAATCGTAGACATATCTCAGAGTAGACATATCTCTGAGCGTTTTTGTTAGTAATTTTATTGATTAAATTAACCAAATAATAATAATGGTTAAGGAAATTTGTGCATTATACTTTTTTAAAACATTAAAACACTATTTTTAATGTAAATATTACTTTTTTTAATAACTTTAACTAGTGCCCCCTTGAGGCACTAGTTAAATAATAATAATAATAATAATAATAGAGTTCGTGGTAGAAATAATCATATATATAATTTTGATACTTCAAATAAAATTATCTCAAAAAGAAGGAGCCTATGAGAAACAAAATAAAATAACATTGATAAACTAAAAATAGATTTGAGAATTATACTAACTAACAAAATAAAATTTTGTACTTATAATTTATAAGTTCATATTAGAAAAGAGACCCGTTTAGTGATAATTTTTATCACAAGTTTATAACTTATCTTCACAAGTTTATCTTCCAAAATATAAAAGATGATAAAATTAAAACAAAAATTAGTAATTTAAATCCCTGGTTTTATTGGTGAAGTCTAGGGTGAGGGCCCTATCATATCCCTCACTGATGAGGTATTTAAAAAATACCAATAGATTAAATTAATGGTTCAGATCTCTTATAATAAAAAATGAGAACATTTACAAATATTCACGTTAAATCTTACTTTCATAAGTTTCGTATGTGTTCATACTCTTCTTCTTATTTTCACTGTTTTCAATTCTCATGAGTAACTGTTGAAATTCGTCTCAGTGATTATGAAATTGAGATCATCTACGAACACAACAACAAAAAATCTTCCTGAAATAGAGAATTACCATGTTGGAATGAATTATCCATTGTTGTTGGAGAGTTAGGAGTTGATGCAAAGTCACGAGACGAACAATTATCAACTAGAATTGAAAACAAATAAAAACTAAAATACCCTTAGCAAAGCAAGATTAAAGGAGAAAGAAAGATGTTGCACACGTAGGGAGAGAAGGAGTCACTGAAATCTGAAAATGAAAAAATCAAAATAAAGATTCAATCACGGGAAGGTGGAGATCGAGAGGGAAACAGGTTGATGTTGAAAATGGAGAAGAGACCAGAGATGAAATTAGGGTTTTGTTTAGAGAGATGGTTCTAGTTGCAGATAATAATCAATTTTGATAAATTAGTTGTTGTTTATAATGTTTAAGTTGCAGAAAGAAAGATGGAGAAGGTAGAAAACAAACAACAATAATTTGGTTCTAGGATGAGGTTGGATGTGGGTATTTGTAAATGTTCACATTTTTTATTACAAGAGATCTGAACCATTAATTTAATCTATTGGTATTTTTTAAGTATCTCACCGGTGAGGGATATGATAGGGCCCTCACCCTAGACTTCACCGTTTTTATTTACTAACCAAACCTGATCCATATTTTTAAAGCCCAACTCAATTACTTAAAATCAAAACCAGCCCATATTATCCAGTTCAGAATCGGTTATAAGGGAATTTTTTTTCCCTAATCGCGATTCAGCTTCAATCTCATTGAATCAAAACGCGATTCAATCTTCAATAATCTGAAATCGCAAATCAAACGCGATTCAATCACCTTCGATCACGTTGTAAATTGTAATGGAAGTGGCCAACAAGTTGAGTAAATCGGCCTTGGACATCTTAGATTCTCCGAGTTTTTTGAGTGATGAGATTATTAGGTTTTATTTCACCTATCTGACCTCCATAACAGATTCCGATGATATCCTCTTCATTGACCCCTCAGTTTCAGATTTGCTTGCCAATATTGAAGACGACGTTGATGTTGTCAAAGCCAGTGTCGTCGAGCCCTTAGAATTTGGGACCAAGAATTTGATATTTTTCTCAGTCAATGACTCCGAACATTGGAGTTTGCTGGTTTACGACAGAAAGTTAAATATGTTTCTGCATCATGATAGCAGGGAAGGTTCCAACGATATTCAAGCCAGGAAGTTGTTCCAGACATTGAAGGATTCTGTTGTTCCATCGGTCAACGGAAAAGAAAACATGAAACCTAAGAAGAAGAAGATCAACAACAGCAGGTTCAGTAAACCTTGTGTTACTAGTAGCAAGTTATCAGCGGCGCCTTGTGTTCCAAGCTTCGAGGAATGCACAACACCTCAACAGACGAATGGATATGACTGTGGACTCTTTGTGTTGGCCATTGCAAGAGCAATATGTGAGTGGCACTGCAGTAAGAAGAAACCAAATACCAAGTATTGGTTTCAAGATAAACATGTCAACCCTTCTATTGTCGAAAGTTCAATGCGATCCCACCTCCTCAAATTAGCCACGAACTGCTAATGGAAGGAAAGAATTAAGCATCTAAACTAACGCATCAGCCCTTCTATTGTCCAGACTTCAATGTCACTTTTTCTATTTTTGCAGAATTATTATTTTATTTTAATGTATAAATTGGTTACTATCTGGTTTTGCTTTAAGAATTGTTAAGTTAATTTATTGTAGTTTTGTCTAATGGTGCTAAGATGCTTGAAACATAGGGTGTTGATTCCTGAATTTAAGTGTGTCTGGATTTTTATTTGAAATGCGTCGTGATTTTCTAATGTTAGTGGTGTCTGGATCCTCATTAAGAAGTAGTCACCATGGTCCATGGGGGCTATAGGAGGCTGATAGTAAGCTTATTGCACCTGACAATTTGAGGCAATGAGTGATGATGTATGATTTGCTTGCATATAGTAAAATAACCGTTTACCCATCCATTAAGACAACATCTTACACATACGAGAAGTGAATACCCGTTTACCCAACCACCAATTTTAAATGCTGAACATTTTTTTTTTCTTCTCAATTTCAAATACTATAGTATTTCTTTGACTAACAATTTAACGAGAGCTCAAATACTAAAAAGTTGTGGAACTTATAGTTTATTTTAACAAATTTACTGAGTATATCTTATTTTAATAAGCTAATTCAATTAGTTCAACTAATTTATAGTTTAAAACTTATAGATTATCGTTTTTCATTTAATTGCATTTCTCTTTTGGTATAAATGTGCATTTGATATAATAGTGAATATGTTAGAGTCACAGTGATCGACTTTATTTTTTCAAAAACTACATTTTATAACTTATACAAAGCTACCATAAATCACATTAATTTTGAGGAATCCACCTTGATCCTTGATATCAAGCACATGCTTAAGTTAGTTTATAGGTTTATAAGTTATTTTTTCTACCAAAGTAGCCGTATTTATGTTGGTAAATCAAAAATATCCTTCACACGTAATTATAAAGACTAATCATCTCAAAATAACTGAAATTAATTTATAAAATTGACCTCTTCCAATAAATATTTCTCCATAAGCATAAGCATAACTGAGATGAAACTCAAGACCAATAATTAAGGGCATAGTATCTACCCCACTATGTTGGGACCAAAGACAGCCGTATGGTATATGCCTTGGTGAGATGGCACCACACATATATGATTCTGATAAACTGATCAATGATCTGAAATGAAAACTAAACAACAATAATTGAAGCTACTGAGTTCATACCTTATCATTCCACATTTTTCCTTATAGAGTCTTCTTCTTCTTCTTACAACCGTTGACTTCATCAAAACCGAACCAAATCAACCAATATGTATTCATCATCTTCTTCATCAACCAATCCTCAATACCTACACGACGTATTCATCAATTTCAGAGGCGATGACGCACGCCGCGCATTCGTTTCACATCTCTACGCTGCTCTTTCAAACAACGGAATCAACACATTTCTCGACAACGAAAAGCTCGAAAAAGGCGAAGAAATTGGACACGAATTACTTCAAGCAATTACAGTTTCACATATATCAATCATCATTTTCTCTAAAAAATATGCTGATTCTAGTTGGTGTTTAAATGAATTGGTTAAAATTATGGAATGTCGTAGAACTCAAGGTCAAGTTGTTTTGCCTGTGTTTTATGATGTTGATCCTTCTGTTGTAAGGCATCAGAAAGGTGAATTTGGTAATGCTTTGGAAGTTAGTGCCAAAAGTAGGTATATTATTGAGGAAGTTAAGGAAAAAGTTTTGGCTAGATGGAAAACTGTTTTAACTGATGCTTCTAATTTATCTGGTTGGGATGGAGCCACTTTCAGGTAGCTTAATTGATAATCTTCTTAGTTGTTTATTGAGCAAAGGGAATTTTTTATTTGGTTTTTAAAAATTGAAAATTGCTTATATGTTGCTACAAAATCTCAAATATATGTAATTAGTTATTTACGTGTGTCTGTCTCTCTGTCCGTCCGTCTTGTGCAGAGACCTGATTAGTTATAATAATATATTTGCCTTAAAATGTAATTAGTTATTAACTTATTATCATTTTATTTTGGGTTTTCACTGACAATATCCGACCTACTGGACTGACTGATCCGGTTCAGGGATCAGTTCTGGAATCAAAGTTGTAATTAGTTATTTTTAGTGACGTTGTTTTAGTCCTGTTAAGGTAGTGTTTTGATCAACATTTGAGACTTGTAGATGGTTTTGTTACATCAGTACTGATATTTGGACACAAAATTTTGACGTTGTGTGAAATATACCCAATTCGAGTGTGTTTGGATTATGAGAGAGAAAGAAGTAATATAAAAACAAAAACTGTGTAGAATCTGTTCGGAATATGGTGTCTGATGTCGAAATTTTTTTTATTTTTTTATTGTTACATTGTAACTTGTAAGAGACTTGAAGGATCTAATTTGTAGTGTTTTGTGAAATTTTGTAGTGGCTTTGTTGCATTGTATGATAGACTTGAAGTATCTAGATAATAATTTGTTTGGCATGTGTGAAATATTATTTTTTTGACAAGAGGTGTGAAATCTTATTATACTGGACTGGTGTTTCTGTGATCTTACACATCGTTTGAGAATTTTGAGATTCCCATATTTTAGTAAAGGTTTTGTTGAATTTTTTGTAGAACTCTTTCATAGGTTCAATAATTTAATGTTAGATCTCATACTTTATTAGTAATCAGCCTTAGCTAAGATTTCACATACTAGAGTGATGATTTGTGCGATCTAAAATCGGGTTGTGACAAAGTTGGTGAACTTTTCTCAAGGATCAATTTGTTTATTTGCTGTAGTTTATTTGTGTTTATTTATATTTTGAGCATATTACTATATAGTCTTTGGTTATTTATGCTCATTATGTCTGTTTTATAATCATTATATTGAAGGAGTGACCGTGAATTAGTGAAGAAAATTGTTGAGGCCATTTTGCCAAAACTAGACAACTCAACCTTGTCTATAACTGAATTTCCAGTTGGATTAGATTCCCATGTGAAGCAAGTTGTTGGGTTGATTGAGAAACAAACGGGTGATGTTCGTATGGTAGGTATCTGGGGCATGGGAGGATCAGGTAAAACAACTGTAGCCAAAGCCACCTACAATGAAATTCATCGTAGATTTGATTGTACAAGTTTCATTGAAAATATAAGAGAAGTTTGTGAACAGGATGCTAGAGGGCATATGCATTTACAACAACAACTTCTTTCAGATGTCCTCAAAACAAAGGAAAAGATACATAGCATTGCATTGGGGACAACTAGGATCCAAAAAGTGGTTTCTGGAAAAAAAGCACTTGTGGTACTTGATGATGTGACCGATTTTCAGCAAATAAAAGTCCTATGTGGAAATCATAAATGTTTTGGCTCTGAAAGTGTGTTAATTGTTACAACCAGGGATGTACACATACTTAAGTTGCTTAAAGTTGACTCCGTCTATAAAATGGAGGAAATGCACAAAAACGAGTCCCTTGAGCTATTCTCTTGGCATACTTTTAGAAAAGCAAGTCCTAGAGGAGGCTTTAGTGAACTCTCAAGAAATGTGGTTGCTTATTGTGGAGGGTTGCCACTGGCGCTTGAAGTCATTGGATCCTACTTATTTGACAGGACAAAACAAGAATGGATAAGTGTACTATCAAAGTTAGAGAGAATTCCCAATGATCAAGTGCATGAGAAGCTGAGAATAAGCTATGATGGTTTAAAGGATGATACGGTAAAGGATATATTTCTTGACATATGTTGTTTCTTTATTGGTAAGGACAGAGCCTATGTTACAGAGATACTAAATGGCTGTGGACTTTATGCTGATATTGGAATAGCTGTCCTCATAGATCGGAGTCTCCTAAAAGTTGAGAAGAATAACAAGCTTGGAATGCATGATTTAATAAGAGACATGGGAAGAGAAATTGTTCGCGAAAGTTCAGCACGGGAACCTGGGAAGCGTAGTCGATTGTGGTTTCACGAGGATGCATATGATGTTTTGACAAAAAATACTGTAAGAACTTTCTTTGTTTACAATTTCAAACTATTGATTATCCTACATAATCTTATCAAGATCATACCATTCTGTTTTTTTTCTGTATTTGTTCTTCATAACGATTGGCTGAAAGTTGTGGGATTCGTAATCCTTGTGTGTTTTCCTTCTCATATTCATTACAAGTGTGCTATGGTTCTGCCGTTTTAATTTTATGCATCACTTTCTAGCAAGCTAATGAAAAGCATTTCCTGTTACTTTCCTCAGGTTTTTTTTTTACTTCACATGCAGGGAACAGAAACTGTTGAAGCATTGATTTTGAACATGCAAAGAACAGGCAGAGTTAGGTTTAGTACTGATGTTTTCCAAGACATGAAGAAACTGAGACTTTTACAACTCGATCGTGTTGACCTCACTGGAGATTTTGGGTATCTTTCCAAACAACTGAGATGGGTCAGTTGGCAACGATCTGCCTTCAACTTTGTACCCAATGACTTTGATCAGGAAAATCTCGTTGCTTTTGAATTAAAATATAGCAGTGTTAAACAAGTTTGGAAGGAAAACAAGGTATAATAACATTTTCTATTAAAACTCAGGTTGATCACAATAGTATTTGTTGGCACTTGCCACATTTTTATTCCCCATTTTCCTCCCTAATTATTCTTTTAAACAATTTTTTTCTTGCAGTTGTTGCAGAAGCTAAAAATTCTCAATCTTAGTCATTCCAGGCACTTGGAAAACACTCCTGACTTTACAAAATTACCGAATCTAGAAAAACTCATTATGAAGGATTGTCAAAGTTTATCCAACATACACCCGTCTATTGGAGATCTCAAGAGTCTTCTTTTCATAAATTTGAAGGACTGTACAAGTCTTGTCAATCTCCCAAGAGAGATGTATCAATTGAGATCAGTGAAAACTCTTATCCTTTCTGGTTGTTCAAAGATTGTCAAATTGGAAGAAGATATAGCACAAATGAAATCCTTGACAACTCTAATTGCAGCAAACACTGGTGTCAAACAAGTGCCTTTTTCGATTGTTAGATCAAAAAACATTGGATATATATCCCTATGTGGATTTGAAGGATTATCACGTGATGTTTTTCCTTCTATCATTTGGTCTTGGATGTCACCAACAATGAATTCCTTAGCACATATTTCCCCTTTTAGTGGCATTTCAACGTCTCTTGTCTCCTTGGATGTAGATAGTAATAATTTGAGTTTGGTCTATCAATCACCAATACTTAGCAGCTGTTCGAAACTTAGATGTGTTTCAGTACAGTGTCACTCAGAGATTCAACTGAAACAAGAATTGAGAAGATTTCTTAATGATCTTACTCAGTTGGAAATATCACACGCATCACAAATTTCGGATCTTTCCTTGAAATCTATTTTGATTGGAATAGGAAGTTGCCACATAGTCAATGAGACTCTCGGCAAGAGCTTATCGCAGGTTCTTTCTCTCTCTTTCCATCTTTAATGATTTTCCATTAATATTTGTTTCCTTAAATGGAAGAGTTTCATTAAGATAGAAATTTATTCAAGTATGTCTATAAGATAAACTAATATAAATGCTAGGGTCAGACTGTATGTAACATAACATAGAAGTAAAATAATTTATAGTGAATTATATCCTTTTTTCTTTTGTTGATTCAATAGTTATATATATATATATATATATATATATATATTAAAAAAATCCCTTGTTCACAACCAAAGCAATGCGGTACAGAAAGAATTCCATTTTTCTTTTAACGGACAACAACTAGGAAAAATGGAAGCCCAGTGCGTTTACAAAATAAAATTGGAAGATTGCTTGCAGTTGTGACATTGAGACTCAAAGCAGCTCGATAATAAAATACATGATTGATGAGTGAATTAGAGTGATCCAATAAAATAAGCCAAATGTCTGGAGATGCCAATGCAAATAACTAATAAAATGGAAAAGTAAAAGATAAGAAGGAGTGTGTAATATGAGAAAATCACCATTAGCATATTATAAGTATAATATATCTTTGGCATATAAGTTTTACAAAATAGTTTTGCAGCTATTATAAAAGCAGAAATCTGTATCTTTGTATGTATTTTTCTATGCAGTGCACTATTTTGACACTGTAAATGGCACAAAATGTCCATTTGCATGCTTAATGACATAAACAATTGAGCATATGTTCATGATACAGGGACTGTCAACAAATGATTCAAGTGCTTCTTTCCTTCCGGGTAACAATTATCCTTCTTGGTTAACCTATACATGCGAAGGACCATCAGTATATTTTCAAGTGCCTGAGGATAGTGATTGTGGAATGAAGGGAATAACTTTATGTGTTATTTATTCATCAACACTTGAAAACATGGCAACTGAATGTCTCACCAGTGTTTTGATCATTAATTACACAAAATTCACTATTCAGATATACAAGAGAGACACAGTAATCTCTTTTAATGATGAAGATTGGAAGGATGTAGTATCAAATTTAGAAGTTGGCAACAATGTAGAGATTTTTGTGGCTTTTGGGCATGGATTGACGGTTAAGGAGACGGCTGTTTATCTAATATATGGTCAGTCAACTGCTATGGAAATAGAGCAACCAATTACTGTGGAAGTTGAGCCATCTACTGACGTAAAAATGCAGCCAATACCTGAATTGGAGGCGCAACCTTCACCTCATGTGAAAATGGAGCCATCACCAGTAGCAGAAGCGCAACCACCACCTGATGTGAAAACAGAGTCACCACTTCCTGTCAAGAATGAGGCATTACTAAAGCCAAATGAAAAAATCTTTATCAGACTCGCAAAGAGAGTGGGAGGTTGTTTATGCTTGAACAAGAATTGAGATCTCAATAATTTTTATAGGAATGCCATTCTCCTAACATGGGATTCCCTTGTATGTCTTTTGTAATATTTTTTTGGCAAGGTGGAAGAACCATATTTCTGTTTTTATTTTTTGGTTTTTCACCGCCGGTTTAATCTGGTTTAGAGGTCAGTTCTTGCATCAAGGGGTTCCAGCCCCCTCCCGAATGCAGTTGTGGGGGAACCATATTTCTGCTTTATATACATATAGATGAGATCAATCATCAATGTTGTGTTAATTGTGGTCCTTCTCTAGAAAAATCCATTAAATGTAGATTTTTCTTGGGGGACAAAATTGAAGAACAAGAGGAATCCCTCAAATCAATAGTAGTTTTATCTTTTCTGTTCAACAATAGTAGATTGATGCTTCTCAATAACTCAACTCACAATTAATCATGTGTTTTGGTCTCATCCAAAAGAAAAATCAAGTATTTTTAACAATCTAACGATTACAATTGATTGATAGTGTAATTTAGTTTTACACTTGCAACAAATATAAATAGAATTCTAGTAACAATCACTCGGTAAGACACGTGTCACCTCTAAATTATTTGTTTTTGCGCCGCATAGATTTTGACATGCCGTGGCTCCTATACATACTATACGAGTAGATTAAAACATATTGATAATAATAAATTGAAAACTTAATTTTCTCCTCAATAAACTGTCATGTATTGACTCCTAGAAATACTATATGGGCAAATTAAAATAAATTGAATTGAAAATCTAACAACAAAAAATCTCTATCCGGCTCACAAAATTTTCAAGCTAGATCATTTCAAAAAATTTCAAGCTAGATCATTTCTATATGCTCCATATAGATACAAACCACATTGTTGGTACATTTTGTAGAGATATATATTTATTTTAGAAATCATGACTAGTAAATTCTACATTATCTTCACATTCCTATGTTTTGCCCTTCTCCTTATATCCATATGGGGTACAAACTAACTAAGCAATTCTTCTGCACTTCTTCAATTTTATGCCTTATTTAAGTTCTTAATTTACTTCTCATTATTTTTTTTTCTTTTTTATGTGTAGAAGTGGAAGCAGAATCTTGTGCATGGAAAAGTAAAACAAGTTTAGGGGCTTGTTCTAATAGCTCGGAGTGTAATTCAGAGTGTTTGAAGTCGGAGAATGCATTACATGGTGCTTGTGGAGGCTATGGTTTTGATTGCATGTGCTTCTTCAATTGCACACACTATTGATATTTCCAACAAAACAGAATAAGAGCTTAAAAGATATGAACATGTTATTGTAAACTAGATTTACACTTAAATAAAAACTTACTATTTTCTCATATCATTTTACTTTTGAAGGTATATTTTAAAATTGGTTGTATGAATTGTATCAAAGTAGTAAATTTTTATAAGATGTTTGAGTAAATCAAAATTCGTTCACTAACACTTTATTTTAAGATTGATTAGCTAATTAATTGAACAACATTAAAGGAATAAATAGTATCAATTAAGGTAAATCATACAGCCTAATTTATGTGCAGCACTCTCGAACACTAGAATCAACGTTATTCTTGACAATGAAGAGCTTAGAAAGGGAGAAGAGATGAACCAAAATTATCGCGAACAATACAATGTTATGAGATATTCGTCGTTGTTTTCTCAAAAAACTACATTCAATCTAGTTGGTGTCTTGATGAACTGATACAAATTTTGAAATTTGTCGCATACAATGGATAAGTTATCGTGTCTGTATTATTTTTAGACACAATTTCACAATATTATGTCTATGTTTTTTCTCATTCAACAAGTTTCATTCTTCACTTGGCCTCATCATTGCCTAACAAGTTTAAGCCAAAGAAAATAGTGTGTGATTTGTTTGGCATGACAATTTCATGAGATACCAATTGTGTGTGATTTGCATAAAATAAATGCAATATACTAAAAAATAATTTATGTGTCTTCATGTAACCTTAACAACATCCTTTACTTTTATTTATAACCATAATAACATACGCCACCATTACCATAATACAAAATTCATAGCACAAATCTATCATCGATAGACAACAAGACAAACTCAAGAATAGGCCCTACCCCATCCATAAAGACTATTTAGCTATAAAATTGTGATGTTACAACAAAATCTTACTCACACAACATTATTATATAAATATAAATATAGATATATAATTATAACACACACAAGTCATGGCCACACAAATTATATATCAGTGATCATGGAAGTAGACCAGTTTTATTTTGAGGAGTATCGCTGCTATTAGCTGCAATGTAATTACCTGTGTGATAGTTGGGCGCACACAATTTATAATACAAATTCCAAAGGTAAGGATTAAGAGGGCACATCTTATACAAAATCAAACAATCTATGCACTTTCCAAATTTTTGAGATTTGTAAATACCATTATCTTTCTTTGGTTGATTACCTCTTCCTGCACCCTCAACATCATAGCCATTGAGAAATATTGCCACAACAAGGAGAATTAGAACAAGTGAAGTAGTGGCTTTTCCCATAATGTATGTATATATGAAAGTGTAATTGATATTGTTTTGCATGGAATGAAAGTGAGCTTCAAATCACTCCAATTTATAGAGAAGTGTCAATTTCCTTAAATGAAAAGTGAATGAATTAAACTGACCTTCTAGAAGTGACAAATATTCAAATCACTCCAATTTATAGAGAAGTGTCAATTTCCTTAAATGAAAAGTGAATGAATTAAACTGAACTTCTAGAAGTGACAAATATCACTTAATAATATTGATATTGAATTAAACTAGAACATTACGAGGTTTCAATTCAAATCCGGGTGAAGACATCTAATACTTAATAATATCAATATTGACAGTTGAGTTAAGACTTATAAACGAATTAAATTTGAATTTGTTTGAGGAAATATATTTTTACAAATTTATAGCATAGGTAGATAAAAGCCATTGATTGTAGATTAATGTTGACTAACTAGTTAATTGAACACAACTAAAGCAATCAATAGTAGTAGTAAATCAATATTTAAGGTATATAATACTCCTTATAAGAAATGGAAATTGAGGATGCTGACTTTTGGGCCATTAATTATGCATTTGTGATATAGACAACAAAGGTATGCATGCCTCTATTACCCAACACCACATCCACGTGGATTCTTTTTGCTTTCATATGGTAGTGTAATTGAGACTATTGAAGAACTTGTATCGAGAACCCGTGTACCGTGCCAAGAGAAATTGGTAGGAAAAATCTATTGGCATTGAGTTAATTAGTTCATGAGAATCATTTTATACATGATCTCAATTAGTTCATGAGAATCATTTTATACATGATATTTGTGCTTAGGCTTCAACTTATTATTGTGCTGCACTTTACTTACCAAACAACAAAATTAAGAATTGCTTATTTCTTTTTCTTTAATCTTTTTCTTTTGTGTCACATATATTGAAAAAAAGTCATAGAAGAATTGATTATGAAATTGTAAATTAAGAACAGGTAGAATTTGCTAAATGGACTATAAAAATCATGGCACAAAAATAAAATATATGTTTATCTATACTCAACATACCTCCCATATGAAGAGGCTCCACACAATAATATATATAAAATTCTCCATTCATGTGTGTATCTTCATGTAACAGCAACTCCTCACGTTTTTAGAAAAAAAAAATACATGAGAATCATATATACATGATTGTGCCTAGGCTTCAACTTATTTTATTGAGTTGCATTTTAGTTACCAAACAACAGAATTAAGATTTGCGCTTATTTTTTTTTATGGTCTTTTTTGTGTGTCACATATTGATAAAAAAAAGTCATAGAAGGAATAATTTTGAAATTGGTAAATTAAGAACAAGTAGAGTTTGCTAAAGGAAGTACTAAAAAAAATAAATCCAAGTCATTCAATTACAATATAATATACTTTAACAATCAATCCCCTGATTTTTATTTAATATAATCATAACATGGGACCATAATACAAATTCATAACACCACAATAAAATATATTTATCTACTCAACTGGACATACCCAAGAAGAGGCCTCCACACAATAATATAATTTTTTATATTACAAACAAGCTCACACTCACACATAATTAATTATAGATAGATATATAATCAATAGATATATATATCAATACATGCACAGAAGTCATGGTCTAAAAATCATTGATCATGGAAGATTTTGATGGTTAGGATTAGGAGCATCAGCTGTTGTGTAAGGAGGAGGAGGAGGACAATATAAATGGTACGGAGGACAATAGATAAGAGGAACCAAAAAACATAACTTAGCCAAAATAATACAATTAGTCGGCCACCCAAACTTTATAGATTTGTAAATACCATTATCATCATCTTTCTCCAGTTTGTCACCTCTTCCTGCACCCTCAACGTTATAGCCATTGAAAAATGCTACAATAAGAAGAACTAAAATAAATGAAGCACTGATCTTTGCCATAGTGTATCAATGTATGTGATTACTATATTATGTTCTCTTACTAATATTTTGCATGGAATGAGTTGGCTCTAAAATCACTCAAATTTATAGAACTAAGGATTACCATATATGAGAAGTGAATGCATTAAGTATGAGTTTACGTGAAGAATATTTTTTTCCCACAAAATTAATTAATTATGGTATTAAATATTATTAATGTGGTTTCCTTTTATGATTGTTGTTTAAGGTTGACTAGGTTATCTAATTAAACAAAATTAAGGAATAAATAGTAAGTATCATTAAGTTAATTAAATGATTCCTTTGTAAACAAAAAATTAAGTTAAATGATCTACAGCCAGCCAAGCTGCCACTGTGACATTGTCCATAACTAACTACTGTAAATTGAGTACTATACTTCACATATAAGAAAGACAATTATACAAACAATTTCTTGCTTAGGTAAGAAGTAATTTCGGTCTTGCATTGTTAATAAGGAACAATTTTGTCACCTCATCAAACATTCAAACTTCAATGACAATATAATAATTAAAGACGTTTCTTATTATTGTAAGGCGCTATTACCATGAAGTGTTACGATCTCTCTAGGGTACTACTCAAACCTTTTGTTATTGAACTAAATTCATAGCTTAAAATAATTTTGTTTTAAATTAAATACTTCATGGTAGTAGTATTAAATAATTTGTTTTTCATTATCAAATTTTAATCAGAAATATGAAGTTAGATTTTTTTTTTCCAGTAAAAAATAATGTAATCATGGCATTTTAATTAAATATGATTTTTAATACTGAAAAATAAAAATAATTAGTTTATTAGTTTTATTTATCATGTAAGTAAATTTCACAAATTGATGTATTTGGTTCATATCATAGATCAATTATAAATACTATTATGCTAAAAAATTTCAAATTTAATAATGCAAAAATAATCAAATTTAATTTATTTATAAAAGTGATGGAAAAAACAGTTTATTATGCTAAAAATGACATTTATCATATTAGCAGTGCAAAATTTTAATATTAAAAATGATGAAAAAAAGATAATTTGATCTAAAATGTCTTTTTTTCTCTCACCCTTATGATGTAAAATTTTGGACTATTGTGATGTACAACTTACAAGTGTGCTTGTGCTGTATCTCTGCAAGTTTCAGTAACATTTTCTGGCAAGCAATCAAAAACAGTTTGTCCCTACTTTTCTTTTTCCCTTTACTTGTAGGGAACAGAAACTGTAGAGGGGTTGGTTTTGAAGGCGCCAAGAACCAGTAGAGTTGTCCTAAGTACTAATTCTTTCAAGGAGATGAAGAAACTGAGACTCTTACAACTTGATCATGCTGTCCTCACTGGAGAGTATCAGTTTCTTTCCAAAGAATTGAGATGGATTCATTGGAAAGGATTTATCTTCAACTATATACCTGATGAATCTACAAAAGCTTATTATGAAGGATTGTCCAAATTTGTCCGAGGTACACCACTCCATCGGAGATCTCAAGAATCTACTTCTGTTGAATTTGAAGGACTGTACAAATCTTAACAATCTTCCAGGGGAGATCTGTCAATTGAAATCTTTGAAAACTTTAATACTTTCTGGCTGTACAAAGATTGACAAATTGGAAGAAGACATAGTGCAGATGGAATCCTTGACGATGCTGATCGCAAAAGATACATCTGTAAAGCAAGTTCCCTACTCAATACTAAGATTAAAAAGCATTGGATATATATCCATGTGTGGATATGAAGGATTATCACGTAATGTTTTTCCTTCTCTCATTTGGTCTTGGATGTCACCAACCGTAAATTCCCTACCCCGTGGTTCTCCATTTGGAGGTATGCCATTGTCTTTAGTTTCTTTGGATGTAGAGAGTAATAATATGGGCTATCAATCAACAATGCTTACCAACCTTTCAAAACTTAGAAGTGTTTGGGTTCAATGCCACTCAGAGATTCAACTAACTCGAGAATTAAGAAAGTTTGTTGATGATCTATATGATGTAAACTTTAATGAGTTGGAAACATCACATGGATCACAAATCTCAAATCTTAATTTTAGATCGCTTTTGATTGGAATGGGAAGATTCCAACTAGTCATTGACACTCTTGGCAATAGCATATCACACGGATTGACAACAAATTACTCTAGTAATGTTTGCCTTCCGGGTGACAACTATCCTTCTTGGTTAGCCTATGAAGGGCAAGGGACTTCTGTACTATTTCAGGTTCCTGAGAACATTGGTTGTGGCATGAAAGGAATAATCTTATGTGTTGTTTATTCATCAACATCTGAAAACATGGCAGCTGAATGTCTCACTACTGTTTTGATTATTAATTACACAAAGTGCACCATCAAGATATACAAAAGAGACACAATAATGTCTTTTAATGATGAAGATTGGAAGGGTTTAATATCAAATCTAGAGCCTGGTGACAGTGTGGAGATTTTTGTAGCTTTCGGGCGCGGGTTGATTGTTAAGGTCACAGCTGCATATCTAATATATGGCCATTCAGTTACTATGGAAACTGAGTCATCAGTTAACATAAAAATGGAGCCATCGTCAAATGAGAAAAAGGATCTATCACCGAATGCGAGTACAGAACCATCACGAAAGCCAAATGAAGATATTTTTACAACACTTGTAAAGATAACGAGAAAGTGTTTGTGCTTGGACTGAAGTAGAGGTTTCAAAAATTTGAGTTAGCATATCTTTGTTCTAATATGATATTCCTTTGCTGTATGTATTTTGCAACATTTTCCTGAGAATGAGGATTAATTGTACTATTTTATATACATAGAGGAGAATTCACATTGTTATTGTTTGTTTCAGTTAATGTCAGTTCTGAAACTCTTGTTAAGAGTTCATTTCTCTTTGTTCCGGAGTTCATATCTTTCGGTTGGTATTTGCCTATTTGGTATTATTAAAGAGAAATAGAGAATAAAGGTTAATAAGACAGTGTTTGGTTAGTAACTGCTTTTATTTGTGATTTACCATATCATTTAATCGTCTCATGAGGACCAACGGTACTGCCTTAAGATATTCTGGCTGGTACCTTAAATTTAGTTCGGCATCCTCTTGATCGGTGAGAATTTGGTGTGGGTAGCATAATACAAGAAGATATTAAACTAACGTGCAAATCTTGTAGTTTACTAATGTTTTATCCGTGTGAAATGGTGAAAGATTGAAGAAAATCGGGATCCTGCAATCGATCAATCATTCGCATTAATGCCCAACCATTGTCAATCCTCCCTCCTTGAAAAATATTACAAACACATATCAAGGAATTCTGACAATAGACGTCCCCCAATAAAAAATCGCTGAGATCTCATTTCTGGTTCAAGCATAAACATGTTCTCACTCTCTTTGTAAGTACTGTAAAGAATTTTCTATTTGTCCTTAATAATGGTTCATTCTTCACAGCTAGTGATGGATCCGTTTCCAAATCAGGTGATGGTCGTACTTCCTCTTCAGCTGGTGGCTCCATTTGCACATCACTTGATGGTTGTACTTCCTCTTCAGCTGGTGGCTCCGTTTCTACATCACTTGATGGTTGTACCTCCTCTTCAGCTGGTGGATCCGTTTCTACATCAGGTGATGGTTGCACTTCCACTTTATTTAATGGCTCAAATTTTGTGTCAGTCGATTGATCAACTTCCATAGTATTTGATGACCCAATTTCCATAGCATTTGACTGATCATATACTAGATAGACAGCCGTCTCCTTAACAATAAATCCATGCCCAATAGCTACAAAAATCTCCACATTGTCACCAACTTCTAAATTTGATATTAAACCTTGCCAATCTTCATAATTGAACGACCTTACTGTATCTCGCTTGTAAATCTGGATAGTGAATTTTGTGTAATTAATGATCACGACACTAGGGAGACATTCAGTTGCTAGGTTTTCATGAATCGATGAATAAATAACACATAAAGTTATTCCTTTCATGCAAAAATCACTGTTTTCAGGAACTTGGAGAAGTACTGAAGGTCCTTCACCTTTATAGGCTAACCATGAGGGATAATTGTCACCCGGAAGAAAAGAATCTCTTGAATCATAGGCTGACAATCCCTGGATCATGAACTGCAGCAAAAAAATTAGTAGGCGGTTTTTATATATGTAACTGCAGTTAGAATATGAATTAATTGATTAATTAAGAGAAATGAATGGTGTATAAATAAAAGGGGTGATCCAGAACGAGCGTATCCTGAGATTTGACCGGAAATGGGCAACTTTGGCATTAGGGTACATACACTTAAAGTTTTGCGTTATCATTTTGTAATCAATAAGAATATCCTTCTTCTATGTATGTTGGTTTCTATGGAATTCCATGTATGTAGAGATAAATATATGTACAAACACTTTTAAAACTCAATATTTGTAAAAAAATTATCCAGTTACCTAATTCTTGTTAGATTATACTCCCTCCGTTTCAAAATGAGTGTTGCTTTAGCTCAAAAATTTTGTTTCACAATGAGTGTCGCTTTTCAATTCCCAATGCAATATTTTCCAATTTTATCATCTAACTACTACTTTATACACTATTTCCAAAAAAATAAAGGAAAAAGTAGGCTTAATTTAGTAAAAGTACTAATACTTTTAACATAGTAATGATTGTATTCCTTAATATGTGTTAAAACACAAAAAACGACACTCATTTTAAAATGGAGGGAGTAGTAGTTATAGTTATAAACTACTAAACATCTTAAAAAACAATTGTTGAACTAGTGATTTTGTATTGTGTAGTAAGAAGATCCAATTTATCAATCACATCATAATTTTTTTGTTCTGTTCTTCTTTCTCCTCCAATATCTAAAGGACAAACTTCAATTTTTATTCAACTATCTGTTTAAAGTTAAACATGTTTTATGTGTATGAATAAGCTAAAAAGTATAATAAACATAGACATAAATAAATGTTGGAGTTAGCCTTATAATTGAAGTTGCAAAAACATGTTATATGAAACAAGTATATACGTGGCACTTAGTATCCTTCATGGGACAATGGTTTTTGTTTGGCTTTGGATACTCTTTAGTCACGTGGCTCCATCATGAGTTGTGTGACACACAACAAGTGATATATATAGTGCTTATGTTTCATTGTGTAGCCGTCGAGAGAGAAAGATGTGAGGTCGGAGGTGAAATGAAAATGAGGGTTAAGAAAGGAGTTTATCTTTTGTTGGTTGTTTTATTTACTCATTCATTTTATTATTGGTTATTTTATTCATTTGTCCCACATAATAAAATGATATTGATGTGGTTTTAGTTTAGAATTCACGATAACAAATAAATGTAATGAAGACAAAGTTAGAGAAAAATGATAAATAGACTTCTTTCTATGTTAAGGTCTGATCTTATCATTTATATTAGACAAAATTACACTATTGGTACTTTATTTTTTTTATTTGTAACAAATTGTTCATATATCTTTCATTTGTAATAAATTGGTCATTTATCTTTTTTATTTGTAACAAATTGTTCATTTATCTTTCATTTGTAACAAATTGGTCATTTATCTTTTTCATTTGTAACAAATTGGTCCTTTATCTTTTTTTGTAACAAATTGTTCATTTATCTTATATTATTTTACATTGTTGGTCATTAAATGGAAGTGAAATATTGACAAATGGTGCAAATCTTAGTAAAGATAAAAGACCAATTTGTTATAAATGATAAAGATAAATGATCAATTTGTTACAAAAAAATATAAATGACCAATTTGTTACAAATAAAAAATATAAAGGACCAATTTATTACAAATGAAAGATAAATGACCAATTTGTTACAAATGAAAAAAATAAGGGAACTTCTATGGTACAATAGGATTTACCGTACACTTGGTTTTCAAAATGGTAAATAAATACTTATTTTTATAAATTAAAAAGTTATTTATTGACTATTATATTTTATAGAATATAATTTCATAAGAAAAATCACAATTTCAAACATTATACTAATTTTTTTATATAAAAATTCAATATTCACTATTATGAATAATAAAAATTCAAAAATGATAAAAAAAAATCAAAATTTATATTTTTGACAATTTTAATGAATGATATTTAGTTATTATAATATTTTAAAAGATAGAAAATTTTTATTTTTTTCAAATAATACTCATTTTTCTATTATTTTAAATCTATTGTATCGGTATAATAAAATTTATCTATTGTACCATAGAATTTGCCAAAAAATAAAGGAGTAATTTTGCCTTTATATTAGTTACTCTAACGGATACTTGAATAAATATGTATATTTAGGAATCTTTAACCATTTAAGGTGGGAGAATAGAGAATGAACCTGTGATAAGCTCTTTCCAAGAGAATCGATAACAATGTGGCAACTTCCAATTCGAATCAAAAGAGATCTCAAGGAAAGATCCGAATTTTGTGAGTCATCTGTTGTTCCCACTTCAGTAAGACCTGCCCCATATAGATCATCAAGAAATCTTCTCAATTCTTGTTTCAATTGGATATCTGAGTGACATAGTACCATAACACATCTAAGTTTTGAACAGCTTTTAAGTATTTGGGATTGATCAACCAAACCCAAATTATTACTATCTACATTCAAGGAAGCAAGAGACATTGAAATGCCACCTAAAGGGGGAATATGAGCTATGGAATTCATTGTTGGTGACATCCAGGACCTAACGAGAGAAGGAAAAACATCACGTGATAATCCTTCATATCCACATAAGGATATATACGCAATGCTTTTTAATTTAACTATCGAAAAGGGAACTTGATTGACACCAGTATTTGGTGCAATGAGATTCGTCAAGGATTCCATTTGTAATATATCTTCTTCCAATTTGTCAATCTTTGAACAGCCGGAAAGGATGAGAGTTTTCACTGATGTCAATTGATATATCTCTCTTGGGGGATTCATAAGACTTGTACAGTCCTTCAAATTTATCAGAAGAAGATTCTTGAGATCTCCAATGGATGGGTGTACCTCGGACAAACTTTGACAATCCTTCATAATGAGTTTTTCTAGGTTCGGTAAATTTGAAAAGTCAGGAGTGCTTTTCAAGTACATTGAATGACTGAGATTTAGGACCTTCAGTCCCACTAACAACTACAAGAAAATAAATGTTCAAAATAAAAATTAGAGAATAAGATGCAAAACGAAACAGTGACAAAATATTTATTCCCATTAACCATTGATTTTAAGAGGAAAATTTCTTGTCATATGTACCTGAGGCTTCTTCCAAACTTGTGTAAGATTACTGTGTTTCAAGTCCATAGCAATTAGATTTGTCTGATAAAAGTTTTCTGGCATGTATTTTAAAGGAAATCCTTGCCATGACAGCCATCTCAGGTGCTTCGGAAAACACTCATAATCTCCATTGAGTTCTGCATGGTCAAGTTGCAACAATCTCAATCTCTTCATTTTCTCAAAAGCAATTGTATCAAAGCAAACCCTACTAGTCCTTTGCAACTTAATAACCAATCCTTCAATGGCTTCTGTTCCCTGTGGCACAGAATGATCATAGAAAAATAAAATAAAAAGGAAACTTTTATTTGTTGTTTTGGTAAAATAAAAGGCAACACATAAAGCTGCAGCCTAAGCCCAATCATATATAACATGACATGATTCTCATGAACTAACTTATCCAAAAACTAGAGTTGTTACATAAAGACATATGAATGGAAATTTAGTTTAGATTTTTAACATAGACAACATAAAAAGCCCATGTAAAAAGACGAACATTTGTGAGACAATGAACCCCACTATTACAGCCAATTGATGAGAAAAGTAAAAAACAGTTCAAAAACAAAACATAGTTTTATCTTTAATGGTCATGAAAGATGATAAAAAAAAAAATCAAAACACGATGTAGAGAAATTCTTACGGTGTGGTCAGTCAATACATCAACTACATCCTCGTGACACCACAATCGACTACGCTCCTCAGGCTTCTCAGGTGAATTCTCACGAACAATCTCTCTTCCCATGTTTCGTAGCAAATCATGCATTCCAAGCTTGTTATTCTTTTCAAGTTTTATTAGGCTTCTCTCTATCAGCACTGTTATTCCAATATCAGCATGAAGTCCACAACCATTCAGAATCTCTGTAACATAAGCTATATCCTTACCGATAAAGAAACAGCACACATCAAGAAATATACCCTTTAACATATGATCACTTAAACCGTCGAAACTTATCTTTAGTTTCTCATATATTTGATCATTGGGTATCTTTTCTAGCTTTGATAATACACTCTGCCACTCTTTTATTCTCCTCTTGAACAAGTAAGATCCAAGGACTTCAAGAGCTAGTGGTAGTCCACCACAATAGGAAACTACATCTCTTGAGACACTAAGGAAGCCATTGGTTGGACTCTCCTCCCTAAACGCATGCCAGCTGAAAAGCTCAAGGGATTCAAGCACATTCAATCCCTCTGCTTCATAAATAAAGTCAACTCCAAGGATATCAAGTAGACGCACATCTCTTGTTGTGATGATTATTATACTTCCCGGACCAAACCAATTTCGATTTCCGCACAGTGCATTTAATTGCTCGAACTCACTCACATCATCAAGTACAACAAGTGCCCGTTTCTTGAAAAGTCGTTCCTTGATCACAGCTTTCCCCCTCAACACTACGCACCTTTAGATTTTTTGTTTCGAAGATATCTGAAAGAAACTGTTCTAGTAAATCGATTCGGCCCTTATCTTTCTCCCAAAATTCTCTAATATCAGCAAGGAAGCTTTGATTTTCAAATTCATAACAAAGATTATTGTAAATAGCTTTGGCAATGGTGCTTTTGCCAATCCCCCCCATTCCCCAAATCCCTACTAAGCAAACTCTTGTTCTATTATCTCTTAAAAACTGAATCAATTGTTCCGCACGGGATTCTAGTCCAACAGGAAAATTTGGAATTGGCAAGTGTTTTTTCTCCAGTTTCATCTGAACTTGGGATACAATTTCATTCACAACAGTGCTTTCATTACTGCAACAAATATTTTTCAAAAGACAAAAAAGTTTAATCATAAATAATGAAAGATTAGAAGTTTAAAACATCTAGGTTCTGTTTCGGAAAAAATAGCAAATAGCTGAAAAGTTAGCTTATTTATCTTATCCATAATACCGAAACATTTTTGCAAGTACCGTGTAATAATGGCACAACAAGACTGTTTTTTAACAGCTAGTTCAGTGGTAACCGGTAAGAGTTTAACATTGTAATTTCAAGTCATGGAGTTCAGATCTCATTAGGGACAGTGTAAAATGGTCATTAGTAGCGCTAATTAATAAAAATTTCCCCCTTCTCCAATATCAACCTCATAATTGCAATATGAATACTAAATAAAATAAAGAGAACACATAGAGAATAGAAAATTGACTGACCTGTAATTACCCATATCCCAACCAGACAAATAGGAAGCTTTGCCAAGCACTATACATTTAAGTTCATCCAAGTCAGTTCTGTCCTCCTTGAAAGCTTCTCCATAAGTTCGGCGTGCATAGTTACGTAAATAGGAAGGGCGAATATCGTAAAATACGGGTAAAACAGACTGACCCATATTTTCGTGGCATTTAAAGATTTGTTCCAGTTCATCAGTACACCAATCAGACTTAACGTAGTTGTGGGAGAAAACAATGATTGATATCTGAGAGCCTCGTATTGCTTGGAATAATTGTGGTCCTAGTTCCTCTCCCTTTGGAAGCTCCTCCCAGCATTTGAGAGTGCCGAATAGAGATGAGAAACGAAACTACCACGAGTGTCTTTTCCCCTGAAACTGATGAACACGTCGTATATCTTAGGAGTGTAGTTGTCTCCATCCCACCAGGAACGAAACGGACGAGGAGTAGACATGGATCAGTTATTTATGAGACGAAACAAAAAAAAAATGGTTATGCGATGATAGGCGGCTCTCTGGATATATCATCAAAGAATGTCAAGTCAACGTGATCAACTCAATCAATTGCCCATTTTAGACCAACCATTTCTAATGGGGAAAAATATCCGTTATCTCTATCTCTATTTTTATCCGACTATCTCCGTCTCTATAAATGTCTTTTTCTTGATAATTTTTCCATGTAAAATTCTATCATTTAACATAATCATACGACGATAAAAGAAAACACCATATTGTTCCAAACAGAAAGCCCAAGAGATCACTCTTCATTCTATTTTATCTTTTTAAAATCGCTAAATATATATTAAATAAATATAATATTTAAATTACTTTATAAAAAAATCACTAACTAAAAATAATATTCAAAAAAATTAAAATTAAAAATTAATATCTCAATTATTTTACTTTAGCTTTAATTACATATACTAATATAATTTTGAATATTAATTCGTGCATCGCATAGGTAAGTAAGTTATGCTATTATATTATACTTCTTTCATCCCAAAATAAATGTATTACTTACAAAATTTATTTATTTCAAAATAAATATTATTTACTATTTATAGAAACTAGTATAACTAACCTGTACAAATGTACGGGTTAAAATTCAAAATTACATTAATGTATACAATTAAGGTTAAAGTAGATTCGTTGAAATATTAATTTTTTTAATTTAATTTAATTTTTTATATCTTATTTTTAATTAATGAATTGTTTTTTGTCATGTAATTTATGTTTTTCTAATTATTTGTGAAATTGATTTAATATTTATATTATTTAATTATAAAAAATAATTATATATTTAGGGATTGTAAAGGGATAGAACATAGTGGAGAGTGATATTCCACTTCCCGTTCTCAACAATATGGTGTTTTCTTTCCGTCCCCGTAGAAATTACAAAAATAATAGAATCTGTTTTAATATATAAGTATAAATATTGTCTTGTATAAATTACAAAATCAAAATACACTCATATTAACATGAGTGTAATTATAAGTCATAGTTAATATTTTGGAGAATGATCTCCCACTTTCTGTTCTCAACAATATGATATTTTTTCTCCCATCTCCATAGCAATTTAAAATAAAATATAAGACTTTGTTTTGATATGTGAATATAAAGTCTCATTTTAAAAAAAAAAAATAATCTCTTGTATTAATATTGATCTCGTGTAAATTATAAAGACATGCACTGATATTAATATAAGTGTAAATATAAGTCATCATAAAAATTACAAAAAATGGGTTTATTGTATTAATATAGGAATAAAAATATGTTTTTAATAAAATACAAATAAAATAGGAATAAGTATGATTTATATTTGGTACAACTTAGTAATAAAAAAATGATAGATAGAAATGAGTTAAATTTGGCATATGAACAAAAGTTAAAAATTAAATTTATAAAATATACTTTTATTTGAGAAATTATGACTTTTTTATCATAATAATATTTATGTAATAGTATATATATTAATTCATAATTGAAAAAGTGTCATGAGTGGGAATCAAATGGTAGTACATTAAGGAATTCTAAAAAGTAAAATAAAATGTTTCATAATTGAAAAAGTATCATGAGTGGGAATCGAAGGGTAGTACATTAAGGAACTCTAAAAAGTAAAATAAAATGTTTCATAATTGAAAAAGTGTCTTGAGTGGGAATCGAAGAGTGATACATAAGACTTAGATAGTCTCATAGTTTGCCACATAGGTATATGAGTACTTAATAAATTGCCACAACATTCGTAAATATATTATATAGAGATATCAGAGCAGAAAATATGTGGATGCTGTTTCCAAACTTTTCCCCGTCCCAATCTCAAAATAAGACAGTGTTTGGTTAGTAACTGCTTTTATTTGTGATTTACCATATCATTTAATTGTCTCGTCGTGAGGACCAACGGTACTGCCTTAAGATCTTCTAAACAGTAAATCCATGTCAATAGCTACGAAAATCTCCACATTGTCACCAACTTCTAAATTTGATATTACAGCTTTGCCGATCTTCATAATTGACCGGAAATGGGCAATTTTGGCAGTAGGAAGGTACATACACTCAAGTTTTTGCGTTATCATTTTGTAATCAAAAAGATTTTCCTCATTTCCTTCTTTTATATTGGTTGGTTTCCATCAAATTCCTACTAATGTAGAGATAAATATATAAACTAACTTTTTTTTTGACAAACTCCTTAAGAAAAAATTCAATATTTGTAAAAATTATCCAGTTACCTAATTCTTGTTAGATTGTAGTAGTTATATACTAAACATCTTAAAAAACAATTGTAGCGTGCCAAGAGAAATTGGTAGAGATAAAAACTATTGGTGTTGAGCTTAGTTTATGAGAATCATATCATTTTATACATGATTGTGCTTAGGCTTCAACTTAATCTGTTGCACTTTACTTACCAAACAACAAAATTAATTAAGATTTGCTTATTTTCTTTTTCTGTGTCAAATACTCTCACATATTGAAAAAAGATCATAGAAAGATTGATTCTGAAATTGTAAATTAAGAACAAGTAGAACTTGCTAAAGGGAGTATAAAAATCGTAAATCTAAGTCAATTAATATTATAATAAAAACCTTGTAAAAAAAAAACATTATAATAAAAACAAATATTGTAAATAAAGGATAGAAATATTATACTTAGACAATTACACCCCTGACTTTTATTTAATATCTATAATCATAATTCATAACATGGAACCATAATACAAATTCATAGCACAAAAATAAAATATATTTATCTATACACTCAACTGGACATAACCATGAAGAGGCTCCACACAATAATATAATTTTTATATTACAATCAAACTCACACTCTCACACAATATTAATTATAGATAGATATAATACATGCACACCAGTCATGCATGGTCTCAAAATCATTGATCATGGAAGATTTTGATGTTTAGGATTAGGAACATCAGCTGTTTTGTAAGGAGGAGCATGACAAATTGCAGGGTACATAGGACAATAAGTAGCCAAAATAAAACAATCAATCTGCCACCCAAACTTTATAGATTTGTAAATACCATTATCATCATCTTTTTCGAATTTGTCACCTCTTCCTGCACCATCAAAACAATAGCCATTGAAAAATGCCAACATTAGAAGAACTAAGATAAATGAAGCACTGATGATCTTTGCCATAGTGTATCAATGTATGTGATTATTATATTATGTTCTCTTACTAATATTTTGCATGGAATGAGTTGGCTCTAAAATCACTCAAATTTATAGAACTAAGGATTACCATATATGAGAAGTGAATGCATTAAGTATGAGTTTACGTGAAGAATATTTTTTTCCCACAAAATTAATTAAGGTAGGTGAAAACCATGTGAATGGTATTAAATATTATTAATGTGGTTTCCTTTTATGATTGTTGTTTAAGGTTGACTAGGTTATCTAATCAAACAAAATTAAGGAATAAATAGTATAAGTATCATTGAGTTAATTAAATGATTCCTTTCAAAACAAAAAATTAAGTTAAATGATCTACAGCCAGCCAAGCTCTGCCACTGTGACATTGTCCATTATGAGTGCCTATATTGTGTATTTGTTGGGGGTAAAGTATCCAGGATTAGTGTATAACTGTAAATTGAGTTCATATGTAAGAAAGACAATTATACAAACAATTTTTTGCTTGGGTAAGAAGTAATTTCATTTGATCTTGCATTGTTAATAAGGAATCAATTTTGTCACCTCATCAAGCTTCAATGACAAAAATAATTTTAATTAAGAGACGTTTCTTATCATTTTGTATTTGTAAGGCGCATATTGATGCTATTACTTGAAGTGCTACGAAAGCAATTTTGTTTTCAAATAAAGACTTTATGGTAGTATTAAATAACACATTTTATAACTAAGACTATTAGTAAGGGGATTGGGTATTTGTTATGTTAGCATCAGCATAGATGAAAGTTATCTATACCTTTATGTATATATTGAATAGTACGCTCACCCAGAAAAATGTTGCAAAACACATTCAACAAAGGAATACTATATTGGGAAAAAGGTCTGCCAAATCAAAATTTGTTGAAACCTCACTTAAGTTCAAGCACAAACATGTCTTTATTCATAATGTTCTCCAAATGTTACAAACTTGCAAAATAATATTCATAGAAGGGACTATGTTGGTGAATTTCCCATTGAAACTTTTAAATAGTAGTAATTTCAATAAAATAAAATAAAAACTTTTGTTTGGCTACATATGAGTGGTTGGTTCATGTCATGATGTTAGTCAAAGTCTTCTCTATTTTATAAAAAACCAGTTCAACCAAATGAAGTGATCAAACAAACCAATGACTCTTTCATCTGCATTTTGTGCCTTTCCTTAGTGTTGACCTTAATTCATGTCTTCCAGTTGAATCAAATCAATGTCTTCTTCTTCATCCTCCAACCCTCAATGGATCTATGATGTCTTCCTCAACTTCAGAGGGACAGACACACGTCAGAGCTTTGTTTCTCATCTTGATGCAGCTCTCACAAATGCCGGTATCAACACTTACATTGACCGCCAACTTCACAAGGGAACTGAACTGGCACCACAACTATTGGGAGCAATAGAAAAGTCTCATATATCTATCCTTGTTTTCTCCAAAAACTACACTCAATCTAGTTGGTGTCTTAATGAGCTAGAAAAAGTCATGGAATGTCACAGAACTCTTGGCCAGATTGTTGTCCCTGTGTTTTATGATGTTGATCCAACGGTTGTGCGGCACCAGAAAGGTGGTTTTGGACAAAAACTGAGAGCTACTGCAAGAAGGGTATACTTTCCCCAAGGAGGAGAGGAAAAGATGGAAAATGTGATGTCAAATTGGAGTACTGCACTCACCCAAGCTGCTAGTTTGTCTGGCTGGGATGTTCCCAATTGGAGGTAGCTAGATCAATACTTTTTACTTTCTTGCATTTTATATATTTCAACAATATTTTTTGACACGAGTATGTTTGGATTGAGTTATTTGAGTTTTTTTTGCCGGCGTAAGCACTTGTGAGTTGTTAGACTGTTTAGGAGAGCATATGAAAATAACTTACGACATGTCCATGAGTTGTTTTTAGCTTATTTGCATAAGCTCTCAATGATAGCTTATAAAAAAAACTTATAGCTTCATTGCAAACAATTTGACTTTGTTTTATCTTTTGTTATAGAAATAATTTATTCATAATCAAGTTGTTTATCCGAATAAGGTTGTAGTCTTTCCTAATGTATGCTTACTCTGTGTTTTATATTTTATTACCACCCAAGGAGTGAAGGTGAACTAATGCAACAAATTGTTGAGGATGTTTTGGCAAAACTAGACAGCACATTCTTGTCTATTACCGAATTTCCAGTTGGATTGGAATCTCGTGTACGAAATGTGACTGATGTTATTGAAAATCAACTGAAGAAAGTTTGTGTGATAGGGATATGGGGAATGGGAGGATCTGGTAAAACAACCACAGCCAAAGCTATCTACAACCGAATTCATCGTAAATTTGTCGATAGAAGTTTTGTTGAAAATGTTAGAGAAGTATGTGAAAAGGAAAATAGAGGGATTATTCATTTACAACAGCAACTTCTTTCAGATATCCTGAAACAAAAGAAGAAAATACATAGTGTTGTGTTAGGAACAACTAAGATTGAGAAAAGATTCCGAGGGAAAAAGGTACTCGTCGTACTTGATGATGTGGCCACATTTGAACAGTTAAAATCGCTGTGTGGAAATCCTGAATTGTTTTGTCCGGGAAGTGTACTAGTTGTCACAACTAGAGATCTACGGCTACTTAATTTCTTTAAGGTGGATTATATCTGTACAATGAAGGAAATGGACAAGAATGAGTCCCTTGAGCTTTTTAGTTGGCATGCTTTTCGACAACCGAGTCCAATAAATGACTTCTGCAAACTTTCAAAGAATGTAGTTGCTTATTGTGGAGGATTACCGGTTGCTCTTGAAGTCCTTGGTTCTTACTTATATGAGAGGACAGAGCAAGAATGGAAAAGTGTACTCTTGAAATTAGAGAGAATTCCCAATGATCAAGTGCAAGAGAAGCTGAGAATAAGCTATGATGGTTTGAAGGACGATATGGAAAAGGATATATTTCTTGACATAAGCTGTTTCTTTATCGGCAAAGATAGAGCCGATGTTACAGAGATACTAAATGGTTGTGGACTTCATGCAGATATTGGAATAACTGTCCTCGTAGAGCGGAGCCTAGTCAAAATTGAAAAGAATAACAAGCTTGGGATGCACGATTTAATAAGAGACATAGGGAGAGAAATTGTCCGTGAAAGTTCGCCAAAAGAGCTTGGGAAGCGTAGTAGATTGTGGTTTCGCGAGGATGTACATGATGTTTTGACAAAACATACTGTAAGAACTTTTTTAGAATAAATTTGAAACTTTTGATCATCTTTCATAATCTTATCAAGATCATAGAATCTGTTTGTTTTTGAAGTTTTTTGCTCTTAAAAATAATGGGTGAAAATTCATAGAATCTTTGTTTGTTCTAATTGTTTTTCCCTTCACATGTAGGGAACAGAAACTGTAGAGGGATTGATTTTGAAGGTGCAAAGAGCCAATGGAGTTCCCTTAAGTACCGATTCTTTCAAGGAGATGAAGAAACTGAAACTTTTGCAGCTTGATCATGCCATCCTCACAAGAGATTATCATTATCTTTCCAAAGAACTGAGATGGATCCATTGGAGAGGATTTACCTTCAATTATATACCCGACGACTTTTATCAGGAAAATCTAGTTGTTATTGACATTAAGTACAGCAATATCAAACAAGTGTGGAAGGAAACCAAGGTATAATTTTCAGATATACCTTTACATTTCCTATTTCCTTCTCTAATTATTCTTTTGAACTTTTCATCTTCTTGCAGTTGTTGGATAAACTAAAAGTTCTCAATGTTAGTCATTCTAGATACTTGAAAAACACTCCTGATTTTTCAAAATTACCGAATCTACAAAAGCTTATGATGAAGGATTGTCCAAATTTGTCCGAGATACACCACTCCGTCGGAGATCTCAAGAATCTACTTCTGTTGAATTTGAAGGACTGTACAAGTCTTAACAATCTTCCAAGGGAGATCTATCAAATGAAATCTTTGAAAACTCTTATACTTTCTGGTTGTTCAAAGATCGATAAATTGGAAGAAAGCATGGGACAGATGGAATCCTTGACAACACTGATTGCGAAAGATACATCTGTAAAAGAAGTTCCTTATTCCATACTAAGATTAAAAAACATTGGATATATCTCCCTATGTGGATACGAAGGATTATCACGTGACGTTTTTCCTTCTCTCATTATGTCTTGGATGACACCAACTATGAATTCCTTACTCTATATTTCCCCATTTTGGAGCATGTCATTGTCTTTAGTTTCCTTGGCCTTTGAGAGTGATAATTTGGGCTATTTATCACCAAATCCTATCATCCTTTCAAAACTTGGAAGATTTTGGGTTCAATACCGCTTAGAGGTTCGAGTAACCAAAGAATTAAGAAAATTTCTTGATGATCTATACATTGTAAATTTTTCTGAGTTGGAAACATCACATGAATCACAAAGTTCAGGTTCTTCCTTAAGATCACTTTTGATGGAATCTAGAAGTTGCCACATAGTCATCAATACTCTTGACAAAAGCATATCACAGGTTCCTTCTCTATCATCTCTTCTTTTCTGATCTTTGTTATTTGTTAAAATAACATAGAGTTATTTTCCATTAGCATTTTTTTTTCTCTTGGAAGGCGAAAGTCCCTAAAGAGATGAACTTATTCAAATATCTAACACGTAAACTTAATACAAAAAGAATTTAGTTATCATCTTGTTTTTGTTTATTGTTGATTATTGGTTTATCAGGAAATCATTGAAAATCCTAAACAAGCATTACCTTCATTCAAGAGTAAAGCACCAGATGCCATAAAAGTTCCCTCTGATTTTACGAACAGCTTACCTCAGGAAACAATTCTTGAAAAAGGTTCTTCAACTTCAATAATTTATCTAACATCACCAAGATTGAAGCAAGAGAAGTTAAATGATAGCATCACTAGTAAATCCTCCACTTCAAAGGGTCCAAGTCTAATAGAAAATATAGAAAAGGTTTATTCTAAACAAGAATCAGTTTCTGAGTATTCATCGGTTGATTATTCTAAATACAAGGAACTTATTGAAGAGAACCCTCTAGCGATGATGGAGAAACTCCTTTCTGGTGAACTCAGTTTTTCCTCAAATACTTCACAATCAACAAAACAAGGAGAAGCGACTCATGTTGAGAGGAAAGCAATCAATACACTGCTTGATGACTTAAGTCAACTAGTTTTTTCAAGCAACCTTTTGAAATATATGCCCCATGACATGAACCACAGAGAAAAGGTAAACAGTTTATTATTTGAACTCGATGATAGGGTCGATGAACTGTCTGAGAAACAAGTTTTGGGTCTTGCTGAGTTCACTAAAATCTTCAATGAAGCCACAAACATCATTGATGATAGTCGTGATAATGCTGATTCTCTTCAAGAGCTTGAAGTGAACCACAAAAACACAATGTCTAAAATTCAGGCTTCCAATGACAAAATAAAGAGATTTTCGGAATCAATTTCTGCTGGCCAGAACAAAATCAAAGATATAGATAATCAAATTGAGGGTATACAAACACAAATTCAATTACTTAAGGAGCAAGTAAATAAGTTTTGTCAAGAAAAGTCTCTCTTGAAAGATACTTGTTCGAAATGTCACGAAAAAAGAGTTGATATTATGAAAGTTGTCAAAAGTATATC
This sequence comes from Trifolium dubium, assembly GCA_951804385.1. Taxonomy (NCBI): domain Eukaryota; kingdom Viridiplantae; phylum Streptophyta; class Magnoliopsida; order Fabales; family Fabaceae; genus Trifolium; species Trifolium dubium. Next base: position 1,424,481 of record OX638073.1, on the reverse strand, counting down.
CTCAGAAGCTGTGGAAATCCTTGAGAAAACTTCCCACCTTGAAAAGAAAGAACAAGAATTCAATTTAAATTATAAGAGACTCGAAGAGCGCTATACCAAAATGAATTCATCACCTCCTTTTTGAATTTAGATACGTTATTATTTGTTTAACTACTTCATAATTTGTTTTGTGGTATCACTGGTATGTAACTATGATACTATCATTTTGAGTAGAACTTGTTCTTTTTCTTCTTGTATTGTTGTATTTTTCTTCATTCATCTAGTGTGACACTAAGAAGTTGTTTCATTCTGCTTATTTAATGTCCCTTGTTTCTTGAAAGATAGGAAATAGTGAGTCGTCTTCCACTTCATTCCTTATAATTTTAGAAAAATGCTAAATAGTGCCCCCGGCACTTGTAAGGATTAAGATCAAATACAATATCAGATTTTGAGGTATACACTGCTCACTACTATAAACTTATGTTTATCCTGCGGATTTACATGCGAATAAAATCCACAGATATTCATGAAGACTTTGCTGCGACTTTACGTTATAGAAGGATGCTTCCTGCGGATTCAGATTGCACAGATATTTCCGCAGGAAAACTTTTGGTTTAGATGCGGATATTTTTGTGGAAGCATCTTATTAAATGTTTCCTGCGAATGAGGACATTAATATCAGTAGGACTGATGTTTGCAGGAAAATTCCCATGTAACTTAACTTATAGTACTAGGTTAGGAAATTTTTATGTAATTTTTTTTTCATTTCAAAAGAAAAAAAAATTGTACAAAGGGGAAAATCTTTATTAATTCAAAAAATATTAATGTCTTTACAAATTTTTTTGAGGATATTCGAACTCGATTTCTTGAGAATTTGACAGAACTATTTTTGTTCTTTATGAAATTAAAAATTAATATGATTTTTAATTTTAAATAATATATTACTTTATATTTATTTTAAAATTAATATTATTTAAAGGTAAAATAATATATTTTTTAACAAAGAGTATTAAAATCCATTAAATAATATATTCTTCAAAAATATTTATTTTTCGTATTAACTATACCACAATTTTGAAAATCAGAAAATGAGTGACACAAATGCATATGATGTTGCTTCCAAATTAAATAGATTTGTATCATTCTTTTCAATTTTTGAGTAGAGAGTTGAGATTATGTGTCACATATTTGCACCCAAAGACTTTGAAGCTTTTCAAGGCTACCAAGTATTGGTAGTAGATCACTTAAACTTAGGATATTTCCCAAAATTTTCTATATAGTATATGCAAAGTTAAAGGCATTTACGTACCAAAACATAAGTCATTTTCTGGATATCAATGCTCTGCAAATTATGAAAAAGATTTCAGATTTTTCAACCTGTATGTCAACAAACATGATGCCTAGAGTTTACTCAATATCAACAACCTTATTTTTGAACTTCTCCTGTACTTTGTTTATGCAGCATAGGAAGGTGTCTCCTCCCTCGCGGAAAAAGTTAATGGAATCCAATATTAAGACGATGTTGGCATTCCCAGAAAACAAAAATGGTTGATACATACCTTTACTCCTGTTAAAGGTTACATACACACTACAATTTTCTTTATGAATCTTACAAAGGAATTTATCTTTGGCTCTTTCTTTAGCTCCTTCTTTGGCTCTATTTCCACGTCAATTGATTCGCCATAAATTAGATAGATAGCTGTCTTCTTAACAGACAATCCATGTCTAAAAAGTACAAAAATCTCCACTTTGTCACCGGATCCTAGATGTGAAATTATTCCCTAGATGTGAAATTATTCCCTGCGCCATGAAATAAATAAATAAGGCGTGTTTGATGTGCAAAAATATAAAGGATCATACACAAGTACACTTATTTCATGTTTGATTAAAATGATCATAAAATAAAAGATGAAAAACAAGTTTTAAAAGCTTAATTAATAGTTAAAATGAATAGTAGTTGATAATTATAGAAAGAAAGAAGGAACCTCTGATATGCTTTTGCTGAGAGTATTAAAGACTTCTTGATAATGTCCCATTCCAATAAAAAAAGACCTCAAAGAATGGTTTGCGATTTGAGATTCATGTGATGTCATATCTTCTAATTCATCACATTTTACACTGCGTATGTCATCCAAAATTATTGTCAATTGCTTAGATAGTTGAAACTCTGTGTCACATTGCACACAAACACTTCGAAGTTTTGAAAGACTGCTAAGCATTGGTGACAGATCCCCAAAACAATTATTCTGCAAATTAATGGAAACTAGAGACGAAGACATGACTCCAAATGGACGATTACAGGATAGTGGTTTCATTGTTGGCGACATCCAAGACCAAATGGAGAAGGAAAAACATCGAGTGATAATCCTTCGCATCCACATAGGGATATATATCCGATGCTTTTTAATCTTACAATGGAAAATGGAAGTTGTTTAACAGCAGTTTCATCTGCAATTAGAGTTGTCAAAGATTCCATTTGCACTATATCTTCTTCGAGTTTGTCGATCTTTGAACAACCAGAAATAATGAGAGTTTTCACAGATTTCAACTTATATGTCACACTTGGGAGATTGCTGAGACTAGTACAATCCTTCAAATTTATCAGAAGAAGATTGCGGAGATCTCCAATGGACTGGTGTACCTTGCACAAACTTGGACAATCTTTGAGAATGAGCTTTTCGAGATTTGGTAGTTTTGAAAAGTTAGGGGTATTTGTCAGGTACTTTGAATGACTAAGATTGAGGATTTTCAGGCACTCTAGCAACTGCAAGAAAACAAATTATTAAATGAAAATATTTAGGAATTAAGGAAAAATGAAATGGTGGCAAGTTCCAACAATTAAAAAATTGCATGTAACATATACCTGAGGTTCCTTCCATAAAAGTTTAAGATTACTATGTTTTAAGTCAAGCACAACTACATTTCTCTGATGAAATTTGTCAGGTATGTTTTTTAAAGGAAATCTTAGCCAAGAGACCCATCTTAGCTTCTTGGAAATATATCCATAATCTCCATTGAGTTGTACATGTTCAAGTTGTAACAGTTTCAATCCCTTCATTTCCTCAAAAGCATTTGCATTGAAGCGATCTCTATTGGCTCCTTGCAACTTCAAAGCCAGTCCTTCAGTAGCTTCGGTCCCCTGCGAATAAAAGAGAAAAGTTAAACCTCTATTGCTTGCATTGGAAAATTATATTTAGAGATGCAACCTAGGCACACATATGCAGAGAGAATAGTTCTTACAGTATTTTTTGTCAATACATCAATCACATCTTCATGAAACCACAATCGACTACGCTTCTCAGGTTCTTTTATTGAGCTATCACGAACAATCTCTCTTCCCATGTCACGTAGCAAATCATGCATTCCAAGTTTGTTATTTTTTTCAACTTTTATGAAGCTTCGCTCTATGAGAACTGTTATTCCAATATCTGCATGCAGCCCACAGCCATTTAGTATTTCAGTAACATAGGATCTATCTTTACCGATAAAGAAGCAACATATGTCAAGGAATATATCTTTCTCCATTTGATCCCTCAAACCATCAAAGCTTATTCTTAATTTCTCTTGAACTTGATTATTGGAAATTTTTTCCAGCTTTGACAGTACACTTTTCCACTCTTGTTCTGTCCTCTCATACAAGTAAGATCCAAGTACTTCAAGAGCAAGTGGTAACCCTCCACAATAAGCAACTACATTTCTTGAGAGTTCAATGAAGTCTTGTTTAGGACTTGCCTCCCTAAAGACGTGCCAACAAAAAAGCTCAAGGGACTCGTTTTCCTCCATTTCCTCGACTTTATAAACATAGTCAACTTTTAGAACATTAAGTAGACGCACATCTCTCGTTGTAATGATTACCACACTTCCTTGACTAATCCACTTACGGTTCGCACAAAGAGCTTTTAACTGCTCAAAACTGGTCACATCATCAAGTACAACAAGTGTCCTTTTACTAGAGAGCCGTTGCTCTATCATAGTTGTCCCCATCGCTATGCTATGTATCTTCACATTTATTTTTATGATGTTTGAAAGAAGCTGTTCCTGTAAATGAATTTGACCCTTGTCTTCCTTACAAACATCTCTAATATTTTCAAGGAAACATCTATCTGAAAATTTGTGATGGATTTTATTGTAGATTGCTTTGGCTATAGTTGTTTTACCTAGTCCTCCCATTCCCCAAATCCCTACTATACAACCTTCGCTTGATCGTTGCTCCAAAAACTGAGTCACATCTTGCACATGGGACTCTAATCCAACTGGAAAATCAGTAATCGACAATAAAGCGTTGTTTAGGTTTGCCAAAACAAAATCAACAACTTCCTCCACAACATGGCTCTCACTCCTGTAAAAGTTGTTGTAAGACACAAACAAAATGAGCATAAATGATGAACAATTGTTTCAAATATATATTTTCATGCAATGTGAGGGGTTGAAAATTTGAGTCAAGATCTTTTTGCGGACCACATAGTAAAATATAGGAATAACAACCTGACCAATGTTTCTATGACATTCCATGATTTTGTCGAGTTCATCAAGACACCAACTAGACTCAGCATAGTTTTTGGAGAAAACAATTATGGATATCTTAGAACCTTCAATGGCACGCCATAGTTCTTGATACAGTCTTTTTCCTTTGACAAGCTCGTCGTCAAGGAAAGTGTTGATTCCTGCATTTGAGAGAGAAGAATAGAGATATGAAACGAAATTGCTACGTGTGTCTTCTCCTCTGAAACTCAGGAACACGTCGTGGATTGAAGTTGCAAAGAACCAGCAGACTTTGCTTCAGTGCTAATTCTTTTAAAAAGATGAAGAATCTGAGACTTCTCTACAACTTGATTGTGTTGATCTCACTGGAGATTAGGGATGTCTTTTTAAAGAATTGAGATGGGTCCATTTGGCAACAATCCACTTTCAACTCTATACCCAATGACTTTTATTTGGGAAATCTAGTTGTTATTGACTTAAAACATAACAATATTAGACAAGTTTGGAATGAAACCAAGGTGTGATAACAGTCTAGTTGTTCTGTCCAATACTTTTATTTTGCAGATGAATCAGACCGTATATGTCACTATGTCAGATCATAAACCAGACATGCTAAGTAGTGGATCTTCATTATTGTGCAGCAATTACTTATTAACTCAAAATCAAAATGATAAATCCAAAGTATTTAAATAAAAATAGGTTTAATAGGTATATACCCCCTGTAAAGTACATGATTTTTGCAATACCCCCTGTAAAATATTTTTTTGAGAATACCCCTGTAATATTTGCATTTTTGCAATACCCCCTAGACTTTTTCAACCATTACATTTTGTGAGGGTTTTGAACCGCCACAAATAAAAACCTCCGCAAAATATAATTTTAGTGGGGGTTTTAAACCGCCGCAAAGAAAAAACCCCCCGCAAAATGTAATGTTTGAAAAAATCTAGGGGTATTGCAAAAATTCAAACATTACAGGGGGAATTCTCAAAAAAAAAATTTACAGGGGGCATTGCAAAATTTGCATAGTTTACAGGGGGTATATACCTATTAACCCATAAAAATATTGGTAAGTTCATGTGGTGCATATAATTAACTGCAATTCACACATACAAGTCTTGAGTTCAAACTCAATTAAAATGACCAGCTTAACCATCTCGGTAGACAGTTGAAGTAAGACTTATTAACGGAACATGACATAGGTATATACTCAGTGTGAAATGAAATATATGAAAAAATGGAACAAATCATACATATCACATGTTAGTTAGAAAGTGTGTGGTTCTGTTGAAAAGAAAAAGTGTGTGGTTCTGATTCTTCAATGATAGTAGTTCAAATGAAAATGAATAATTGAAGGAGTGGTGATCTCCAGTGCAGTCGGCAGTCGACAGTCGGTCATATTTGGACGGTTTAATTAAGATGAGACAGTCCAAAATTTTAGTTTGAATTTTATATTTTAAAACAATTAAAATATGATCTTAAAATCTGAACAATCCGATATTGATCGGACAATATGCTGACAGCATACAATCCAATTCCGTTACAAAGAGGTAACATAAGTATATAACTACCACGGTTCCATTTGTGCTAGCTTTTTCATGTTAGCCTCCTTTACTGTCATACACTCCACATACACAGACTATTGACTAATAATGGGTTCTTCTTCTTCTTTCAATCCTCCATGGATACACGATGTGTTCATCAACTTCAGAGGGAAAGACACGCGTCAGAGTTTCGTTTCTCATCTGAATGCTGCCCTCACAAATGCTGGAATCAACACTTACCTCGACCACCAGCTTCACAAGGGAACAGAGCTTGGACCACAACTATTGAGAGCAGTAGAAGGAGCTCATATATCTATCCTTGTTTTCTCCAAAAACTACACTGGATCTAGTTGGTGTCTTAATGAACTGCAAAAAGTCATAGAGTGTCACTTAACTCGTGGACAATTGGTTATCCCTGTATTTTATGATGTCGAGCCTTCGGTTGTACGCCACCAGAAGGGTGATTTTGGAAAAGTTTTGAGGGCTACTGCTAAGTTGCAATCACCCAAGCTGCTAATTTGGAGGAGTGCACTCACTCAAGCTGCTAATTTTTCTGGTTGGGATGTCACCAAATGCAGGTAGCTAAATCAACACCTTCTACTTTCTTGCTTCTTATGCACTTCATGTCTTCATCTAACCATATTTATAAGCAAAAATCTGGAATTGATATATCGGATTTCTACATAAATTATTCAATAATTCTTAAAAACAGATTTTTGCTTACAAATACGGTCAGATGGAGTATTTGATTTATGTTTTACATGAAATCTATAAGAGTATGGCTTTTATTTATTACAATATTTTAGAAAAATTATGAAAGCACTTCACAAGCTTCAGACTGTTTGGGAGAGATGATGGAAGAAGCTTTTGAAAGTTTACAACTTGCCTTCATACGCAATTCTGTATAGTTTATAAAAACAACTTATAACTTAAACAGTTTGGCTTTACTCCATTCCGTGAATATTATAACTATAAAAATACCATTAAAATGCAATTAATTTTATAGATTTCATGTAAAACATAAATCAAATTTATTAAATTGTCCATATTAGTGGAGAAACCTATTCAAATTCAACTAACCATATTAAAAGTTTTTGAAATAAATGAAGGGTACACTAGGAATAATAGCAGTTCAAAAGTAGTACTTATGATATATAGTAACCAAAATTTGAAACAATTTCCTTGATTATATAATAGTGACCGGAGGGAATACTATATCTTTTGCTATATAAATAGCTTATGCATAAGCGCTTATACGTAAGCGTTTCTGTTATAAGTGCTTAATTAAGTTGTTTATCGAGGTTTAGTCTTTTCTCAACGTGTGCTCACTCTGTGTTTTATAATTGTGATTTACTGTCCAAGGAGTGAATGTGAATTGATTCAGCAAATTGTTGAGGATGTTTTGGCAAAACTTGACAGCACATTCTTGCCTATTACACAATATCCGGTTGGATTAGAATCCCGTGTGCAAAGAGTGATTGCCTTTATTGAAAATCAGCAAAAGAAAGTTTGTGTGATAGGGATATGGGGAATGGGCGGATCTGGCAAAACAACCACAGCTAAAGCTATCTACAATCGAATTCATCTCAAATTTGCTGATAGAAGTTTCATTGAAAATGTTAGAGAAGTCTGTGAAAAAGATAATAGAGGCATTATTCATTTACAACAGCAACTTCTTTCAGATATCATGAAAACAAAGACGAAGATACATAGCATTGCGATAGGGACAGCTAAGATTGAGAAAATATTTCGGGGGAAAAATGCACTCATTGTACTTGATGATGCGACCACATTTGAACAGTTAAAATCGCTATGCGGAAATCCTAAATTGTTTGGTCCAGGCAGTATATTAATTGTTACAACGAGAGATGTACGCCTACTTAATTTATTTAAGGTTGATTATGTGTGTACAATGGAGGAAATGAACAAAAATGACTCCCTTGAACTTTTCAGTTGGCATGCTTTTAGACAACCGAGTTCAATCAAAGACTTCCATGAACTCTCGGGGAACGTAATTGCTTATTGTGGAGGATTACCAGTTGCTCTTGAAGTCCTTGGTTCTTACTTATATGAGAGGACAGAACAAGAATGGAGAAGTGTAATCTCGAAATTAGAAAGAATTCCCAATGATCAAGTGCAGGAGAAACTTAGAATAAGCTATGATGGCTTAAAGGATGATATGTCAAAGGATATATTTCTCGACATATGTTGCTTTTTTATTGGCAAGAACAGAGTCGATGTTACAGAGATACTAAATGGTTGTGGACTTTATGCAAATATTGGAATAACTCTTCTCGTAGAGCGGAGTCTTGTAAAAATTGAGAAGAACAACAAGCTTGGAATGCATGATTTAATTAGAGACATGGGAAGAGAGATAGTTCGTGAAAGTTCACCAAAAGAGCCAGGGAAGCGTAGTAGATTGTGGTTTCGTAAGGATGTACATGATATTTTGACAAATCATACTGTAAGAACTTTCTCAGAATAAACTTGAAGCTTTTGATCATATTCTCCGTACTCTTACCGTGATCATAGAACCATTGTTTGTTTTTGAATTGTTTTGCTCTTACAATAATAGCTGAAAATTCTTGGCAGGTGCATAATTTTAGAGTGTTTGCATTGTCATGCACATTACAATTGTGCTTCAACAGCATATCTGCAAGTTTATATATCATTCTTTATCATGCAAACAAAAACATTTTATCCTTATTCTTCTCTGATCCTTTTTCCCCCCCTTCACATTTAGGGAACAGAAACCATAGAGGGGTTGGTTTTGAAGGTGCAAAGAACAAGTAGAGTTGTCCTAAGTACTGATTCTTTCAAGGAGATGAAAAAACTGAGACTTTTACAACTTGATCATGCTGTCCTAACTGGAGAGTATCAGTTTCTTTCCAAAGAACTGAGATGGATTCATTGGAAAGGATTTACCTTCAACTATATACCTGATGAATTTTATCAGGGAAATCTTGTTGTTATTGACGTAAAGTACAGCAGTATCAAACTATTGTGGAAGGAAACCAAGGTATAATATTTTCTTTTCAAACTCAACGGTTGATGGCAATAGTATTTGTTTCCTCTCTAATTTTTCTTTTGAACATTTATCTTCTTGCAGTTGTTGGATAAACTAAAAATTCTCAATGTCAGTCACTCTAGGTACTTGAAAAACACTCCTGATTTTTCAAAACTACCCAACCTACAAAAGCTTATTATGAAGGATTGTCCAAATTTGTCCGAGGTACACCACTCCATCGGAGATCTCAAGAATCTACTTCTGTTGAATTTGAGGGACTGTACAAATATTAGCAATCTTCCAAGGGAGATCTATAAAATGAAATCTTTGAAAATTCTTATACTTTCTGGTTGTTCAAAGATTGACAAGTTGGAAGACATGGGGCAGATGGATTCCTTGACAAGGCTGATTGCAAGAGATACATCTATAAAAGAAGTTCCCTATTCAATACTAAGATTAAAAAGCATTGCGTATATATCTCTATGTGGATATGAAGGTTTATCGTGTGATGTTTTTCCTTCTCTCATTTGGTCTTGGATGACACCAACCATGAAGTCGCTACCCTGTAAATCTCCATTTTGGGGCAGCTCGTTGTCACTAGTTTCCTTGGATGTAACGAGTAATAATAATAATATGGGCTATCAATCACCAATGCTTCAAAACCTTTCAAAAATTAGAAGTGTTTGGATTCAATGCCATTCGGAGATTCAACTTACTCAAGAATTAAGAAATTTTTTTGATGATCTATATGGTGTAAGTTTTATCAAGTTGGAAACAATATCACATGCATCACAAATCAGTAACATTTCTTCGAGATCACTTTTGATTGGGGTGGGAAGTTGCCAAATGCTCATCAACACTCTTGGCAAGAGCATATCACAGGTTCCTTCACAACCCTCTCTCCTTTCCTGACATTTAAGAGAACATGGGACACATTTTCATTTGCATTTTTTATTTCTTGAAAGCAATAGTTCATAAAGATATGAATTCATTTAAGTAATTGTAGGAAAAGGAAGGGCGTGAATACTCTACAATAATGGAGGATACCCCATTTTAAAGTCTAGATGACAAAACTCTTATCTGAAATTTGTATGATATGTATATGTATTACATAATCCTTTACATGTAGGAATCATATTGATCAACTGTACGCATAAACCTTTAATCACTTATGGTTGAAATTTAGATATATATTTGTAATTAACTAAGCATATATATGTTTATTATGATACAGGGTTTGACCACCAATAATTCTAGTGGTTTTTGTCTTCCTCCGGACGGCAATTATCCTTCTTGGTTAGCCTATACAGGTGAAGGACCTTCAGTAGTATTTCAAGTTCCTGAGAATATTGATTGTCACATGAAGGGAATAATTTTATGCGTTGTTTATTCATCAGCATCTGAAAACCGAGCAGCTGAATGTCTTACCAATGTCTTAGTCATTAATTACACAAAATTCACAATCCAAATATACAAGGGAGACACTGTAATGTCTTTTAATGATGAAGATTGGAAGGGTTTAACATCAAATCTAGGACATGGTGACAATGTGGAAATTTTTGTAGTTTTTGGACATGGATTGATTGTTAAGGAGACAACTGTCTATCTAATTTATGATGACCAGTTGCATACTACGGAATTTGAACAATCGACTATTATGGAAGTTGAGCCATCAGCCAACATGGAAATGGAGCCATCACCTAATGTGAAAGTGAAGGTGCAGTCATCACCTATTATGAAAATGGAGCCATTACCAAAGCCCAAAAAAACCATCTTTACAAGACTTGCAAAAACAATGACTGCATGTTTATGCTTTGAACCATCATAGAGATAAAGGTTTTAACAATTTTTTATATTAGAGTCCCTTCTTTCATGTTTTGCCAAAAAAATTAGCAAACAAACAAAAAAGGTTTATCCTTACTCTTTTCTTCTGTTTTTTTCTTCTTCTTTTCATTCATATGTAAGGGGACAAAAACTGTACAGACTACAGAGGGATTGGTTTTTAAGGAATAAATAATAAAGCTCTAGTTTACTCGAATTGGTGGTCTTATCCACTGTCTTGCTTTCATTGTATCTGATTAGAACTTTCTGTGGCCGGATGATGTACTTTTTCATGGTGTCCAGAGGCTGTTATGTTACTATATTTGCTAGTGCAAGAGATAATCTCTTCATGTTGTCAGCATGTGTTGCCAGCAGGCTAGGACTTGTTACCATAACATGAAGGATTGGGACTTAGACTTTCAATTTGTCTTTGCTTTTCTTTTCTGCCAAAGTTGCACTTGTAGCTGGTTTCTTGTTAGGAGGATGTAGTGTTGCTAGTTTTCTGTATTTCATTCATTAGTGCCGGTTGTGTTGGTGTTTTGTACTTTTGTATTAATCTTTTTGGCATCTATGCATTCCAGTTTACTCTTGAACATTAGTTTTTATATGAGAGATCACGCTTTACTCTCTCATGTATAAATTATACTCAAGAGGATTCATACCCAAAATTCTTGGTTTTTATTAACTAAAACTGTTGAATTTTTTTAGAAATGCCTTTATTTTTTATTGAATCTACAAAATGATTGAATAATACCATACATTAATATTTGAGACCCCTAGCTTCATGTGAAATTGCTATAATGAAATACAACATGGTATTGAAGTGAACGACTAGAAAAAAATATAGTTTTTGTGTACTGTTGTCTGTAGTTTGAGGAAGAATCGAAAATGCATATCCATTTTCATTTTCAGGGAAATTTTCACATGTAAATAATATGTTTGAACAAGAGTAGCTTGGTGTATCTCTATAACTTGACAATTATCACACATTTGTAGTAACTACGAACCAATGCTTTGTACAAAGTGATTTCTAGTTCTCTAATCCTGTCATCAGCAAAAGTGTAATAATCCCTCTTTTGTTATCCATAGGAAATAGGAGAATACACAGCAAGACAATAATTGTGTTTTTTCATCAACATAACATGTCACGGACAATCTCGTGCATCATCACAAATCTCTTCACATCCGAATTGATAAAAGTCATGGTAAAGTAGCTATATTACTATGATGAGTTCTGTTAGAACCACAAGACAGGTGATATGTTTTACAGCACCACTTATATTACATAGCAGGAATAACCACGATTTATGAGAATTGGAAGAAGCTACTATTCAAATTTCTTAATCAGTGATAAGTCGTTTAACATCTTCTCAATCGCTTCATCATCCTGAGCCCGTCCTCTTGTCTTCATGTTAAAAAATGACACATAACAGAAAAAGATGTATTAGTTGTTATTACACAAATATTGTGCATAAATCCAATAGAGGCCTACATTATCTCATCTCATTAGCAAAAGCATAAAAGTTAATGTTAGACCACAGCCCACATGTGAGACAGAAAATCAATAAGCATACTAGCATAGCACTTAACCATGTTTAAAAGTCCTATTATTTTAAGACCGCAATACGCAAGCGTGCAAGAATGTTTCAAATGTCAATCACCACATCAATTCTTCGAAGGCTAAACCCATGTAAAGGAAAGTTTATTATAATTGAACAACACACATACCCAATCAAACAATACCACTGTTTTAATAACTCTACATAAAATTTTAATAGAACACTATAAGAAGAGGATAAATTTATAAAACATCAAATTTGCTTTTTTAAAGCCTTTATTTCCCTCCTCTAATTAATTTTCAACCATGAAAGGAAGAATGAAAATTATTTAAAATTGATCTAAAATCACCACCCCTCTTCCACAAAACATCCTCTCTTTCCCGCTCAAAGAGGAAAAATTTAAAGAAAGGAGAGGCAAATTATTTCTACCTTGATAGATGGAACCATAGCAATAGCTTCTTCCACAGTTTCTGGGCAAAGATTTCCTAGTACACACAGCTGCAATAAACCCATTGAAACAGATAAGTGTATATTGTATGTAATATAATAACTCCTTTCCTTTACTCTGAATAAATTTTGTAGAGAATAAAGCATATTACCTCAAACTCAGCCAACTGATATCTTGCGAGAATTCTTATGTCAGTTAAGATCACAATCTGATGCAAGGCTTTGAAATTTCGAGTTTCATATTAGTCTTTTCCATAAAAAGGGATTAACACAGACTAATGGCTCATTTACTTTCTTAACACGTTTTACAATTTTCATTTGCAAAAATACATGTTCATTTTAAATTACTGCAATAAAGAGAAGATGAAAGATAAACTAGAAGAATGCATTTTTAGAAACAATGAAAACAACATTGACATTTTCAAAATTACTGAAAAGGCTATGTCTATTTTCTAAAACTCTAAAAGAAAATGGTGAAAAAAGTATTGAATCTATATTCTCTTCTGTTTATTAGTTGTAATGTAGTGAAAATGAAAGTAGGAAATATGCAAAGTACATGAGGCCTAATTCTCTCATGAGTATCATTAGGTACAAAAGTCCTTTAATGTATCAAAAGATAGAAAAGGATTTATACTTAAAAGAAAACCCAAAATCAAGGAAGACAACAAAAAAGTCAATCAAGAAATAAAAGAAAATGAGGTCAACCATTATTATTATGAAAGAACATGGCATGGACTCTAACACAATATCAATTGGAAGTAAATATATAAATGATGAGAAATAGAAAATGAGTTCATCAACTCAGTTTTGGAGGATACTCTCGAACTTGTCTAACAGCATCAGGATTTTTATAGCGGCTGAAACGCTTCACATACTGCAATGACTTTTCAAATACCCTGAAAAAATGCAGAGTAGAAAACATTACTATAATGTGCTAACACAACCAGCAACATTCATTGTTCCTCTTCCATTTCATATCAGTGTCAAATTCACCAATGGAAATATATTAATTGGGATTCGCAAATTCAAGGACATGGTATTTAATGTCAGTATTATTGCTTTTGCAGACACATAAGCATAACACTTCTTCCAGCAATTGTATCAAAATAGAAGATCTTGGAGGCATTAAACATAACAAATACATGCTTTATTTCAAGAATAAAAAGTAATTTCTACGGGGGCATTAAAAATGGTATGCATGAACTTTATGACACAACAAGAAGTGAACTTTGATAAGGGTTTGAACTCACTGAGAAACTTGATTCATGGGATCATCAGACGATTGCTGAAGCTGCTCATATTTGTGCTCCAGAATTAATGAGACTTCACAGTTCATCAAACACTTTGCTTTCAAAAACTCTACAAGGGGAAAAAACTACTTTAGTGTGAAAACAAAAAGGGACAACAATTATACCGAACTAACACATGTTCAAGCAATCTAACATGACAAAACACAATATCATCATATCAAAGAACTGATCAGATTTGGAATGGTGCAATAAAAGAGCTATCTTATCTGATCCCTCATATACTAGGCTACAGGCAGTACTCAACACAAGACAAACTAGTGAGTATAACAACAAAAAGAATAAGGACAGTAAAATTTAAAGTTTAATGGAGCCGAAGATAATAGAACATATTCACTTAGTAGTACTTTAATTCAAAGAGTTTAATAGAGGTCCATTGTCGATATAAAACTAGGAGTATTTCACACTGACATCCAATCAACTCATCTTAATGCACATAAGCCCATTTTAAATCTACATTTCAAAAAAATCGTCATGTACTTGATTCTCATTGGTTGCCGGTGTAAAACTAGGGATTCGATTCTCTATTCTTTCCATACCTTTCTCTCTATCTCTCTCTTGATTTACTTTCTCTAACTTAATTTTCCCTCCATTTTAAACATCATATCATATTTCTCCTATTTTCACTAATTTTCACCTAAAGTCACCTACTTTTCGCTCCAAAAGGTTGAGGATCCTTACCTGTCATCCGTAAAGCTAGTTTGCAATGTCTGCTCACATATCTCATTTTCACTTAATTCAAACATGAATTTATTTATATATAAAACTCATAAGTCATTGAATTGTTAGTGTTACATATTCCAATATAAACACTCATACATCGACACCATACCGTTGAAACACTAAATATCTAATTTTTCCAATGACTTGCACAAAAATCATTAATTGAATAATTAGGGTTTAAGAACGTAAAATTTTCAAATAAAGGGGTTTTAAAATTTGCTAATAATGCGATACATTGAAATTAAAGCAAAAAAGTAGACAAGGAAGAACGCAAATTGAGATTACCGTCTCCGATTTTGAGCTCAGCGGCGTTTTCTTCCTCTTCACCAGACATGATGATTTTGAAGATAAAGATTCAAACTTTCTCTGCTGAATTCGGTTGAGTAAGAAGAGAATATAAAATACCCAATCAGGTTAAACGCAGCGTTTATATAAAAACATGGCACGATTTTGTAGATTTAATTTAATTCTTTTTTTAAGATATAAAAATACAGAATTTTATTTTGGTACAATATTAGTAGGAATGTTTTTAATTTAGAGGAATACTGGTATTAACATTCTCTTTTGAATTTTTTTTGATATTTTTATTTTAATTTGATTTGATAAAATTTATGTGAATTTTACTATTTACTATTTTATACAGATGAGTAGATCTATTTTCAAAATAAAGAACTCATGTAAATTTCAATCATTTAAAAGAGAAATTTTATAGAATGTTAAGAAAAAAGTGTTGTTAGCCGCACTCCTCTTTAAATTAAATTTGTTTTTTATTTAATAATATTAGCATTTTCTGTAAATAGACATGACATATGTTTGGAATTGCGTTTAAGAGTGAGAAATACTTTACCGAAATTTGGGTGAGAATTTTTTTTTTTAAACAAGGGTGAAATTTCTTTAGAATATCAGGAATGCACAACTGTTAATTCTAATATGCATAAGTGATATATATTATATATGATTTTATGAGTCAAAACACAAATTTTATACGGGTAAATATTTACACTGCACATGCCCTAAAAACATGTTAAAAAATTAAAAGTAAAAATATTCACCTTAAAATTATATATTTAACTTTTTAAAATCAAAATATTATATTTGGTCAAAATAAAAAGTCAAAATATTATAAATTTTTAATTATAGAGTTTCTACTTTTCGAATTTTACATAATTTAAATGGAATATTAATTAAAAATAACTAATGTATTCAATCTTAATTATAGATTAGATACATTAGTTACTTAATAAATTTAAAAAATAAAAAATTATTTATAAATAAAGTCGAAGGAGTAAAAAATTGAATTAACCTACGAAACAAAACAAAGAAAGTACAGGCAAGGGTTATTGTGCATAAGGAAAATCCTTATGTAAGGTGCATAAAGTCTTCTCAGCCATTAGATTCAGTTTACACGTGTAATAATCTCATGCAATTCCTCAGCTCACACTCTCTCCTCTCTACGCAGACTCTCTCAATCGTTCGCGATTCAGACGAATCATCATTCATCCACACAAACTCATCATCATCAACATGATCCCTCTGATTCCAATCCCTCTGTAGCCAACGTCATCTCGATTCCATTCATCATCGGCGACGTCTCTTCTCCGACGAAATCCTTCTTTTCCGTCGAAGCCTCTTCTCCGATGAAATTTCTCGTAATTGCACGAAGTTTCAATTATCACTGATTTCTTCAATAATCTGCTTAATCGATTATTAGAAACTAATTAATTTCAATGAATTTTAATTTGTTCAGGTTTGAGTTTCAATTTTTGTGAATTTTTTATTACCTGATCTTGACTTCAATTGAGTCAAAACAGAGTTGATTTTGATTTTTAATCTCAGATCTAGTTTTTGTTTAATTTTTTATTTTATGTGATTTATTTTACGATTCTGATGAAATTATTGTCATTATATGATATCACCTAGTAGAAATTTTCAGAAATTTTAGAATGGAATGTTTATGTAGCAGTTATGATTAGTTCATACTTATGATTATGATTGAAATTTGGCATTGTGTGTTTTTGGTTAATTATTCTTTTAGATTTTGATTTATAACAACATTGTTGATTATTGATTTATGATTCAGATTAAGGAACAAGTGATGTAAAAATGAAGGTGTTTAAGATGGCATTAGTATCTGGTGGCAGCCGGTGACAACATTGACATGGTATCATGATTACTTGGTAAGCCAACAAAATGATGATGAAGGTTTTTATGATGATGATGAATTTGATGGTAACGATGTTGTTGATTTGTTGCCTGATGCTTTTGATCTTGATGTTGATGAAGATCTTTCTATAGAAGCTCAGCTTGAAGAGTTTATCAGGTCTTTTGAAGCTCAAGGTATATAATTGAGTGACATAATTCGGTCTTTGAAATTTTAAACATAAATGTTGTTGAATAGCCGCACTATAATGTACGAGAATTTGAACAAATTGTTATTAATTTTCTGTAATATGCGATTGACCACACTGGAAAATTGATTTGAATTTGGTTTTCGTTTTGCTTATTATCGGTTTCGATCTTTTCAGAGCAAACATTTGTGGAGGCAAATAAATTTACTGGATGAGTCAAAGATGGAGTTGCTAGCAAGCTACGAAAGAAGCCGAATGCGATGATCTTGCTTTAGTTTTTGGTTATTTATCTAATGTACTATAACTTTCTGTAACTTTTGTATAGGCAAAGTTTCAACTTTAAGTCATTACTTCTTACCAAAATCTATGGTAAATAGAAAGAAGGAAAGATAAAATGTAAAAAATATTTCAAGTACTGATGTTGTAATAAGTGATATGATAAAATGAGAAAAGAGAAAAACAAGTCAGGATTTCTTTACTCATAAATTTTTACTTATTTTCAAAATGGATCCATTAATATTTTTACTCATATATTTGTTTTTGTGTTACTGAGTAAAGGAGATAACAGCACAGCTCAAGTTTGCATCTATTTTTTTCATTTTCATATAAATCAACTTGAGAATTCTTGACATGTTGTCGCGCCGTGAAAATTGTCCGAGCGTATTAACACTCGAAATGACATAGAGTAACCACCGAATTTTATTTATTTCCAGAGGAAAAGGAAAATATCGATAAAACCTTGAAAGCAACGGAGAGACGATCATTGCAACCATCTTCGGAAAATATTGCTTTGCCAAATTACTGATATTGTTGTATTCATATATGTTGCATTAATATTCGACATAGTTTTTTTTCCTATTTTAGACTATTGAAACCATTAGACCGTGCTAATTGTTTCATTGTATAATATCTTGAAACCATTTAACAATATTAATGGTTTCAACCATTTAACAATATTTATGGTTTCAAAGATTTATTTTACTATTTTAGGGTATCGAAACCATTAGACCATACCAATGGTTTCACTAAATAACATCTTAAAACCATTTAACAATATTAATGGTTTCAAAGATCTTTTTTACTATTTTATCTTGAAACTATTTAACAATATTAATGGTTTTAAAAAATATCCATTTTACTATTTTAGGGTACCGAAACCATTAGACCATACTAATGGTTTCACTGTATAACATCTTGAAACCATTTAACAATATTAATGGTTTCAAAGATCTTTTTTACTATTTTAGGGTATCAAAACCATTAGACCGTACTAATGGTTTCACTGTATAACATCTTGAAACCCTTTAACAATATTAATGGTTTCAAATATCTGTTTTACTATTTTAAGGTATTGAAACCATTAGACCATACTAATGGTTTCACTGTATAACATCTTGAAACCCTTTAAAAATATTAATGGTTTCAAATATATATTTTACTATTTTAGGGTATTGAAATCATTAGACCATACTAATGGTTTCACTGTATAACTTCTTGAAACCATTTGACAATATTAATGGTTTCAAATATTTATTTTACCATTTTAATGTATTGAAACCATTAGAACATACTAATGGTTTCAGTGCATAACATCTTGAAACCATTTAACAATATTAATGGTTTCAAATTTATTTTTTACTATTTTAGGGTATTGAAACCATTAGACTATACTAATGGTTTCACTGTATAACATCTTGAAACCATTTAACAATATTAATGGTTTCAAAGATCTTTTTTGTATCGAAATCATTAGACCATACTAATGGTTTAACTGTATAACATCTCGAAACCATTTAACAATATTAATGGTTTCAAATATCTGTTTTACCATTTTAGGGTATTGAAATCATTAGACAATACTAATGATTTGACTGCATAACATCTTGAAACCATTTAACAATATTAATGGTTTCAAGATATTTTTTATGGTTTCGGTCATAATCATTATTTAAAACAATTTAACAATAATAATTTAATTGTTCTTTTATTTTATTAAAAACCATTGCACAATTATTTTGGTTTGACATACAAGACTATCAAAACCATTTAAAACACAATTATTTTGTTTCCAAAGTGATTTTGAAAAAGCGAGACAAAGGTATAAATTTGTTTTACAACGGAAGAAACGAAAGAAAGATGATGAAGTTTTACAAAAATAATGGTTTTAAATGTTTATCACATTTGGTCTTTTTTTTTATTACAAAATCATTAGACAATTATTTTAGTTTCACATAGAAGATTATCAAAACCATTAAACCATATTGACGGTTTCAATAACTCAAAATATATCATATGAAGGAATTCATCATAAACTTCATACAAATCCAAAAATTCAACATCTTTATACAAACTCAATAAAAGCTAATAGAAGAACTATAGCCCAAAAATTCATCAACATTAGTATTCATTGAATAATCTTAAATATCAGGATGGACGAGCTAGCTTTTAAAGCATTTCTTCTTCTTTTGCTATGCACTGAACTCATAAGCTCATAGACCTTCGGTGTGCTCATCTTCTTTCGCCAGCAGTCATGCTGATCAGTCTGTTGGAACCCATCGATGACCTCTAGGAGCTCCTGATAGACAAGTATCTCCCATTCAAAAAACTCCCTTCTCCAAGTATCTCCCTTCTGTTGGATTATTCTCATTGTTTACCGAAAACTATACCGATTAAGAATTAAAAAAATATAAGTAATAAACAAAATCATAACACATAAATGAGCAGTGAAAAAGAAATATAATATTCAAATATATCAGAAGCATAGAAGTTAGAAGGGATAAAATCTTACTTTTCTTTGAGAGGGTCAGACATTCACGAAGAAAACTTAGATCGTAATAAAGGCAAAGAAGAGAACTATCGAGCAGAATAATTGTGCTCGTGCAAGGACCATCTGAGACAAACCACGAACAAGAGTAAAGACATGCTCTAGTTCTCACAATGTTATTTTGCTTCTCTATTTCTCACAACTCAACAAGAATCTCAATAGCTACTTGCTCAACTTTTGAAGTGCAGTTTCATTTATAAAAGCACATAATCAATGTCATGATTCTATCATAGAGTACCTACTAAACATATGACGTAATCAAATGTAACATTTCCCAAATAGATGTTCAAATTCCTAAACTCCTAAGGAAATTTACCCACCAGTTGATTATCTTCAATTACCTAGAAAAATGAAGTAAAGTAAATTCATTTCCAAAACAAAGATACTTATGATACAAATAGATATCAACTCAGAAGCAACTCAATTTAGACATGTTTCCAAGTACATGCATTACTAAAAAGCTCATGAAAGAAAACCATCTACATTTTTATTCACATTGAAGGGACACTTACATTCTTTACAGTGAAAGATAGTCTTTCTAGTATAAGAGGAATTGGTTCCACTAACTCATTCTCACTCAAATCCCTACAATAATATCAGGATCCAAAATAGGCAAAATGGAAGTCGATATCTAAACAGTAATAATAATGACACATAAGTATATTGCAATAAGAAGCTAAAAAACTTATCATCTCATGTATCAGTTCAGCTCAACAAAAAAACAAACACATAGCATGCATAAATTAGAAAATTTCAAATAGGGAAAAATTTAAAACCTCAGAATCCAAAGCATCGCTGGTTGCAACTTTTCATGCTCTACAAATAAAAACACAAATAATTTCAATTAATTAAAACAATAAAGTCAGGGATTCATATAAATTGGGAATTAAGATGGTATATTAGAGAAGGTGTGTAACCAAGGGTTTTCAATGTCCAAATGTGTGTTGAAGATGATGATTCCGTGTGATGATTTGCGTGTTGATCGCCATGAAGGTGAGGGCGAGTTCATAAGATTGAAAACGATGGAAGATGATTATGGGTTCGTAAGATTCGTATGATTTTTGTGTTGCTGAGTTTGTGGGGGGTGTATGAAAAAATGGGTTGGGTGGCAAAGCAATTAAGTTGGACAAATTGGTAAATGGACTTGGTTTATAGATGGTACATAAACAATCTTATGTATCATAACCGATCCCGAAAGTCCAGCATTTTTTTTTTTTTTTTTCCCGGTGTGAATTGACAGAAATATTAGCGAATAGCGAGTGAACAAGTCATCGCTCGCTCGCTCTTTTTCCAAAACTCCTTCTTACCTTCTTCTTTCTCGGTACTCTCCTCCGTTTCTTCTTCTTCTTCTTCTTCTTCTTCCTCCAACTTTCTCCATTCTCAATCTCTCTCTCTTTTCTCATACACATTTTCATTCATCATTCACATTATTCAAATCACTCTTTCATTCCCATCAAAACAATACTCCTATTTCTCATATATATATATATTGTCTGAGAAAGAGATACTAACACAAAATGGCGCCAAACCCTGCGACGGTGAAACAAGCGGAGCTTTTGAGAAACGACGGAAACAATTACTTTAAGAAAAGCCGTTTCGGTGCCGCCATCGATGCTTACACTGAGGTTTTCATTTTAACTTTATTTCATTATTTCTACTAACCCTTTTGTTTTTTTCATCGCAAAGATCAAAACTTTCTTCACTTTCTTATATGGGTTTTTCTTTTATAGGCAATAACGCTTTGCCCTAATGTTCCGGTTTATTTTACGAATCGTGCTCTGTGCCATCTCAAGCGCAAGTACGTTTTTTTTATCAATTTTGTTCCTCTTTTTAGGGTTTTTTATTTTAGAATGCAATTGTGATTGTGGTTTATTATTAGGGTTTTATTTCTGTTTGCAATTGGGATTGTGATTTCTCATTAGGGTTTTAATTTCTGTCTGCAATTGAAATTTTGGTCTAAACATTGTGATTTGGAAGGTTGTATTGGTTTTCTTCAATTTTAAGTTATTTTTTATTCTTATGTAGTCGCGACTCGAGCCCAATTTTGTAAATGGAAGCCATGTTTTTATTGTGTTTGGTTTGTTTGTAGGGAATGGGAGAGGGTTGAGGAAGACTCTAGAAGGGCAATTCAGCTGGACAGCAATTCGGTTAAGGTTATTGCGAATTGTGATTGATCTGTTTGTAATTTTGTAATTCCTTTTGTCTCGCACATGGTTGATTTAATGGCTTCATTCATTGGTTAGGCATATTGAATTTCATTTTGAATTAGTTTGTTTGCACATTTAGTTGTGTGATCGGATAGGCTTATTTATGCGTATGGATACTAAATTGCTTGATGACAATAGATTCTTGAAACGTTGAGTGTACTACTCTAAGAAATCATCATTGGTCACATTTTTAAGAATTATGATTGTATCAGATATCTATCCTAGTGGGGCTCTCATTACATTAATCCTTTTATCTCAATTGCTATCAAATAACTACTCAATCTTTTTCCATATTTTCCTTTATGCTCAACGCAAAGTTTTAGTAGGTTTCTGGATGCATCAACTGTGATTTTCAAATGAATTTCATGAGTTCTACTATTTCTTTCTGGCTATTATTTCTTGAATGCAATACTGTTGGTCTTTGATAAGTTGTCTTGTCACATAGGTTGTATAGAAGTGCCATTTTAAATCACAAGTACTGCCTTTTTTCGCTTTCCTTTTTTAATTTACAGGTTGTCCTAGTTTGAGAAACAAGAATTTTTCCTATCTCGTTTAATAAAAAATTTACCAGTCTGGTTTTCATATGTTTTTGGCTCAATATTCTGTGTAGGAAGAGTACAATCAGGGATTGGGAGTCTCTTGTTTGTATTTTTTTTTATGCTGGTTTGTGACATTCTAAATTCTTTCTGTTTTGGGATAAAACTGTAGAAGCTTTTATGCTTTTTATTTTTTGACTAAATGCTTTTGTATTGATAAGCTATCTTTGCTATCAACCTCTAAGATGATGTACAGGTGTCCAAACATTCTTGGAAAAAAACCTCGACTTAATTTTATTTTCATTTTTAGATTTGTATATCTTAGTAGTGTCTCAATGATGCTGATTTGTGCCTAAACCAAACACAACTTTGGGGGATCTAATACATTAACTATTGTGTGTATATTGCTTGCTTTGAGTTAGTTTTGGAAGGAGATTCTATATCAAGTTATCAACTTTAATCCATGGATACAGTAATTGTTTATTGAATCGATATCCAATGTTTGGTGAAAGTGAAACCACTTGCTGTGTGAAAGTGTTACTCATTTTATCTTATATTTACTCCTAGTTTATCCTGTAAAATGGTTGCATCTTTGTGCTTTATTTTGATTATCTTGTTTCCAGCTGAATCTTCTTTCATATATATATTTCAGGCACACTATATGTTGGGTCTTGCGTTGCTACAGAAACAAGAACTTACGAAAGCAATCAAAGAATTGGAAAAGGTTTGAATTCATTACCCGGGTTTATTATTCTTCAGTTTAGGACATGTGTTTTCATTGGTGCCATTTTGAATGAATCTTAATTTGGTTAAGGCTTCTTAAAACTAGATAATATAGCTGCATATTTTATATTGTAAGTGTCATTATAGTATGTATGCCTTCATTTAGCTCAAAGTGGCACATCCTAAGGCACACATGCACGATATATTAAAACAGTCATTGGGTTTGAGGGATATAAGCTACATGTCAAAATATCATCTTATAGGCGACAGCACAAGCCCTAACCTACTCATTCATACACTTGCCAGTCGCTCCTATTTTCTTTCACACTAAAGGGAAATGTGAACCAATTTTAAGCCAAAAGTTTTGCCTTATGGCATGGAGGCTTTTCTGTCTCTTCATCTCTCTAATTTATAAACTCGCTGGCCACCCTTATTTTCTTTTAGTAATATTGCAAGTTGCACTGCCATGTTCAGTTCTGTTGGGTTGAAATTTGATGAACAAAGGCCAAGTGGTGGTGGGATCCATGAATTTCATGGGAGAGATAGTTTGGCACTCGTTTTTAGTTAATTTCTAATATTTGCTTGCTTGGGTTTTCTTCTCTCTGGATTTGCTTTCTTTTTATTACCCAATTTTACTTTTGTTTTTTCACTGTATTTAAAATTTTAAATGTGAAAGAAACGTTCGTTTGAGAATATTGCATTACTATTGAGCTGTTTAGGTGTGATACATTTTTATGAGATATTAACATTGACTTACCCTTATTTTTCAAATGATTAATGAATCTATGGTTGTTTGTGGTCATAATTAAGGCTTTGAATCTTGGGAGAGGGGCCAATCCAAAGGGCTATATGGTAGAAGAAATATGGCAAGAGCTTGCAAAGGCAAAATACCAAGAGTGGGAACGTTCTTCGTCCCAGCGATCTTGGGAATTGCAGAGCTTAAAGTATGTTTTTTTTGATGATTGTCTCAAAATTGCTGATCATCGATTATTAACTACTGCGTAGTTTTCTTCAACAGCCAAGTCTCAACTATTTATTTTTTAATGAATATGTTGTGTTATCATGTAAAGTGTTATTATCGCAATATGTATTTGTGTCTCAGAGAAGCTTGTGAGTCTGCTCTAAAGGAAAAACATTTTTTCGAACTCTCTGAGATGGAAGGATTTGTAGATGATGCTACTACTTCCCATTCGAAACAGTTGGAGGCTTTAGACATAGTCTTCAAAAAAGCTGCAGAGGATGACACACCTTCTGAAGTATGTACATCACTTTGCTTTTTATATTATAGGTTTGAAAAGTGATTAATATGCTATCAATCACCCAAATTGGCTTGTTGAATCTAACAGGTGCCAGATTATCTATGCTGTAGAATAACCCTTGATATTTTTCATGATCCTGTAATCACTCCAAGTGGAGCTACATATGAGAGGGCAGTGATTCTTGAGCATCTTCAGAAGGTAATATGTTTTGCATGATTTTATTGACTGTGTCAAAAGTTTTCTCGTGCATGCATTTAACCGGTCTCGTCATAGGTGGGTGAATTTGATCCGATAACGAGGGAACCACTTGATTCATCGCAACTAGTACCAAATTTGGCCATTAAGGAAGCAGTCCAGGAATATTTGGACAAACATGGATGGGCTTACAAGATAGATTAACAAAAGATTTAGTTACAAATTAATAGTTTATGGCAGATTTTGTTTGTTCAGCAAATGCAGCAGAATGCTGGTCCTTTACTGTGTAAGTTTGGCTAATTCATCTGTCAAGTCCATCTTAATATGAAGTGTACATATATGGTTTTGACTTTGACATTTTGTGTAAATAGTAGTCTACTCGAATTTGTGTATACAGCAAGTGCCTGGTGAAACTTACCATTTCATATGCTTAGAAGTGATTATCAAACTAATTAATTTGGCCAATTTACTTGTGTTTCTGCTTTTGAGAGAATAAAAATAACATTGAATTTGAAGAATTCATCTAAGCTCTCTAAAATCCCCCCTTCAATATATTTGTTTTTGATCCAAAATAAACTCTCCAAAGCTCTAACTTCTTTTCTTACTTTTGAAGTGGATGAGAGATGTGGTAATATAGCTTAATTGGTTGGGCCAAATCAATGCCAAAGTCACCAAGGCAAGCACTTTGTGCTTAAATGTTCATTTAGTTTTGCAATGATAAAAATCTATTTTCAATAAATTAATTTATGCCTATAGGTATATGTTATGTTAGAACTAGGTGTTGAATATTAATTTGCACACCCAAAAAATGAGGTTACTATTAATGTGAAGAATACAATAAGATTCAATGAAAAGATAATAATTTTGATTACCAAATTATCAAAATCTTCATGTACCAACAAAAAAAATTCAAAATTTTCAAACTCTTAAGATATTATGATCAACAGATTGCTATAGGAGAAATGGGATTAAAAAGAGAAACACAACCGTTCCAAACTTTCTGACTCCTTTGCCAAATTGAAACTTTGTTTGCTTTGTATTTTTGAGATTCCAAAATATATTTTGTCATATCATAATGGCAACGATGACCCAATTCTTTGACAAGTATAGAGCAACAAGTATTACTAACCGTTTGATGACCAATAAATACACTAAAGAAAACCTCACCACCACATAGTGGGAATAATTTCTTTGCACAATTTGTCAGATATTGTTCATAAGATGACAATGGTCTCTCTGCATAAGTGCTTTTAGTGGGAGATGAAATACCATTTTCAACTAACATAGCAAAACAAATAATTGCTACAAGTGACAAACTAAAGGTGTGGAATGAAGCCATGACCAAAATAATTGGCATTGATTTTTGCAAGTTTTTTAAAAACTTCCATAATTCAATTCTCATGTTACATTTTTGAGTCATTAGTTTTTTTATATACACCCATTTGAATGGAGCTGGGATCCTGGAGATTGTATATCTAGATGAGGGTGACCTTTCCGGGTGATTTTAGTTTTACTTTGGAGTCGTTTGTGTTGCAATGTTTGCTTTTCTTTTGGAGATTTTGGTTTTGAACCCGATTGTGACGGGTTCCAAGCGAGCTTCTTCGGTTCTCTTTAAAGTTTTTTGTACTTCTTACTACTCTTGAACTTGTTATAGAGTTGATAAAAATAAAATTTGCAATGTCAAAAAAACAAAAATGTTTTACTATAGAAATTAGATGTTAAAATTTTAAATACAAATTCATTTTTACATAGTGTAGGTAAAATTTGTTACCATAAATTTCCAGGACAAATCTTCTATTGTTAATTTGTTATCCATAGAGTAGACAATGTTTAAATGCATGTTTTAAGTGAAATATTTTACATTAAAAAGTTTGATAACTGAAAGTCAAAATTACGTTTAGAGTCAAATAAGAGTTTGATAACTGAAAGTCAAAAATACGTTTAGAGTCAAAATTACGTTTGATAACTGAAATATTGCAAACGCCTCAAATAAGATTGTCGGTTTTGTTAAACAAAAATAAAAAAATTGCCGATTTTGGAAATCTTATTTGAGAATAAAGATCATGTATTAGATATGTAACAATGAACATCAGAGTCTAACACAAGTGATTGATGTGCAGTGTGCGTGTGTTATAAATATAAACTATGAGATACAGAGTTTGATTCATACCGACTAACAAGATGAATAAAATGAAGTTCAAAGCATACCAATTCAAAATAAATCATCCAGAAGTGCATGTTTTAGTTAAATAACATAAGCTTAGGGTGCTCCATGCATAACCTAGTTTAGCTGTGACAAAGAACTGAGCAAAATACATGCGTCTAGACCAAGAATTGGCCACCCGAGCTAAAGCATGAGCCGCCATGTTCGCTTGTCGCCTAATAAACTTAACATCAAAGTTCATATTACAATGCAATAAAGCCTTAGTAGCTAAGATAATAGAGTTTAACTCCGATGAGCCACTAAATTGAGCATGAATTGCATCCACCACGACCTTAGAATCACTTTCAAACACAATATTAGACCATCCTCTTCTAGTGACCTCTTGCATTGCTTCCAGAACAGCATTTGCTTCACTCTCTGCAACAGTAAGATGTTTGATTGCATTTATTAAAAAATGATAAATGGCAATAAAGTCTTGATTAGTTAATTTACATTTATTATTTTCTTACATACATATGACATTTCCCTATTTATTTTACCTCTTTTTGTACATTTTACGATAAATGTTATGATAAAACTTAAATAAAGTATCTCTCTTAAGGGATAAACTTGTGAAAATAATATCCACTATCAAAAAATTTATTAATATTTTTCACTTTCTTAATTACCGTAATTTGATCAACATGATTATATAATTAGGGACAGAGGTAGTATTATAAAATCTAGGAGGACAAAATCTCAAGTTTATAAAAGTTAGGTGGTCAAAAGTAGAATTTAGCCTAA
Source organism: Trifolium dubium (assembly GCA_951804385.1). Classification (NCBI taxonomy): domain Eukaryota; kingdom Viridiplantae; phylum Streptophyta; class Magnoliopsida; order Fabales; family Fabaceae; genus Trifolium; species Trifolium dubium. The sequence continues at coordinate 1,396,576 of OX638073.1, read as the reverse complement.
TAACAGTTAGTATGTTTTTGGTATATAAAACACCATATTATTCGTTAATTATGTTAATATTTGATTGAAAAATACATTGCATAACCATATGATTCTATAATCTGCATCATCTATATTATTCTATAATACTTAAACAAGTTAGTACACATCAAATATGAAGACTTTGATTTGTGCAACTGATAAGTCTTGAAGTTTTATTATTTACAATTTACTGGATATATTGGTTAGTCTTTTGTGATGAACTTTCCTGTATTTTGTAACTGAGTGTGTTTTTTTTTTTTTTTGAACTCCTAACAAAATTTTTATTAATAGGCAATAATGTAGAACAAGGAGTGCCACACATGCCGGGCAAGAGCAACATAACACACAGAAAAACAAAATACCTCACCAACAACAAAAAGACAAGCACACAAAGGCACCCACCAAAGCAATAACAAACAGAGGCGTGGGGGTAAAAGGCATCAACCAACAACAACACTATCAAGTGTCAAGAACAAATACATAAAATGAAGAAAAACAAACATGATCGCATAAGGACAAAGCAGCCCAACAAAATCAACAAGCAGTACCCACTCAGCAGCAACAGCAGGGCTGAAAACCACACCAGCTAAAAACAAAACTCCCAGGGCAGCAGCGAACACTTTATATAATTATTATTCTTTAATCATACACAATTAACACTTTATGCATCTATCAGAAACTGAACTGGAGTTTAAAGAAAGTAATTCTTATTTATGGAATGTCGAGAAGTTCATACATTTGGAAGCACTTCACAACCCTCGTAACGAGTTTATTCTGAATGATACTTGTATTATTCAAGCTCGGATTATTTCTATCCAGGAAAGATTTGATAGAAGACAAGTAATTGATCAAGTTCATGAAGTTGTTGAGGTAGATTGTTCGCCGGCACAATCATTTTCTATCAAGGAAATCTCTACAACGCCTTCATGCAACAATTTAGTCGATTTCAAGGGTTTAGGCAGAGTAGAAAAAGAATTTGTTCTCTGCTAGAGGATGTATGTTCACGACATCCGGGGCTTATTGACAACCAAAGGAAGTGAAAGCGAGCTCCTCAGTTTACTGAATGGGCATTTAGTGCATTAGGCCGAGTTCTACATTTTCTAAGCACTAAAGAGGCATAGATATGAATGAAGATGGTTGTCATGATCTTCAAATTTTATGGGAAGAACTTGATACTTTTGGTTTTGATTTTCTATAAAATTTGAAGATCATGACAACCATCTTCATTCATATCAATCGCCTCTTTAGTGCTTAGAAAATGTAGAACTCTGCCTAATGCAATGAATGCCCATTTAGTAAACTGAGGAGTTCGTTTTCTCTTCCTTTGGTCGTCAATAAGCGACGGATGCCGTGAACATACATCCTCTAGGAGGAGAACAAATTCTTTTTCTACTCTACCTAAACCCTTGAAATCAACTAAATTGTCGCATGAAGGCGTTGTAGAGATTTCCTTGACAGAAATTGATTGTGCTGGCGAACAATCTACCTCAACAACTTCTTGAACTTGATCAATTAATTGTCTTCTATCAAATCTTTTCTGGTTAGAAATAATCCAAGCTTGAATAATACAAGTATCATTCACAACAAACCCGCTACTAGCGTTGTGAAGTACGTCCAAATGTATGAACTTGTCAACACTCCAGCAATAATGATTACTTGCCTTGAACTCCAGTTCAATTTCTGATAGATGCATAAAGTGTTAATTGTTGTTGTTATGAAACATACCTTTCACTATTGTGAGTGAGGAAACAGCTTGATTAGTAAGAGCCAACTCAAGATTTACATATCTTTTAGGAAAGTTGGTAATATCACTAATATTCAAATAAATTGATAATGACAAGTAACCTGGGCTGTTCTTGTTCCCATTTGGATACATAATAATCCTCCTGAAAACAATATCCAAAACATTAAAACAAATTAATGCAACAAAAACATGACAATGATGATTCAAATTCACTAATATAATGCACCAACCATGGATATTCACCGAGGACAAAACTCTCTGACTATGTCTTAGAATCATATTTAGAGAAGTTCTCAATTGCCCATGTGAATTGCTCATTCTTCCAAGGGGAATTCTCAAATTTTTTAACCTTTGCGTGTTGATTCTCCATATCTCAACAACCTAACTGCTTCAACTCCAACACTATAGACAAAGAAATATTATACTAAATTACAAAGTAGGAAGATAATGCTTCAAAAAAAAAAAAGTAGGAAGATAAATTCTTTATTAGGTCAACATGATATTTTTATTTTAAATTTTGAATGTAAACCTTATCAACTAGTTGTAGATCATTAATTATCATTTAATTATGATGTATGATGCAGTTTAGTTTTAGCTTTGTTATTGTAATAATCCATGAAATACAGACATCGAACACGACACAAACACGTGACATTTTGATACGATGCAATAAGAAAAGTCACAAAATAAAAAACTATCAAAAGATTATAAAAAAACCAACAAAATACAATAAGAAAAAGATTTCTTACAACACTCAAAATATAAATTCAAGTATACAAAATTTGAAATTATCATGTGCAGAAAAGTCATATACCAGCAACTTATTCATATAACATAAGCTTATTCATATAACTTGAAAATAACAGTTTTTCATCATGAAGCAAGCAAATCTCATGCGTATTGCCACTTGAATAACTAGAAATAATCAAGAACTTAAGTATATGATAGTCAACTTCGCAGCACCTTCGGCAAACAAACACATACAAATGAAAGATAAGAATCATATCAATTACCACAAGACAAAGAATCAATAGAATAAAGAAAAACCAAAAGAACAAACATATTCAACGGTTCTTAAATAATCCCATACATATAAAAAAGGGCATGTCTACATGTCAAAATATCTTTATGTAAACACAATCGAACACGAGCACGAGCACGAAGCTTAGAACAAGAACAAGAACAGAACAGAACGAGCACGGCCACGAAACAGAACGAACGAGAACAGAAACGGCATAGAGAATATGTGTTTAGGGGGGGCACACGGCGGTAGGGTTCTCACAATAGGGTTTGTGGTGAAGAATATGTGTTTAGGGCTGAAGTGGATTTTTTTTAAAACAAACAAGAGTAGTATTTCATTAAAATATTACTAAATGATAAATAATTATATTCAACGACAATTTTTTTTTTCTGACAAATATTGTACTTGTTGTAATGATACGGATCATTGAAAATAATAATTGCCGGTTTTGAAAATCTTATTTAAAAATAAAGATCATGTATGACTATGAGTAACAATTAAATCTAACGCAAGTGATTGGTGTGCAGTGCGGTGTGTGTGAATGTTACAAACTCTGAGATGCAGAGTTTGAATTACACCGATTATTCAAAATAATAAATCATTCAGAGATGCATGTTTAATAAACATTGTTAAATAACATAAGTTTAGGGTGTTTAGCTTTCATACCAAAAAAAAAAACATAAGTCTAAGGTGTTTAGCTTCCATACCAAAAAAAAAAAATATAAGTCTAGGGTGCTCCAAAACCTAGTTTAGCTGCAATAAAAATCATGTTTAATAAATGTAACACAAGTCTAGGGTGCTCCATAACTTAGTTTAATTAGCTGCAACAATTCATGTTAATAAATAACACAAGTCTTCTAGGGTGCTCCATAACCCAATTTAACATACAAATCTTTTTCGTCAAAGCCTTTTTTCTCTTCAATCCACTGTTTTGTTGTCATTGTAAGACGTCTCTCTTGAGTTTCTTTGTCCTTCCTCAACTTTTCCACAGTTTCATATTTCTGAACTAAAAATTTCTTGTTAATTGCAGCTTCAACAAAAGACTTCAACCAGGATAAATCAAAACCAAAAGTATCAAGTTCTTCACATAAAATTTGAAGATCGTGACAACCATCTTCATTCATATCTATCGCCTCTTTAGTGCTTAGAAAATGTAGAACTCGGCCTAATGCACTAAATGCCCATTCAGTAAACTGAGGAGTTCGCTTTCACTTCCTTTGGTTGTCAATAAGCCACGGATGTCGTGAACATACATCCTCTAGCAGGGGAGCAAATTCTTTTTCTACTCTGCCTAAACCCTTGAAATCGACTAAATTGTCACATGAAGGCGTTGTAGAGATTTCCTTGACAGAAAATGATTGTGCTGGCGAACAATCTACCTCAACAACTTCATGAACTTGATCAATTACTTGTCTTCTATCAAATCTTTCCTGGATAGAAATAATCTGAGCTTGAATAATACAAGTATCATTCAGAATAAACCCGTTACGAGGGTTGTGAAGTGCTTCCAAATGTATGAACTTCTCGACATTCCATAAATAAGAATTACTTTCTTTAAACTCCAGTTCAGTTTCTGATAGATGCATAAAGTGTTAATTGTGTATGATTAAAGAATGATAATTATTGTACCAAAAAAAAAAAAAAGAATGATAATTATATAAAGGAAAAAAAATGGATGTATCCATTAACACACTCAGTCACAAAATACAGGAAAGTTCATCACAAAATACTAACCAATATAACCCAGTAAATTGTAAATAATAAAACTTCAAGACTTATCAGTTGCACAAATTAAAGTCTTCATATTTGATGTGTACTAACTTGTTTAAGTATTACAGAATCATATGGTTATGCAATGTATTTTTCAATCAAATATTAACATAATTAACAGATGTTATGGTGTTATTAGGCTAAATTTTACTTTTGACCTCCTAACTTTCATAAACTTGCGATTTTGTCCTCCTAGATTTTGTAATACTACCTATATCCCTAATTATAAAATCATGTTGAATAAATTACATAATTAAGAAAGTGGAAAGTATTAATAAATTTATTAATGGGGGATATTGTTTTGACAAGTTTATCCCTTAAGAGAGATAATTTCAATATGTTTTATCATAACATTTATCGTAAAGTGTAAAAAGAGAGGTAAAATAAGTAGGGAAATGTCATATGTATGTAAGAAAATAATAAATGTAATTGAAAATTGCAATAAAATCTTATAAAAAAAAGGGACAAAAAATTTATCGAACAAGATCTTATAATTAGGGAGGGACGAAGGTAGTAGTATTTTTGGCCCCCTAACTTTAAGTCTTTACAAAAGATTGATCCTGTTGAATTTGACTAAGCTAAAATGCACACATGGTCAATGACTTACATTCTACGTGTATGTTGACTTGTCAAAATCAATGAGACCAACCTTTTACCTTTGGAGATAAATTAAATTAAGAGGCCAAAAGTGCTATTAAAAAGTTAGAAGCCAAAAATGGGTTATTATGAAACATACCTTTCACTATTGTGTTTGAGGCAACAACTTGATCAGTAAGAGCCAACTCAAGATTTACATATCTTCTCCAACTTTTTTGAAAGTTGGGAAGAGCACCAATATTCAAAAAAATTGATAATGACAAGTAACCTGGGCTGTTGTTTCTCCCTTTTGGATACATAGTAATCCTCCTGAAAAAAATAATCGAAAACATTAAAATAAAAATGCAACAAGAACATAACAATGATGACTCAAATTCACTCATGCACCAACCATGGATAGCCACCGAGGACAAAACTCTCTGAATGTGTCTTGTAATAAGCATCATATTTAGAGAAGTTCGTAATTGTCCATGTGAATTGCTCCTTCTTCCATGGGGATTTCCTAAATTCATTACCGTTTGAGCGTTGATTCTCCATCTCAACAACCTAACAGCTTCAACTCCAACACTATAAACAAAGAAATATTATATTAATGTACAAATTAGGAAGATAATTTCTTTATTAGGTCAACATGATCCTTGTAATATAATTTTGAATGTAAACGTTATCAACTAGTTGTAAATCTAACATTATCATTTAGTTATAATGTATGATGCAGTTTAGTTTTAGACTTTTAGCTTTCCGGTTGTTTAGTAACAACCTATGAAGCTAAAACACCGAATACAATACTGACTTGTTGGCGATATGATACAAAAAATATCTCACACTACTTGGAAATCGAAACTAAAAAAAAATTATGAACAATACTGCATGCATATATAAATTCATTGGTGTGTCCTTGAAGTAGGAACAAAAACACTTTTGAAAGAGTAAGATAGATTTATAAATTAACTTCCATTTTTTTAGGCATTTGTGAAAAATACTAAAAATTTCAAGAAGTACAAAAAGTACTCCATCCACAAGTCAGATGAACAATAAACAAACTCAAGCCGAAAAACAACCAAGCGAAACGGTCCGGATAACTAAAAAAGAAAGCCCTGCACAAATTCAACAGCTAATAATTATTATATAATTTTAATAAAACTCATCAGCTTTACTTATGTTATTAAGTTACTATATTGCATGCACAAAGCTTAAATTAGTAAAACGTCAAAGTACTATAATCACACTGGTTTGACTACGGATTCATATCCAACAATGTGTGCATGCATCAAACATAGCTTTATGTATGTATCAGACATTTTATCAAACACTAATACATTATAGAATCCACGTGTAAAAATTGGTTTGAAGATTAGATATACCTCTTAGATGCAGAAGGATATTATGATTCAATTGCTCTGCAACAAAACAAATTTACATTAGTAATAAAAAATAGAGGGAATGTTCAATCTATATATTTCAATCTATATATTGAGTTTAATTGTGGTGCACAGACAGTGCAAAACACACATTACACTGTTATCCAATAGTATTATGTCATGTTATAATATTTGATTATTTATTTTTTATTTAAAAAATAACTTAAAACTAACTCTACCCATTATCGTTCCCACATTCCCTCATATCTCTCTCTCTCCATATCCTTCATCATCTATTCATTCAAAGTTTCTACTGTATTCATTTAAAAATTAATAACAATCTAAATTTCTAAGAGTTGAAATTTGAGATTGAGAGTCTAATATCAAAAGAAAAGTACTTTATGTTGTTGTTGTCGACAAAGTTTGAACCCTCTGCCGGATCTATTTAGTATGTCGATAACTACCATGGAAGAAGATTCTGGTAGTTTGGCCAAGACCACAAATGCTTACATTGTCAACAAATCAATCAACGCATTTTCAATTACTTAGTTTGTTTAATTATATATTTTTTATTGTGGATTTGTTACATTCAAATACAATTCTTAAATCAATTACTACTACTTGGTGTGTTTAATTGCCGTGGAGAAAGAAGGGAATTGCCGTCAAGAATGAAGGGACGTGGTGGTGAAAGTGAAATGATGTTGCAACTTACAAGACCTGTGCGGTATCAAAACTGAATTAATTAAATGAAAAATTAAATATAATGACATGGCGGAATATTATAGGATGATTGTGTAATGTGTGTTTGCACCGTCGGTGCACCACAATTAAACTCCTATATATTTAGCGGCAATCTAATTTTAAAGCATGTTAATCTATTTAGCGGTTTTCTTGATTTTCAAAAAAAAAAAGATTATAAAAACAATAACAAAGATTGTACATCTTACAAATTGGGTTGGACCTAATTAATTTTTATAAAATTGATTTGTAATGTAAAAAATTTGCCTCGCGCACAAACATAAAATGTAGAACTCTTAACACATTCCAACAATATTGACCAAAGTTGAATAAAAAAAAACTTAATTAGCTCGCACCAATATGAGGAAAACCTTCAAAAATATAGTTGTACGTGGTATGCTTCTTATCCAATGGTTCACTATATTGCAAATGTCAAAATTAATACACAAAAATAAGATTAACCGTATACAGTTGAACAAATTGTGAAACGGCGAAGAATGAACCCTCCATGTTTTTTTTTTGAATTATTAGAATTATATGTAATAAAAGAAAATTAAAGGATGCTATTTAACTAGAAGAAAGTGTGATCTCCTCTCAAAAATGGAACATAATCAAAAAAAAATCAAAGCATATATACAAATTAGATTTTCATCTCCTAAAATTTATAAACATCACAACTACATATTATATTGTACAAAGTTTCATCTCCTAAAGTATGTTTTCATAAACATAATTCAAGTTTGATTAGGGTTAGGTCATGGGAATATCAAATCGAAAACCAAATTTATTACTACACAACAAACATAATGGCGATTCAAAAATCAAAGACTAAAAGGAAAATTGATCGAGATTAATAACACAACTTACATTGGCGCGGAGCGGAGGCGTTCTATGTTTCAGCAGGGCCAATGTTGGTGACAATGTGGTAGGTAGCTGGTGGGAGATGCTCTCCAATGACGTTCTAGTGAGAAGGAGGCGGAGGAGAGGTTGTGTTATGTGGTTCTAGGTTTATATCAATTACAAGATTGTATCGACTGTAGGGACATTTTTGTAATTATCAATTTAAATAAATGCTAATATACTAATTTTCAACATTTGGTCAAAAAAACATTTAAAGAAAATTAGTGGGGTGGCGATGACTTTTCCATCAACACGTAGCTCCACCAATAGATATCATAGAAATTGGGTTGGGCTTAAGTCATTCTTATATAATTGACTTATATATAATACGAAGATTGACATTATTTATAAACATATACAAATATACAATATTTGAGACTCTTAATATATTGTTGAAAAGAAGAAGAAAAAATATTATATTATTAATTAAAAAAAACATAAGAGTCTCTAATTATTGGCTTATCAGCACATTCACTAACGTGGTAGTTTCAAAAGGCCTCTCAAATTCTGCTTTCAAATATCTCTGTATAATTCAAATACTAATCCTTCATTCCATGAAAACTGAACATTAAATGGAAATTTTTGTACGTTTGGTGTTGTTCAATGACCTAAAGATCCACTGTTATTTTAGTAAAGTGAAAATAAGAATGGTGTGTTTGATTTGCTAATAGAGATTAAAATGAATAAAATGTGTTGTACTATGTTTGATTTTAAAACTGATTATGACTTATGAGACAGGACAAAATAATTTGTCCATCACTAAACTACAAGACAACATTTTGTTCACAGTACAACTATAAAAATACGAAAAATACTCATTTTACTTTAGAATATAAAAATACTATATCTCTATGATACAATTTTGTCATATCATATCCTATCATGTTCTATTATGTACTACATTGTTCTATTCTATTATTTACTCACTGTTTTGTGAATCAAACGCACCCGAAAAATTTAATAAATATGTTATGTCAGTGTAAATTAGTTTACACTCATATATATTTCATCAAAATTAAACTAATGTGCGTAAAATAAATTTTAAGATACACCGTTATCATTAGATGATGAAAACAATTTTACATATAAACCATAACACTTAAACTTATTTATTCAATGACCTAAAGATGCACATCATTATTGTTGCTTGACAGGTTTTTATGGTAATTTGATACTCCATTCAACCTTAATTATAAGCAACTTTTCATTTTTTAGATTGATTGAATAACTCATGTATATGGTTTATAATTAAGGCTGAATACATTAATTATTCAATGAACCTAAAAAATGAAAAATTGCTTATAATTAAGGCAAGAGGGAGTACTCTTTTCTGCTTAAATTATAAGCAACTTTCTATTTTTATGATTTATTGAATAATTAATGTATTCAGCCCTAATTATATATCAGATACATTAGATATCAAATGAATCTAAAAATTGGAAAGGTGTTTATAATTAAAGTTGGAGGGAGCACGTCAATCCATCATTCACCCAATATATTACTCTTATTTTTTTTTATTTGTCACAATTGACCACTACAGTGTATATATGTCAATACATATTTTTGACAATTAATATATTTAATTATGCATTATAAAAAAATAATATTCAATAAATATAATACTTATCAAAACAAATTGAACAACGTAACATCTTATATGCTAATATTTTTTACTACATACTAATAAAAGTATTTGGTTAAAGTAAATTATATAAATAGTGAAAATATATTTCAAACGACAGTTAAAAAAGAACGGAACAGTAACTAATAAAATTGTTAATGGATTGGATTCCATCCATCTAATATACCATTAATAAACAAATTATTTGAATAATATTAATTAATACATATTCCAAACATTATTCAAACACTTATTCCCAATTTTTTTTCTTTATTAGATATCAATTTTGTGTACAACATTTTAAGTTGGCACAAATAATTAGTTAACATTAAATAAATCAGGATGATAAGAGTTAACGTTAAATAGATCAGGATCAAATGATTCTGATGGAGAGATATTTAATAAAGAAGAAACACAATTATCCCAAACTTTTCCACTCCTTTGCAAAATTGAACTTTTGCTCTCCTTGAAATCTTTAGATACCAAAATATATTTTGTCATGTCATCATGGCATTGTTTTCCAACTTCATTCACAAGGTTAAAACAACATTCATTACTAGCTGTTTGATTACCAAGAAATATGCTAAAGAAAATTTCATCACCACATGGTGGGAATAATTTTGAAGCACAATTCTTCAAATACTTTTCAAATGATGAAGATGGTCCTGGTGCTTCACTTGGCGTTTGAGCATCAAATGAAATTCCATTTTCAAATAACAAAGCAAAACAAATTATTACTATTGGTAACACATGACTTAAGGTGGGGAATGTAGCCATGAGTCACCTTTTATTTTTTGTTTTGTTAAGAGATTTACGATTAATTAGGATAACTCAAATAATTTGATTTGTGGCTTGTTGGTTCTAAAGTGAGATATATTTATAGTTTAAAAGTAATTAATATTTGAGTGAAACGGTTTTTAAAAACTCTACTACATTAATTGAATTGTTGTTTGCATGTTTTAAAACGTCCATAATTCAGTTCAAATACTACACTTTTGGTCAGTTTATAAACAATATGAGTTCCATTGTTGCAAAGTGATTACCAGTTTCATAAATATTACACTTTCCAAATATTAAATGTATTTTCTTTTGTCAAAAAATATAGATATTCTATCTGTAATTTTATATGAAACAAAAAAATATACTCCTATATAACTATAAAAAACAATTGTTTGGGTTTAATTGATAGATAGTATTGCAAACAATATGTAAGGATTGAGATTTGAATTCTGATACGCTCGTTTATTCACCTTTCATTTATTTTTTAAAAAAAATCTATGTTACACACATTCAATGATTGGATTATTAATTTGAAAAAAAAAATTAAAATGATAAGAATTTATATATGAAGTATCGAGGTTTGAAGTATCCTTCCTCCTTATGTTCCAACATTTTCAAATTGGCCCCTATAAATTTTCAAATTGACCCCTAAATATTTACAAAATTGCAAATTTTAACACTAAAGTTTACAAAAATTACAAATAGGTCCCTTAAATATTCAGAATTTACAAATTGATCCTTATTTTTCAAATTTTAAATTTGACCCAAAACTTTTAAGACTTATAAAAGTAGCTCAAAAATGTTAACAACGAACTTTTTATTTCTCTATCCAAAAAAAAACATTTAAAAATGAATCACATTCAATTAAATAATTTGAATTGCCTAGAATTTTAAATTTTCTAAAATTTGTAATTATCTTATCCAAACACACTCTAAAATATAGATTTTAACAGGGGAGTACAAGTTTTTCTAATACATTTTAAGTGTGCTTTTTATCATAAGATATAGCAGAGTAATGTAATTTAAACATCTTAAGAGAGTAATATAATGAATTTACTTTAGAAACTTCACGTTCAACGGTGCACCACTACTTCAAGAAACTTCTTTCTCTAGTAGATCTTCTTTGTGAAATAAGTTCAACATCTAATTATATATACTCAGTACCGGCTCAACACAAATTGAGGCCTAAAGCGAAATATGTAAATGAGGTTTTTTTAAAAGAAAATTATTTATCAAAAAAATATTATTAAAAAATTATTTTTCTAAATTTTTTCGATGCAAAATCATTTATTAAATTATCATAATTAATTTCACTTTAAAATTCTTTTTCAATTGACAATAATGCCAATCCATTTAATCTTTGTTGCGAAATTATTGATCTAAGATAAGATTTTATTAATTTTAGTTTTGAAAAACTTATTTATTAAAAAATTATTATTAAAAAATTATTTTTCTAAATTTTTTCGATGCAAAATCATTTATTAAATTATCATAATTAATTTCACTTTAAAATTCTTTATCAATCGACAATAATGCCAATCCATTTAATCTTTGTTGCGAAATTATTGATCTAAGATAAGATTTTATTAATTTTAGTTTTAACGAATGGTCAAGGTTAAGATAAGATTCTTTCAAATTTTTAATGACTTTAATTTTTTAATACTAAATAAAAATCCAAAAACACTACTGTTTTAATTGTGTTTTTAGAATATAAAAAATCTCAACTTTTTTATTGGTGATTAAGCCTCAACTTTTATGTGAAGGAGAAATTGAATTGAGTTGTATTTTTTTCTTCTTAAAATGAGATCTTAGTTTTATTTTAGAGGTCTTTTTCTTTTACAATAAAACTATAGATTATTGGACTTATTATTTATTGGGGCCTTTTTTTTTAACAAAAATTTTTTTTTTTTTGGAGGCCTAAAGCGAGGGCTTGGGTGGCTTGACCCTTGAGCCGGCCCTGTATATACTACATCGTAATAATATATATTTGTGAAATAGAAGTATTTGTTGTATTATAATTATTTTATAATAATAATTAGGTGTTTGTTTTGAGATATATTCTCAACAAAAGCTAATAAATAACCATAAAACAAACATGAATATTAATCAAATAAATTAAATATATTTTTTTAGAAAATTTGATCAAATAATTATTACAATCCAAATGAAACACTAGAAATAAAAAAAAAACAAAAAAAATGACCAAACATATAGAATTCAAAATGAAATAAACATTATATATAGCATTTGAACATGGTTTTGCTATTTTGATCATTGAATGCTTCTTTTTTTGACATTAACCATCAAGCCATGTTTCATGTGTAGGACAATAGAAACACTTGGGATTATTGGATGATCTTCCACTACTTGAATGTGATAATTTGACAACATTGCTGCAGCAACAATTTTCAACTCAATGAAGCTTATATCCTTTCCCAAACAACTCCTTGGTCCAGCATTAAAAGCAATGAACTTGTAAGACGGTACATGAACTATCCCTCTTTTTTTCGAAATCCATCTCTCTGGCTTAAACTCCAAGCAATCTTTTCCCCATATTTCCTCGACCCTTCCAATTGCGTATAGCGAATACACTACCGTTACATTGGACTTAATCCTATGTCCGCTAGGAAGCACGTCAGGCTCCGAAGCACATTTATGCTCAAGAGGAATCGGCGGATAAAGCCTTAAGGTTTCACATAAAGCTCCATGTAAATAAATTAACTTGCTAAGCCCTTTTGCCCCTAAATCTTTCCAATTATGTTCTCTTGATGGTAAATTTTCTTTGATCTCTTCAAGAATCTTAGCTTCAACCAAAGGGTGTGTTGCTACTAACCAAAAAAACCAACTAAGGCAAGAACTAATAGTGTCTCTTCCAGCTGCAAGTAGATTAATTGATGTATCTCTCAAAAACTTATCATCTATTAAAAGCTTATCATTTATTGGATTTTTTTCATCTCCTACTTCATCCATAATAATATTTAGCAAGTTAAAATTTTGTTGTCCTTGCATTTCTCTTCTAGATTTGATTTCTGAATACAACATTTTATCAAGAACTTTATAATTCTCTATAAATTCTTTCTCCTGACCAACTTGAAACCAATTTTGCAACTTCCACAAGAATTTTGGCTTTATATGTCTATAGAACAATGTGTTCTCTGATTGTGTAAAGGCTCTCTCACATGTAATTATAGGGAGATCAATAGAAAGACAAGTAGGATCATATCCTAAAACTACAGAACATATGTTGTCAAATGTTAACCTTTGAAAAACATCTTGTAAATCCACTTGCACACCTTCTTTACAAGCATTGTCAAGAAACACAAGAAGACCATTACAAACTTTTTCCTCAACTGTTTTATGAATAAATGCACGAAAACTTTCTTGTTTGAAAATTGAATGAAGTAGTGTTCTACTTTGTTTCCATATGTGGGACTCAGACCTGAAAAGCATTACGAACAAGAATAAAACACCGATATCATGAATACCGTATTAAATATATTAGAAGTCTAGAAGTTTTAGTTCGACTGACAGAAAATACCAAAATACCACATTACTTTACACATGTACAAATTTAATAGACCTATATAAAAATTCTGAGGCCTTAATATTTGAGGCCATGTGAAGTTGCTCACTCTGAGCACCCAATAGGGCCAGCCTTGGCCACCCCAATCAGTATTATTACTGGAATACTGGCTAAGAACGATCCTCTGCAGCTGAGGATGATGAGCACAAGAAGCATATCATCGTAGCCGTTAATCACACTTTTCTCACACAGTCATGAGTCATTCGCCAGACTCATGTTCATGTGTTCTTAGAAATCAAGATCACAGTAATATTAGGAAAGACCATATCAATGATTTTATATTATTTTTAACAATCTATAGAACAAAATTGTTCTATTGTAAATAAAAACTTTATAGTTCTATTGTAATTCCAAATGTGGGAAACATACCTGAAAATTCCTTCTCCAAGAGTGTAAAAAATCTCTCTGAAACGATTTCCTTTTCCATAGTTTGCAAAATTTGTGCTTGTGATGTGTTGCACGTTCATTGGATCACAGGTGAAAACAGTGTCCAAGTTTGTTAACCATGGTCCTTCAGCAATGAATGTTCCTCCATTTTGTTTCAAAGTTAAAGTTAAATAGTTATGAATGTTGGATAAGTTGTATACGAAAGGAGGTAGCATTCCAAGCACAGGCCACTTTGTCATGGGTGTGTTTCTGTTGACCCTCCAATAATGGATTGCGACGGAAAGAAGAATCGCCAAAACAATATCTCCAACGCTAAACACATCTATTATTTTTTTGGCCGACGGCCTATGTTCTCGAGCTCGAGAAGTGAAATTATAAAGGTGGTTAAGGGTTAGATTCTCACCTCCACCATCTAATCCTAATAAATTTTCAATTGACATGTTAATATTGAATGTTTAAGAAAATTTGATTTTCTTTTTTTGACAAAAGGAAAAAATGTATATATGATACTATATCACTAGACACTTAATGATAGTAATTCATGTGACTAAGCAACGAGGCTATTTATAATGCAATATTCCTAAAGTTTTGTTGGTTCATTATATGATTTGTATTGAAATTCGTTGAAAGGATAGGACGAAATTAAATGTGTATGCTGGTGGTTTTTTATAATTAAGAAGAAAATTATGGTAGGTAGATTCATAGGTTTTAACTTTTTTTGAGGATTTGTCAAAAAAAAAACTATTTTTGTGGATTCATACACAAAAATGGGAGTGTGGTAGATTCACAGGTTTTAATTCCGCTGTACTTTTTTCTAAAGTATTTCTTCTTCTTTTTTAACGGCAAAATATTGTTATAATTATAAATTCACCATTTAAATATGAATAAATGAATGTACCTGAGTTCGAACCTGAATCTCTGAACTGTCATGCCAAAATATATTTTGTCATGTCATCATTGTTTTTCAACCTCATTCACAAGGTTAAAACAACATTCATTACTAAGTGTTTGATTACCAAGAAATATAGTGCTACTAAAGAAATATCATTGTTTGCCAAAATATATAGCTACTAAAGAAATACCAAGAAATATCATTGTTTGCCAAAATATATAGCTCTTTTGCACAAATTTTCAAATAATTTTCAAACCACGATGATGGAGTTGCTGCATAATTACTTTCAGCCGGCCATGGGGAATCATTTGGTGATTGCAAATCAGATGAAATTCCACTTTGGACTAACAAAACAAAAGAAGTTAATACTATTGGTAGTAAACTAGTTAATGGTATGGAATGTAGCCATGATCAATTTCTTTTGGAGATTTTTTATTAAGGATAATACCTCAAATAATGTGTTAGTGGCTTGTTAGTCCTAAAGAGAATTATATTTATAGTTTAAAAGTAATTGTTAGCAGTATTTTCCGTCAAAAAAAATAAAATTAATTAGTATTTGTATGAATAGGTTTTTGAAAATTCTAGTAAGTTAAACCAAGATTAATTAATAAATAAATTGATATTGGCAAGTTTTAAAAACGCCCATAATTCAATTCACGCTCTATACTTATGAGTTGCATATTAGCAAAATGATTATCAGATTCATAAAAGATGTCCGTTTCAAGTTTTAAATGCACACGCACTTTCTTCAATAAAAGAAAATTTTAAGTTGTAATTTTATAAACACATACAAAAAGAAAACACAGCACAAAAAAGGAAAGGAGAGAAAATACATCAAAAAATGATTTTTTTTTTTTTATCAAATAGTCTACCGACTAGAAATTCACCATTTAAAAGTGAATAAGTAGGCATACCGAATTCAAATCTCAATCCCTACACAAATGTGCGATGTCCTTTACCAATTGAGATAATTCATGAGGACAAAAATGAAATATATTAATCGTAACAATATGCGTTAAATGAAGATACATCTATTTTCATATACAACATGTCATTATAATTCTAACATATTCATTATAATATCAAGCATATAAGTATAAAAGTGAGTGTGGTATTTCAATATTCTATTATTACCTCCGTTTCTTTTTACTTGTCGTTTTAGAAAAATATATTTGTTTCTTTTTACTTGTCGTTTTGGTAATACATGTTATATTTTGTCTATTATATCCTCCTTCCTATTTTATTTTATTGACTAAATTTGTTTTTTTTTGTTGAAACAATATAATTTTTTTATTGTATACAAATTTTGTTTGATTTTAAATAAAGTTTGTTACGATTTTTTTAGAAATAGATAATGTTTGTAAAAAGTAGAAATTTATTGGTGGATTAAAAATATGATATATGTTTAAAAAAATGGCATAATTGGAAAATAAGGTATAAAAATATACTCTCTTATTTTAGTCTTTTTTTTAAAACGACAAATAAAAAGGAACGGGAGAGAGCACAATTTACCTTCTTTAAAGCCTTCCCACCAATCAAATAGTCAAAGTGTAGCAAATGTTGTTGAAGATCATTAAAGGATACCATTACCACTTTACAGCTATATCCAGAGATACAATTTGCCTTCTTTGAAAATGTTGTATCTCCTGTGCAGAAATATGATTTCACACAACTCATGTTCATATATACAAAGAGCCACTTATAAAAAATTAGTCACATAAGATAATGTGTATCCACCAAAAACAAAGTCACCTAAGATGAGTAATTGATGATGTTACTACAGCTGTTTATAGTAAAAAAATGAATAGGAAATCATTTCATGTACACAGACTTAATTAATACTACTAATTAAGTATATTTTCATTTTTAGGATCAATTTAAATATGAAGGTATAAGGTCCGAGAAAGTTTTTCTTAAGTCAAAGATGAAAAATATAAAATATTCTAGTGATTGCACTAATGAAGAAGGGAAAAAAAATTGCTATATTTAATAGACAGTAATAGTTATGCTGTATTCATGTTGAGCAAGTGTTATTCATCCACTTTGTGATTTTTTCTATTTTTGTGTGATACTTTTTTTTGAGACACTCTGTTGTTGTTTCATTTTTTATATAAATAAATTGATAAATAATTGGAAATTTATACGTGTAAAGTAAAATGACTCAATCTTAAACATATACGTACAATTTATTAACTTTTTATTTTTGTTTTCATCTTCTGATTTTTAGGAGAAGAAATTCTAGTAATATAGAGTTTATGACGATTTCTAATATCAAATGGCTCAAATTTTCTTCCAAACATAATTGGCAATTAAACTAGAATTCTTCTTATAAATTCAGTGTCAATTATCAATAAACCAATTAATCTTTGATCACTTTTTATTATTTTAAAATAACTTACTGTTATGAGTCTCACATTGAGTATTTTAAAGTGCTCAATATGGTATTTAAGCCATGAAATTCTTCCACCTACTGGGCTAGTCTTTTGGGTTGGGTTCTCCTCATGTGCGTAAATCATAACAATTGGTGCTTTCATTGAGAGTTGGACCACGGAAAGTGCTACCTATAGGCTGGATTAAGGTGCTACACTGAATACTTATGGGTGGGTGAAGTCGCCGAAAAGGAAATGGCTACCGTCGGGTCAGTATTGATAGAGTGAAAGCCGCCGTGGACGTCGGCTCTTAAAGGGCGTGGCAATGATATGAGTCCCACATTGAGTATTTCAAAGTGCTCAATATGATATTTAAGCCATGAGATTCTCCCACCTATTGGACTAGTATTTTAGGTTAGGCTTGCTTAAATCATAACAATTGGCTTACTCTCTCCGTCCTTACTTATAAACACTCTTTTATAAAAAAAAAATTAGTCCTTAACTATAAGCTTCTTTATAAATTGCGTATATATTCATTATTCTTTTTATCTACACATACTCTTAATTATTACATTAACTTACACTAAAATATGAAAAATAAAATTAAATACACATAGAAATAAAAGACAATCTAATAAAATTCACACACAAATTAACACAGTAGTTAATAAAAGTAAAACTAATTGGAATGAACGGCAGGAGAAAAGTTTAAAATTACACGGATGTAGTATTGTTATTGTTATCCCCCACCATCTTGAATTGAATATGATGTTCAATTCAAACATTCCATTCCTCCTCTCCTCCTGTCCCGAGTGGGACGGATTCTAGAAGTCACACCCAATTCTCAACCCACCATTTGCTGTCTTGAGCATCACGTTCTCACACTTTACTTTCTTTCTACCTCCCAACGCTATTTCATTTCATTTCATCATCATACAAATACCAATACTCCAACTCTCCAACTATATAGTACAACTTTCAATGTATTTATTTATTATTTATTATTACAGTCAAAAAATCCACCACGCCATCACACACGTGTCAAAAATATAGTCGGTTCAAACCGTATATAAAAAAGTTCAATTTACTCACATGATGTACGTTGAATCCTTGCCCAACAAGAAAGGAAACAACAACAACAACCCCATCAAGCTAGCACACGCTTAACTCTTATAAAACCTCTAAACACCACACAACACAACACAACAAAACAAAACAAACTACACTTCTAAGCTACAAAAACTTAAAATTTTCCCGGTACCCGGTCAGCTGCACCATGAGCAGCAGCGAAAACAACCAAACCGAAACAGTAAACTCATTAGATTTCAATAACATCAAAGTTATATCCGCCGTAGGACGCGGCGCCAAGGGCGTCGTATTCCTCACGAAAACCGGTAATAACCGGTCATCCAATGAGTGTGTTGCATTGAAAGTAATGTCAAAAGCTCTTATAGATCAAAAGAAATCAAAGAACAATCATCAAGGTTCTGGAGAATATAAAAGAGCTTCGTTTGAACAAGAAGTGCTACGTCGTTTTGATCATCCACTTTTGCCGCGGTTGCGAGGTGTTTTCGAAACGGATAAAATCGTTGGTTTCGCCATTGATTATTGCCACGGCGGCAACCTCCATTCTCTCAGGAAGAAACAATCTGAGAAAATGTTCTCCAACGATGCCATTAGGTAATACTCCCCGTTCTTGTTCTTTGTTAACTGTCGTTTGACATACATGCGCATTATTCATATAACATAGTTCGACAATAAATTCAAATTTAGTTCTTGTTGCTTCGATTCGTCTGAACAATTATATATACTACTTTTGTTTAATTAGATTTTGATGATTTTGTTATGAATTTTTTGGTGAAGGTTTTACGCTGCTGAATTGGTTCTAGCATTGGAGTATCTTCATGATTTAGGAATAGTGTATAGAGATTTGAAGCCAGATAACGTGATGATTCAAGAAAACGGTCACATAATGTTAGTAGATTTCGATCTATCAACAAAGCTGAAACCAGTTCAATCACTGAGTCATGACTCGTCGGATAGATCTAATTCTTCAAAGGAGAAACACGCGAAGAAGAAATTATTATCGCGATTCTACCGTTGTAACTCAGGGATTTCACCTTGTGACTCGGAATTTGAATCGGAAAAAAGTGTGAACTCAGTAAAGAAGAAGAAGAACGAGTCGGAATCGGTTGAGAAATCTAACTCGTTCGTTGGAACGGAAGATTACGTGGCACCTGAAATTGTAAACGGAAAAGGTCACGGTTTTGAAGTTGATTGGTGGTCATTAGGTGTCGTTTTGTACGAAATGTTGTACGGAACGACGCCGTTTATTGGGATAAATAGGAAAGAAACGTTTTACAGGATTTTGTCAAAGGAACCTGAGTTAACGGGAGAGAAAACGGAGTTAAGGGATTTGATTAGAAAATTGTTGGAAAAAGATCCTGACCATAGGATCAAGGTAGACCAAATCAAGGGTCACGATTTCTTTAAAGGAGTAAAATGGGACACGGTTTTGCAATTGGCAAAACCACCTTATATTCCTCCTTTGATTGATTTTGAGGATGAGAAAAGTGTAGGGTATAGTAAAAATTATGTGGAGGTGTTTGTTCATGAGGTGTTTTTTCCTTGTGATGATGATGATGATAATGAAGAGAAAAAGAATAATAAAATGGAAGAAAATAAGGTTAATAATGGTGAGGAAAAGAGGGTGTGGGTTGATAAGTTGAGTAGTAGTCTCAATGAGAATGATGATTTTTTAATTTTTTGATAAGATTTATACTTTTTTGTTTGTATTTATTTTGTAGATTAATTATATCATTAGGGATAACCTAACTGAAAGATAATTTTGAGTAAGAAATGTCTATAAAATAATAGACCATATGGACAAATACAAATCTATAGACTAATTGTTATTTATTGTGCTTAATTATATGAGACTTAGCACAATTTTTTGACTGAAATTCACATTGAAAATTATTAATCTTAAAAAATTAGATTAGGACTGTACCAAAAAATATAGATCAGAAAAGTCATATCTTATGTGTGAGAAACATTCAAATTCAACTATATATGCGACAATCTCCTTTAATTGAAATTTTCTCTCTTTAATTCCTTTTTTGTCTCCAAATTAACATGTAAATAAGTTTACTTGTCAAGAGTCAAATTAAATGAAAAGGAGTTGTGTAGGAGATAAGGGTTCATTACCATAGCTGCATTTTATGAATCATGGTCAAAAGTTAGGTACAAATGGAGATCTATATCTATGAACTATGAAGTTTCATTAGAAAAGTAAAGAATTAAAGAGGTTTTTAATTTGGTATTTTCGTTTTAATTTTCAATAAATTTTATTATTTTTCTTTATTTATTATAGAAGGTTTATTTCTTGTCTACCCCATCAAGATTTACTTGTTAACTATTTTTTACACGTTGTACTATAGATTTTTATATCTAAGCAATAAGCATCATCCTTGACATTTCATATGTATATATAGTTTGGAGAATACAAGAATATAAGGTGGTTTTACATGTATGCATGTCGTCATATGTTAACCGTGGTTTTACGTTTTATGTATTGTCAAAAAGAAGAAGGAAAAAAAAACAATGAAAGTGAAATTGAAATGTATTGTAAAAAACTTTATGGCACGCATAATTATAACTTCTATGTTTATATGATTTATAGGCTCTAGACATTGAGTAAACAAAAAAATCACAATCTAATGATGGTGAAATATAATGTACAATTTGGTAGAATTATTTGTAGTGTGTGTTTTTTAACAGCCGCGGCGATGTTGACAAAATCGCGATGCATGTTCTGAGATTGTCCGATAGCGACGAGCATTTGGCTTGATATAGTTGATCATAGTTACTGAAAAGTGTTCATTGAGCTCAATTTACTACAGTGAATGTGTTTGAATATGGAGAGGAAAGTGAGTGGAAATTATGGAGAGTTAATGTGGGCAACAACTTATACATACTATTAGTTGGTATTTAGAGGAACAAATAATTGGTTCATGATGGTGATGTTACATTATCAATTAAACCATGCCTAGACGTGGAAAAGAGACCATTGAATACTTAAAAGCAAATTAATATCAAGTTGTTAGTTAGGGGAAACAGAGAATGCTTGGTGGATTGTGGTTGTATGTTGAGGAATGGTAAAGATAAGTCGATATGTGGATTTTCAAAGTAAAAGAGCATGTAGTACACTAGTACGTATGAAGCATAGTTTTTTTGGGGTGTTGGATGGTTTTTTTAATATATTGAGCTTCATGTTGATGTTGATTATTCGATTGTGGCTTCTTTTCTTCTAACCGGTGCTTAATATTTGTAAATTATTAGAGATTTAGATTTGATTTGGAAAGTTCGAATTTGTCGTTGCTTGTTTTGATGCCTTAGCTAATTGGGCTTGGGAAGAGGTTATACTTTGATTATCTTTAAACGATTCCCATTTAAATTAGTTCTTTATTTTTAATTGTGTTAGTGTTGCTACACTTCGCCTAATTAAACGTCAGATTCTTTTCTGAGCCTAGGCCATTTTGTGTTCAAAAAAATAAATTAAAATTTTAGATAACTAAGTACATTTTTATTAGTCAATTCGAATGTTCAAGATTTTAATAATTTAGTACATTTTGACCAAAAAAAACATATTTATTACATTTGTATATATTAGTCAATTCAAATGTGAAAATTTCTAATTTCAATTTTGTTAATATAGTTAATACAATTGAATTGGCCAATCTGAATTCGTAAATGTTAAACTGGAATTTTTAGATTTTTTTCAACTCAGCATATTTTACAAAGTTGGATTAGCCAATTTGAACAAATTCTAGTTTGATATCTGTCGGTGTTAGTAAATTTGACAAATGTGATAAACCACTATTTTTTTGGTACATAAAAAAATAAAAATAAATAAATAGTGGTTTATCACATTTGTCACATAATCTCACTATGTAATTCACTATCACATAATATGTAATTCACTATTACATAATCTCTTAATGTATCAAAATTACAAATTACTTCATAAATATCTCTTTTGTTAGTCATTATTTTCTTTTAGTTTACTCCCTCCGTCCCAAAACTATTGCCGCCGTTGACTTTTAAAATTTATTTTAACCGCATTTTTCTATACTAATGTATAAAAATAAATATTAGCAAATAAGATCTTGTTTGATTTGTCTCAATGAATACTTTCACAATATTAAATTTTTATAATTTTTCATGAAAGAAAATTAAAGATATTAATTATTCAAATTTTGCATTAATATGCGTAAAGACAATAGTTTTGGGACGGAGGTAGTATTTTATATAGTCAATTTAGTCATCGTATGTACTAATTTGTTAGTCAATTTATTACATGAAATAATTACTAGTAAATGAGATCAACCGAAGGTGTATTTGAAACTTCAAACACATTTTAAAGACTAATATGACAATATATAACACTTCTACTGTCAAAAAAAACAAAGATTGTGGTTTGTCCATCGCCAAAATAAAAATTGGTGCAATTAAGAATCATAGGAGGAAAAAAGAGGCTCTCAATATAAACAAAAAATAGTGGAGAATATGTGCTTGTAGAAAAAAGTTGGAGAATATGTGAGTGGGCTAAAAATAAGACAACTCACAATATTTGAATGGACTCAAATAAAGCCCAATTGATACTATCTTCTCACTTTTCCTATAGCTACTTTTATTTTCTCATCTGCATAAATCATTTTTGCCATAGGCAACTTCCTCCTTGTGTATGTTTTCGACCTGCCTACTGTTGAAACTTGAAACCCTCACAAAAAGTTTCTTCAAAGTTGTTGGCAAGTCAATACATACACAAGACCCTTTCTCCTAGAGATTAGGAGATTAATATTAAAAAATACTCCACGGAGTATACCAAATCAACTGTGACAAACATTGTCGTGTGAAAACAGAAAACAAGCAAAATTAACCACAAGTGTGTAATGTTTCTCTAGCTAGATATTTTGTCCTATGGGTCGGCTATCTTTAAGAGGGTGGTTTAAAGTTGCTACCAAGCCCAAGTTTTGTCCTCCAATAAATGTTGATATATAACTTTTTTTTTTGGTAAGATGCTGATATATAATTTAATCCCAAACAAAAACACAAATTTTAATAATAATTGGAAAATAATAGACATTAGACAATTGTTTCTTATATATTAGATGAAGGAAGCTACATTGAATTGAATAAAAAACAGAAATGAAGCAAGCTATGAGTATGAGACATGGATCATGCATCTAAAATCCTAAAGAAGCACGGCCACAAAAAAAAAGTATTTTTATTCTTTTTTTTCTCTTTCACACTCTTTGATTCATAAGAGAAAAAATGCTTAACAGTCAAAAGTTCAAGATGAATTCTGACATTAAATAGTTTCACTCTCATTCAAACGTATAGTTGCATAAAATTGAAATGCATGTGGTTCTCTTTAACAAATATAACGTCAATCATCACTAAATCAACTAACGTTTAATATAGAAAAAATTATTCTATCATGGCTAACTTTGCGTCAACTCTACATTAATAGATAAAACTGTAATTAATGGTATATAATGAAAATGAGAATGATAAAAGTCAACAAATTATTTTGACTATCATCAATTGAAAAATTGGGAGTATGGTACGTACTCTTTTATCTAAAGATAAATGTTTTTTTTTTTGACAGATATTTAAAAGTAAATATTAATTAATTAATGAACCTCATGTATTAGTTTTTTTTATTACATTGAAAAATAAATTATTCTTGTTAGAAATTGATTCGTGGACTTTTTTCTATTCAAATCAAATGTCTATTAGTTCTTATTATTTGAATTATATTACGTGCGTGATTGTCTCTTATAACTTAATGCATTCCATGCACTGTTAAGAGTATAAATTTAAAAAAAATTATTTGAAAGTTTTGTAGTCAAATACTTTCAGAGTCAAAATTTTAGTTTTTCAATCCATATTTTGTCTTTTACTGTATTTGTTTTTTAATTTCTTAACCAATACATATTTTGTCTGGTTATTTTATATGAAAAAAAAAAAGTTACATGAAAATATGTAAAAAAAATTAATTTTTATTAGTGTTTGGTTATGAGAAAGATAAGAGAGAATAATTTTGTTTTTTAAAAGATAAATTAATGTTTGTCTTTTTTGTCTTATATTTTGAAATAAATAAAAAATTTGCTTATATCTTAGGATGGAAGAAGCATATTATTTGTGTCACGTTATATATTAACAAAAATATTACTATAATTTTATTAAAATTAATATTCATACATACTCATGTGATAATTTTCAATTTATTTATTTATTTCTTAGAATTTCAATGACGATTAACTATACTCCACGCACTTTTAAAATAATGTTAGACAAGCTGCATTATTCCACGCAGTTCAAAATCCATAATTAAAGTTTCAAATTTTATAAGGTTTGAAGGGCACACAGATCAACCTAACATGAAAACTTTCTACCAAATCATTTAAATTCCAAATAGATGGCGACAAGTAACATTAAATTATTTTTGACTTCAAAGTAACATTAAATTATTTGACATCTCAATTACATGCATGATGCATATACCCCATGAAAACTGTTGACTATATGAAGATATTAATTACTATCCCATGTCCCGTCCAAAAAATCATCGTTATTCATAATTCATGTAACATGTTTCTAAGTTGTTGAGTCAAAAAAAAAAATGTTTGTAAGTTTTTGTTGTACATCCGATGATTATTAAAGCCAAACATACATAATGAAGTTCCTACAAAATTATGAAATTGATTAGCTTCTATGCATGTAACTACAATTATACTCCTTACGATCTTAAATATAAGCAATTTTTCATTTTTTAAATTCATTAGATAACTAATGTATTTAGTATACAATAAATCTGAATATATTAGTTATCAATGAACTTAAAATGAAAAAGTACTTATAATTAAAGCGGGAGGGAGTACTACGATCAATTAAGTTTATTGAGTAATTGAGTAGTGTCCTCGAGACAATAGTTAAGAAAACAAAAATTATTTTTTAAATTTAAAATTTATTATAAAATTTGTTTAGTTTTACTTCTTTTTAAACTCGGTTTCTCGTCACAAAATTATTGTTTTAAGTTTTGTTGTTGTTTTTTAAATTGAAAAATAAAAACGGCTAGCTAGAGTGTTTTTATTTTGGTACAATAGCAAAAAGAGGCTGAGAGGAAAAATAAAATCAGACGGATGCTCATCATCAATACTGTAGTTGGTCTTAACTTCATCAAAAAAATTTGCACAAGTGTGTTTTGATTTTCACATTTGAATTTTTATTCTCTTAACAAAACTACAAAAAGTTAAAAGTTTTCATTAATGACATTATTGTAAATAAGTGGTAGTGATTCAAAAAAAATTGTAAATAATATATTAAGCGGTAGAATTTTAATTTATCATGTTTACATTCACAATTTTTTCATATATCATAATATAGTTTGAGTCTCCAAATGAAGATTTGGTGGACTGCAAGATGATGATGTCCTATAGTTAATCCACCACAAAAAATAACTTGTGTGTATTTTAATCACAATTAATAGATTTAACAAAATTAAGTGATGTTGTAGTTTTGTTGCAACTTCAACATATTTACAAAATTACAAGAATCATTTGAGCTAAAGTGGAAGACCTAGCCAAGTGGCAGTACTGTTCTATAAACAACCTTAGATTAGGAATGAGCTACTACATGATTTAAAAAAGGAAAATACCCTAATTGATGAAGAAAAAAATATTTTAATCGGTTCTTATTATAAAAAGAAATTTATTTTTTAGATTTATAGAATATTTTATGTATCTAATTTGATCTATATTATAAATTAGATAGATCAAATATTCTTTTGATCTAAAAGTTAATTTATTTGTATAAAGTTATAATAAATACCGAAGAAAATAACTGAAAAAATTACCCAAATGTTCACTTTAAGGATTGCTTGAGTTAATTTTTGAGTCACCGCACTTGCTATTTGGATCAAATAAGTTGACTCCACCTACAAAACTCACTTTGCTAAGGATTACTCAATATATACCATACCTACCACTTTTCTTTGTACTATTCTTTTTGGAAACCTCTTTTAAAAGAAATAAAAGGAAAAAAGATGTGCATACGTCGGTGTGAATTTTAATAAACAAAATTGCCAAAAGTGTGAAATTGGCAATATCACTATAATTCTTCCAAAAATATCAACATCCATCATCCACACGCTTTATAAGCATTTTTCTCGCCATCACGTGCTATGCTACTTCTTCCAAATTTTTATTAGAATTTATTTTGAAGAATTTTTGTTTGCATAGATTAAATAGTACGTAATTGAACATTCAAACTATCAATTTTAGTATATTTTTTTGTCAACTAAATTAAGATTTGTGGGTATTTAAGAAAATTTTAACAAATGTTCTAAGAAAATGTTTAGAAGGGTGTATATTTAGTCCAAAAACAATTTAAAATGGTGTATATATTATTTTATTTTAAAGTTTGTGTGCTCAATTTTTCAATATTATAAAAATAACTATTTTAATATAAAATTTCTATTTTTTTTCCTGGCAAATCACTTTGGTAGTATTTTGCTCTCTTCATAAGATTTTTTTTAACAGAAAAAACATCATAAAATAGAAATCAGTCAAAACTCAAATACAATATATAATGGACTCAACCACCACATGTGGTAGTTTACAACAAGATTGAGCTTTTGTCGATTTCAACCATCAAATAGAGTAAAATTTGACCATGTCGAATAATCAAGTAATGGATTTTGCTGAGTTTTTGTACAACATACTTTTTTTTTTCATTCCATAACCGATAGAGTAGAAAGAAGAATTACTACTAGGCCTGAAGGGAAGCCTAAGAGAATGGGCTACTTATCATACAAGAATCTTACTAGATCAAGACATATAAATTGCATAAAAAATTGTCTCTGCTGATGATTGAAAAAATAAACTAAATAAAGTGGTCAAAAAGATTGAGAGTCCACCGTTGAAAAATCAATTCAAGCCCGAATTAATGGCCAAAGAAAATCAAAAGTTGCACATTATAAAAACAAATTTTGAGTCGATTTGACACATCCGCATCCACACGCAAAAATGAGCAAAAATGAGTTTTTAGTGAAATAATACCCAAATTATCAAATTTATTTTTATTATTATAAAATAATAAAAATAAATCTGGTCCCATTTTCAATCAAAGTTCGTAGTTGGTGACGTGCTTGTGACCTTCCCCAATAAAAAAATGTACTAATCAAAATATCTCATCAACTTCCATGGTCAACCAATCAATTTGCTCAAGTGTGTGTGCAGTACAAACTACTTTAACCAATCCAAAGACATTTAGCTATAACAAACAACTTCTTCTCCACATTGCTCGGCTGCATATGTGCGTGTCAATGAAAGTCGCATTCCTCGGTACCACCTTGATTTTGATAGGAATAATCAGCTTTAATCGGGTGTAGATTTGAATTTTCTCAAAAATTTAAAAGTTAAGGTGGGAATGACAATGAGTATTATCATGAGATGAAAAATTTGTTCAAAAAAAGCTAAAAACTTTGTTTATTTTTTTACTTTCATCTTCTAATTTTTATTATCATTATATGTAACTTTGAATTTTTTTACTATCACATAAAATTTACACGTAATTTCTTTTTACAAAAATGATATGTGAACAACGGTTTTAGACTACTATACCATATATTTTTTCTGACCATTATAATAAATAAATTTGTGTTCTTTTTGTATATTTGACTATTGATGTATCTGATTAGACCAGATAAATCAATTGTTAAATTTATCAAAAAAGTTAAATTTACATATAATTATAATTAGAGAGAATATTTGATTTTTTTAAATTTATTTATGATATTGTGATAGGTGAATATAAACTCAACTCATTTGTATTTCATGGATTACCTACCGTGTTCGAAAATAGAGCTCTTCTTTTTTTGGTGCAAACAACTCTGTTTTTATTTTTTATAGTTGTTGCAAATAATCTCTTCTTTTTTATATAATATAAGAGTCTTGTTAACACGTGTCTTTGTTAAAAAATCTAAAAATATAAATTTTACATTAAAAAACATAATATTTTAACTTTAAAAAATTAAACACACAACTTTTAAGATAAATATTTTTATTTTTAATTTCTTAACATATATCTTTAGAATATATATTAATATTTATTCATGATAAACATGTTTGTATGGAGAAGCTTGACCTTATGATAATAAGGGTGGATTCCCAATTTTCAACCTCTCAAGATTTAAGAGATTGAAGATGAAGAATTTTTAGAGCATTTGAGAATTGGACAAATAAAAATTGATCTTTGTCAAATTTATAACTTCATGATCTCATTAACTATTGATTCATGATTCATGTACACGTTAACTAATGTTTATTCATTAAAACAAACTAAATTTTACTGATAACAAACTCTAAGCACGATTTGTCAAACAAAAAAAAAACTCTAAGCACGAGTTGTGCCTAGAACAAAAACAAAAGGTACACAAAGAAATAGAATACCCCATGGCTATGAGGAGATCAAAACCAAGCAACTCAAATACGCACCACCAAATTAAAAACACAGATAAAATACACAAGTAAACAACAATTAAAGAAAGTTTTGTTTACTTTTAGAGAATATCAAAATTAATTGCCTCAAAAAGAATATCAAAATTAATAATTAAAAAGTGAATTGTCTTGACCCAGAAGAAAAAAAGTGAATTGAAAAAAATGTATTACTAGTAATATTTTTTTATAAAAAAGGGTAGTGTCTTTCTTTATGGAAATGAAAACAAGCACATGTCATGCATGTTAAAAGTGTATATCGTCCCTTAAAAGAAGTCGCACCATTTTGCTTTATTTTTCCTTTATGATGATTTTGTTTATTTGTTTAAAATATTGGTTAATCAAAAACCTATAGTTTTTATTACCAAAACCCAAAAAATAAATTTCTATTTATCATTTAATTGTGATAAAAAAATGTCTATATAATTTTACACGTCCATTCATATCTAATTATCATGCCATAAACATGTTATGAAAAACATTAATATTATTTGATAAAATGGTAAAATATTATTAACATCTATATATAATTTTATTTCACAACCTCTACAATATGACCACGTTAACAACGTACTGTACACGCAAATAAATTTTATATCTCAAGTTATTTGTAGTAACTCAGTTTCAAACGTGTAATTTCACATTTTTGCGTGTAAATGTTTAAATTTTACATTATATTTATAAATTCGTCTACAAATCCAAATTTAAAAACAAAAACAATGTACAAATAATTTTTACACACACCTTCACTGCATGTTTTATTACTATACCATAATATGTTTATTTTTTAGAGAAAAAATATTTTATATATAGAATAGAAAATCATATTTAATATCTCTATAAACTTGTCATAAAAAAATATCTCTCTACAAATATGCTTAACTCACATTTTATACAAAAAAACAAAAAACTCCACTTGGCTATTTTATCTCTTTCGAAAATATCATAAAACTTAAATTTTACTTATCAATTATCAAAAAAAAAAAAACTCCACTTGACACTATTTTTTTTCTTTCTCTTTCTTATAAAGAAAAGAAAAAGAGTAATCTTTTGCTCTCCACACGTTCCATTTTCACTATATATTCCACTTCCATACTCCAATATGTGAGAACCATTCACTTTAACTCTCTTCTCTCTCTCTCTCTCTCTCATTTTCACACACTCTCTTCAACAATGGCTTCTTCTTCTTATTCTCTAATTTTCATTTCAATTTTCATCTTCATCTCTCTCATATCACCTTCAGCCTCAGCTGTTAATGTAACCTGTGCTTCTCAGAAGCTTCCATCAAACCGAACCTACAAAAACTGCACAGATCTCCCATTTCTAGGAGCTACACTTCATTTCACCTACAACAACACCAACCGCTCCCTCTCCGTCGCTTTCGCCGCCGTACCGGCAACTAATAACGGCTGGGTTGCATGGGGACTTAACCCCACCGGCACCGGTAAAATGGTCGGAACAGGAGCATTTGTTGCATTCAAAGTTAACGGTAAAATTGAGGCACACTTATATAACCTCTCTACTATTAAAGCTTCATATGACGCCGTTAAAAGTCTTTCATTTGAAACATGGGATTTATCAGCTGAAGAAAGTAACGGCGTTATAACGATATTTGGAGGCGTTAAGTTACCGGAAAAGGCGGATAATATTAGTCAGTTGTGGCAGGTGGGCCCTGTTGTCGGTGGGAAGATAGGAAAGCATGAATTGAATCCTGCCAATTATGGAGCATCATTGAAGTTGTCTTTTGGAGGTGATAATAGTACTAGTGGGGGTGGGAATAGCACTGAAGCTAATGCTCCTACAAGTGGAAAGAATGGTGGTGTGAGTTTGGTTATGGGTGGGTTTGGATTTGTTTTACTTTTATTGAGTTTAATTACTATCATGTGATTTGAGAATCAATTATTGTGAATTTGTCATGTGATTTTTTTCATTCTCCTAAAATAAGTTTGTTTATTTCATTTTTAGTAGTATATGTTATTTATCAGCATCTTTTTCTATTAGTATTTTTGGGTTGTTTGTTTAATTTACTACTATTACTTTTTAGTTTTTTTTTTCTTTGAGTATTGAACTATTTTGATTGAGATCTGGTTAGATGAGTTGTAATTTTGTACTATTCAATTTAGAAATTTAGCTTTTTGAGATTCCTTCTTTTTATATTCTTTTATTTTTCTTTTTCTTTTGCACAAAAAAGAAAGTGTACTTTATTTAATACTACTAGTAATGAGCAAAATAGTTAGGTGACAGGAGAGTGGATCTTTTGTGTCAAAAAAGGAGAGTGGATCTCTCTAATTAATTTTGTCGATTTATTTATCTAATAATTTATTGGTTAAAATTATATTTTATTAAGTGAATAAATAAATGAATCAGAGTTTAAATATGTAATGTTCTTAGTAATTAAACTATGTTCATAGAGATTTTATTTATCAGAGAATGTGTGGATCCATACTTTTATATTTTTCCAAATTTAAATGTGGTAGAAAAGTATGGATGAAATTTCACTAGTAAACTTAAATGCAATTTGACTTCAAAGCATGCCTTTGGTTTGACTTCGTTGATAAATCTGTTGAACATTAACAGTTACAGAATAAGATACATCTGTTTAACAATCTTGCAAATGTGTTAGCAAACAAGGTTTACTTGCTTTATCAAAAACTAAAATTAATACAACGAATGCTTACATTTTGATTCTATTGTATTGGTTGGACAAAGTAACATTTCCATTGTTTGTGAAATTCATGAGTAATTTTTATTTACTAAAAAAGATGTTCATTCTTTTAGTTCAAAATTCATAGCCAATGTCCCAAATTTAGATTCATAGGAACGTGAATGATTAAAACCACTCACCGCTAATTGTGGAACAAACTCATACAATAATATCAAAGATATGTATTCTTTTGACAAAATTCCAATTTGGATATTGAAATAAAGTTCTTTTAGATTTTATAGCATTTTTAGATTTTCTTTATTATCACCATCTCCCACTAATTTTTCTTCTTTGTTTTTTTTGTTTAACTAAGTTTTTTCTCTCTGTATTCTTCTATTGAGTCTTGAACTTTTCTAATCTCAATTTGGTTAAACGATTTGTAATTTTGTATCTAATTTAGAAATTCAGCTTTTACAGATTCCTTATCCTTGTTTTACGAAAAAAGAAAGTCTACTTTATTTCATTTATTGCATTGACATACGAGTAATATAGCGGGTGTTTGATTCTGCAATAGCAATAATTGAATTTGATAAAATTGACTTTATATTCAATTTTTTTGTTCAACTCACTATTATATAAATGTATTAAAATATAAGCCAATTTATTTTCAACTCAATTTTAATCAAAATTAGTTTTACCAAAATTTATTATAAACACAAATACACATTTTAGATAAAATATATTTATTATCATTTTAGTAAATCAAATGAGACATAGACGACAAAAGTAATAAAGACGTTAGTCTTAAAAATGTTAATCTAAACATGCATGCACCAAAATCGTAGCAAGCTTCATTCTCAATCGTATATCGCATGCATGTTTCACTACCATGTGCACCAAATGTTCAAATTGGTGACCATTATTTAAGAAAATTAAGAAGAGTGTTTCCATTTCATTCTTGTGTTTTTATTGTTTCTCTCATCAATGTTTCAAGATGAAGAAATGATAAGTTCAAATCTCTCATATATCTATAAATAAACAAATCAAGTTGTTGATTGGATTGAGAGTTCCATTATTCTTAATCATCTATTAACGGACTGTGTTAAAGAAATTGCAAAGCTAAACAAGTACAAAATTTCTCTACTAAATAGAGACCGCAACTAAGGCTTTGTTTGGGAGTTTGGAGGAGAAGGAAAGGAAAGACTAAGGAGGGGAAGAGAAGGAAAGGGAGGGAAGGGATAAATGAGGGAAAACCTTCCCCTTGTTTGTGAGTTAAAAAGTCAATAAAGAAAGGAAATGGAGGGTTTATGTAATAATTTTACTATTTTACTCTTTTTTTTCTCTCTTAAAATCAATACATTTTGTTATACCTTGTAATTTATCTTATAATTTTTTTTTACCAATTTTATAAAAATTCTTGAAAGCATGAAAACTTTTTTTTAATTATTTTTTTCTAAATCTGAATTTTTTTGATAATTTTATTAAAAATTTGATACAATAATAATAGCTTAAATTTTCTATGTATAAAAAACATATTTGATATTTTCGATATCGGGAAAAAAAAGTTCGTAGACTTTTTTTCGATATCGGGAAAAAAAGTTATCGAAAATTTTCCGATTTTGAGAAAAAAGTTTGCGGATTTTTTTTGCGATATCGACAAAAAAACTTCGCAGAATTTTTTTTCGATATCGGGAAAAAAAGTTATCGAAAATTTTACGATTTTGAGAAAAAAGTTCGCGGAAATTTTTTCAATATCGGGGAAAAAAGTTATTGAAAATTTTACGATTTTGAGAAAAAAGTTTGCGGAATTTTTTTTCAATATCGAGAAAAAAAGTTGAATTATTGTGAGGGTAAAATCGTCAATTCATATGTTTAACCCTCCAAAACCCCCCAATTTGGAGGAACTTTGAAATTGGATAAATTAAGCCCCTTGAAACCCCCAAAACCTTTCCCTATTTTCTTAAAACTCTCAAACAAGGGATTAGCTCTCCACAAGCCTCTCCTTCCCCTCCCTTCCCCTCCAAAACCCATCTCCCAAACAAAGCTTAAGGGAAGATTGATAGAAAATCCATAACAAGAGATCCCAAGTCCCAACTAATGCATGTAATACATTTATAGAAGAGTAAACAACACAACAAAAATAGGTAAGCAAAAATAATTATCAAAATTAGGAAAGTGGCTGGAATTCCCATATTTTTTTTAGACAAAGTGATAAATACGATATAAAACTCACACACATAACTGTAAAGTCTCATATTCGAATTCAAATTTAGGTGCAACTGTGCAGTGTCCATCATAACAATATCAATATTATTAGTTGAGTTAGATTTATGAAATATTCCAATGAACTAATCCGACCCAATCCTCTACAAGACCTTATGGGCTCGAGTCAAAATAATCCAAATACATTTGATTAGCTTTTTTAATGGGCCGATCCATCAACCCTACCTTTTTTTACAACTCTATAGAATAACTCTTCACCTCCATTTTCACCAACAAACTTATATTTACCACTCTAATGTTTCTCACAAGTGATATCAAGACCTCCACTAATCTTCTTTTGACACACCACCTCATATTTTACCCCACATATCCCACCATTCACTCCTTCCCACAAGAAATGTCTTTGAATCCTTACTGTGTGTACTCTTCTCTCCAAGGCTAGTTTATATTTATGATAATGTAAGAAAATATGTGTTCATTTGTCTCCATTTGGTCTATTGCCAATTTTTTTGGTCTTATTTGGTAGCATAATCTATTTCCATTCTTATCCAAAAAAAAAAAAAAACAATAGAATAGATCATTCCAAAAAATAAAATGGAATTGGATATTCCCTTCTTTATCCATATGCATTCGCATAATGGCATCAAATACAGGAATAAGGAATTTAAGATTTTTCCAGAACCAATAATGTTTTATAAAAATAATAAAATATTTTATTTTAATTATTAATGAAAACATTACTAATAATGAGTTTTATTAAAAAACAATAATACTTAATATTTTAATAATAAACTTTAGATTTTCCATGTAAGAAAAAATAAAAATAAAAATAAAATAGTACTTGAGATTTCTTATTCATCATCACTTGGAAAAGAACTGAACTGAACTGGATCCTCAAAATCTAATCTAACCGTAAACGAATCTACTCTTTATTTATTTTGTTATTATTATTTTATTAATAATAATTGTAATAATTATTTCATTGCATTTGAATAAAAAAAAATAAAAATAAAAATTAGGTTATTCGAATTTGTTGGGCAATGGAGTTCATCCAGAGCCGCGTTGAGCCATGGATGAGGGAGCAAGGAGCCAGACTGATGAAGGTTTCGTGGGGCCCACTTCAATGGCGTATGAGATGGCCATGGACTAACCACCGTGAGCAGAAGAAGCGGATCAAGGAAGAGTATGAACGCCGACGGAAACAGCTCAATGATCTCTGTCTCGCTCTTAAAACTGATTCTCTCTCCGATTTGCAGGATCTTCTTTGTTGCATGGTTCTCTCTGAATGTGTTTACAAAGTAATTTTATTTCATTGTTTATGTTCAATGTTTCCGTTTCAATTTTTATGAGTTAGTTATTTGGATTAAATTGAATTTTTCTGATAATTGATGTATATAGAGAGTTGTATTGTAGTTGCAATTTTCAGAAGAGTAGCGAAAATGAAATCGTGTTCTCTTTTAGCGTAAACAGTCATTTTGGTCTCTGAATGTATCGAAATTATTAACACATCTCTAAGTGTCTCTATAGTTCGTCATTTTGGTGATTGAATGCGTCTTTTGTTAGTCATTTTAGTTCTCAAATGTGTTTTTATGCTGGTGAATTTAGTTCGTGAAACTACTAACAAAAGAGAGAGAATGTGTTGAGTTTTTTTATGCGTTGATCGTTTGCTTGGATATATTTTTGCTACAATCAATGTAAACTTACATTTTATTTGTGACTTTCCTATGTATTACAGAGGCCTGCTACTGAGATGATTCGAGCTGTAAATAAATTTAAGTCTGATTTTGGAGGACAAATTGTTGCTTTGGAGCGGGTGCAACCTTCATCAGATCATGTTCCTCATAGGTTTGTCATTTATTCTTCTGATATTGTATTGATTGCAGAAATGGCACTATATCTTTTGTCGTCTAGAGGCTTTGATCATCATTTAGAAGTTCACCATTTATTTCTTGAACATTTATAATATATTGGATTGTATTTGGGAGAGAGAGAGAGAGAGGGGATGGGGGGTTATTTACAGTGCACAATAGCAGCGGAGGATATCAGAGACTGGCTACTACAAATGTTGCACCACTTTTGCGGTGGATATAGCTGGAATTGCAGAAATATTACTTTCCTTCTATGAGTATGAGTGCGTGCTGAAATGCCAGAAAAGCCCTCCGAAATTAAACATCAGGGCTTTTTATGAGATATTTTATGGATTTCAGTCTTAAGAGTTAAGACACACTAGTACGTCTTTGGAGATTTCGGAGCTTGTTTTCTTTGTGTCTCTCTTGTGTTTTCTTGTTGCTGTCTTGCGCTGCTCTTTGCCAACTCTCTTTCCTGCCTCTCTGGGGATCCTGGCCATGTCCTGCTACTTGTCATTCCTTTTCCCCTCTCCCTATTGACTGTTCAAGACACCAAAATTTTTCTTTCTAGTTATGAATGTCGTGAAGTTTGACTTTGAGTAGTTTTATCATTTCTGCATATTTATATGTATATACTATTACTATATATACATCATAGTATAAACTGTAAACAATTTCAGAATAACTACGCCGTTAGTATTTCTATGGTTGGCTGATCTGATCCATTCCACCATCCGTGATTGGGGATTGATAATGCTGCTAAGAAGAAATACACATATAGTATAAACTGTAAAGATTTTCAGAATAACTACGCTGTTAGTCTTTCTATGGTTGGCTGCTCCATTTCCACCATCCGTTATTGGGGATTGATGACACTGGTTTGAATTTGTTTTGTTTTGTTTCTTTGACAATCTAGTATGTGATTTCCTCAATAGCTCACATTGCGAAGAAGAAATTATTAAATAGTTGCAATTTATTTATTTGTGACCACTGGCTAGTTAGATTTTTGGGTTCTTTGTGAAAGTAGAATTGTGCATTCAAGTATTTTGCCTGTGTTTTTTCTTATAAATCTACAATATTATGCAGTGTAGGGTTTTTAAATGTTTTGTATTGCCATACTTATTTTGATCAATTATGTTGTCACAGGTATTTATTGGCAGAGGCAGGCGACACTTTATTTGCTTCTTTTATTGGAACAAAACAATACAAGTTAGTTTTTCATATATTTATTTATGTTATCGTTTAAAATCATAACAACTTCTATAATTTTTACCTTTTAATTTTGTTGAAAGGGATGTAATTGCTGATGCAAATATACTTCAAGGTGCAATCTTTCATGAGGATGCTGCTGAAGATTCCGAAGCACATGTAGAAACTGAATCTGATAGGGGTGATAACCAAAGTGGAAAAGAATATATGTGGAATCCTCTAGAATCCAGGTCTAAACAAATAAAGAGTAAATATAAACCTGCCGTCCATAAGGTAGATATTATTGCCCTCCATCTTCTATATTTTTGTTTGTATTAATTCCTAGATTCTTATACTCTTCGAAAAATTTCAAATATGCTCTATAGTTAAACTATTGTAATTTGGACCCAATAGGTTCAAAACGTTTTGTGATGGTCCCTGGAATCCAGCTTACTGTTTGAGCCTATGCCAACTCAATTAATTGTTCTTATTGAATCTAAAGGGAGTTAGGGACCCAACTACAACTTTTACCTATAGGGACTTGATTTGAAGTTTTTCAAGAAGTAACCAAAAAATCAATCTAACTGTTTTTCAGAGTTTATATATTGTTCATTGCTGCTGAATTGGTAAATTTACATTAATTCAATCATTGTAGATATCTTTTTTTTTGGTTCAAATGATTTCCCCCACTATTTCTCAGGGTTTCATGGCCCGTGCTAAAGGAATACCTGCATTAGAATTGTACAGACTTGCTCAAAAGAAGAAACGCAAGCTTGTTTTGTGTGGCCATTCACTTGGAGGAGCAGTAAGTTTGAATCATCCTTCTGGGTTTCAGAACATTCCTTTAAGTGTATCTGAACAATTTGCATATTCTAAGTTCCTAATATTCTACACAGGTAGCGGCATTAGCTACTCTTGCCATT
This sequence comes from Trifolium dubium, assembly GCA_951804385.1. NCBI lineage: Eukaryota > Viridiplantae > Streptophyta > Magnoliopsida > Fabales > Fabaceae > Trifolium > Trifolium dubium. Next base: position 1,358,403 of record OX638073.1, on the reverse strand, counting down.
TTGAGAGTAATTGCTGCTTCATCTTCGTCAAAGGAAAATGGGAATGTCTCTGTCAAATGTATTACATTTTCTCAACCGCCCGTTGGAAATGCTGCTTTGAAGGAGTAGGTTTTCCTTGTATTTTTTTCTCCTCTTCTTAAGTTGTTAGCTGCTCTCCCACACAAAGAAAATACTTGTTAGCTGCTAATTCTTTATTAGTTATTTTTCTTTTTCAGCTACATTAATAGAAAAGGGTGGCAGCATTATTTCAAGAGCTATTGCATCCCCGAAGATTTGGTTCCCCGTATTTTATCTCCTGCGTATTTTCGCCATTATAATGCTCAGTCTGTGCCAGTTTCTTCTGAAAATGAAAGTAACAGCTTATCATTGAGAGAACGGGAGGAAGGGGCAACAAAGTCAAAAGCCAATGATGGAGAACAGTTGGTTTTGGGAGTAGGTCCGGTGCAGAAATCCTTTTGGAGACTCTCAAGGCTAGTCCCTTTAGAAGGATTACGAAGGCAATTTAGTAAACACCAAGAAAGAAGAATAAATTCTGTTGAAACAAATTCATTGCCTGTTTCTCTTGCTGATACCTTGATCGAGGAGGAAGTGGTTCAACCACGGTCACTGGAAATACAAGAGAGTTCTGATGGAATATCACTCAAGCCTTTTCCTGAAACTGATAAACATTCATTGGAGGTGTCAACAAATGGGAAAACAAATGCAAAGAACAAGAACATAAATGGTGATGAAGGAAAATGGCACAGAGTACCTTATTTACCATCATATGTACCATTTGGACAGGTAGATATTACAGATATATGATTCATTACCGATTCTGTCTCCAAAGATGCTAATATTTTATTTTCCTTTCTTTCTAGCAGTTTGTTTGTGCTTTACTTTGCATGTTATAATCACCTTGTGCCGTTTTTAGTATTATTTGGATTTTTTCGCATGAGTAAATTTTTCTCATCACAACCTGTTTTATGCAAGACAGCTTTATTTATTGGAGAATTCCTCTGTAGAGTCACTATCAGGTGCAGAGTACTCCAAGTTGACATCGGTATGAACTTCTTTTCATTGCTTATCAATACTTGACAAAGTTCTACTCTCCATTTTAGTCTTAGCATTTATGATCCAACCTTGTCGTACTTATGAGGGCAATAGTGTAAGTTCTCTCATTTTGTTTGCTTTCTTCTGGCAAAGGCATTTTCAGGTCAAATCAGTGATTGCTGAATTGAGGGAAAGATTTCAATCACATTCAATGAAATCATATCGATCTCGGTTTCAGAGGTAATTGTCTTTTTTACCATTTTGTGTATAATAGTGTTGTGCTTTATAGTTTTGAAAATTATTGCACACTTAAATGACCATACTGGCCTACATTTCCCCAAGACCAGGTCGTGTCTAAACTAATTGTGCTGCCGCCTATTGCATATATTTTCGAGATACATCCTTCTAGCTCCTTGAATCCCGGTTCAGTGGGATAATTATTTGTTATAGAAACACGATGGCATGTTTTTAACATCATTAATTGATTATGTTTTGAATAGAAATAATCCCCTGGCTTTTACCGCTTTTTGGTTGCAGAATCTTTGACTTATGTATGAATGATGATGCATCGTCTTTCTTAGGGATTGAGCAATGGCACCAGGCTTCTCATCTACAGCAATGGCTTGGGCTTGCTGCTGCTGACACTGTTGAGCTTGGCCATATAGTAGAGTCTCCTACTATTCGAACTGCAACTTCTATTGTTCCTCTAGGATGGAATGGTGTGCCTGGAGCAAAAAATGGACAACCTCTGAAAGTTGATATTACTGGTTTTGGGTTGCATCTCTGTTCACTTGTCCATGCTCAAGTGAATGGTGACTGGTATTGTCATTACCCAATAAAATATCATTTTTAGATTTAATTTAATTTTAATTAATTAGGACCAATTAATATCAGTTCTTAAGGCTAATGTTAAGAATACTAATGTGAGTAAAATTTTACTAGGAAAGAAAACATTTATTGCACTGATGTATTAACACCAGCAGGGCTGATGTTAATGTTCACCTCATAAATTTATGATGATTAATTAGGATATCTTTTGAAAGAGAAGCCTTGTCATAAAGGTTGGAGTTTCTGCTGTGTGGCTAAGGGGGGTGGGTGGAAGAGGTTATTTGGGGTTATCTTATGAGTTATTATATAAGTGTTAGGACTTAGGAAGAGATTATGAAAACCATTTATGATTTTTTGTTTGTTGAAAATACAACAATCCATGATAGCTTATAAAAACTGTTTATATAACTTGCTTCGCACCTGGAGGAATGTAATGTACTGATATGTATTTATATCTTACTTAGGTGTTCAACTACAGTTGAATCCTTTCCTTCTGCACCAAACTATTCTTCAAATCAAGAAATTCAGCCTGAGTTACAGAAAATGAGAATAGTAGTTGGTGCTCCACAAAGAACGCCTCCAAAACATCAAACTGTGTTAGACTCTTTGATGCCTGCTTTTACCGCTGTTGATTCAAAGATTGCTGGTAGTTCTGCACCTGTTGACAAGGATAAGTCTGTCCGTCCGGAAAGTTTAAATAACTTTTTAATATTTTGCACCAGTGATTTTACAACCGTTTCCAAAGAGGTTCATTTGAGAACCCGTAGAGTACGATTAGTTGGGCTGGAGGTATAGACAAATTTTTCTCTGGAGTCAAGTGTGTGATTCCTTTTATTATTCGTCTATTGACTTTGATGAGTTTGCTTATGTGCAGGGATCTGGTAAAACTACTCTTTTAAAGGCAATTGTGAATAAATGTAAACCAAGTACTGCCTCTTATGATGATGCAGTTTCAGATATTGACGTGCAAGAAGTTATTGCTGATGGTTTGTGCTATTGTGACTCTGCCGGAATAAATATGCAGGTTTTCTCTTTTAGTCCTTGTTTTCCCCTTTTTTTGTTGCTTTTCCCTGCAGAGCGGCCTGTGCTTTATACACTTGGTTATTTCAAAATTTTGTCAGTATTCATGGAAGAAAATACAGGATATTCTTCCTCTCAAGTTTCAATTTCCTTTATGAGTGAAACCTAATATTAGCCTGCAGATTGTAATCTAGTACCGTTTTAAATTAAAAATTTGCCAGTATCTGAAAATACGTTCACAGTGGGACATAATGGTGCCATATGATTCTATGTAGCTGACCCAAACCAGTAGGAGACAGATACTTCTGTGATTTTACATTGCTAACATTTGGTTATAATCAATCCATTCTACTTCATTGTACTTCTATATTTCTAGTATTATCATGCTCTGTCCCTTTTGACCTTTTCTATGTGTTCCAGAAGGTCGAAACACTCCTCAACCCTTTTTTTTCTTCCCTTTTTTCAGGAGGGTTGGTTGTTGTGTTATCAATATATTTTCTTACAATATATTTTTTGTATAAACAGGGGTTGCCATCACTTATGCTATATGTTACATTTTTTATGAATATTGGTTACCATTTTTGTCAAAAACAGTTGATATGATGCCAAAACTCACTGTTATTAGTGCTCTTAATAGATAAATACTTGCACTGCATCTATACTTATTTATTCAATGACGAAGGAAAGTATTCTTATAAGGTGTAAAATATAGTAGTTAAGCAAATGTTTCATTTGTTTATGGTTGGCTTTAAGAGCTTGGCTTAGGGATAGAGTACCTTTATGTTAATAGAGTTCTAGGTTGAAAATAACTTTATGTTAATAGAGTTCTAGGTTGAAAATAAAGTATAATTTGAATTAGTTAAAATATAGGGTTAAATAAGTTTTTGGTCACTATAAATATATCATATTTTGTGTTTAGCCCCTGTAAATTTTTTTCATAAAACAATGGTCCTTCAAATGTTTTGGGTCAACATTTTTGGTCCTTTTTTTTAGTAAACTCATGTTTATCCTTCGAATGATTTTTTGCAATCATGTTTAAAACATTATAAAAATATATCTTAAAAATGTTAGAAATTTTAAGCTATTAGCGCTTGAGTATTCATATGTAATTCATCTTTTGTTATAAAATTCTAAATTTTGTGGGGCAAGTTCTGATGATATTATAAATATGTCTACAAAAGATCATTTAAAAATGTGAAGAATACACATGAGTTGACTTAAAAATAGTGACGAAAAATGCTGGTGGATAGCATTTGAAGGACCATTGTTTGAAGAAATTTTTTTATTAGGACCAAAGACGAAATATGATCTATTTATAGGGCCTAGAAACTTATTTAGCCCTAAAATATATAATGATGTTCATTTACTTATATTTAATTGTTTTCCAGGAACTTAATTCAGAAACCTCTCGTTTCAAAGATGAACTGTGGGATGGACTTCGAGATCTAAATAGAAAAACGGATTTGATTGTTCTTGTGCATAACCTATCTCATAGTATACCTCGATATAGTGATTCAAATGGTACTCAACAGAAGCCAGTCCTGTCACTTTTCTTGGATGAAGCTAAATGTCTTGGAATTCCCTGGGTTCTTGCAATAACAAACAAATTTGCAGTTAGTGCACACCATCAAAGGGCAGCAATTGATGCTGCTTTGAAAGCTTACCAAGTATCTCCTAGCTCAGTTGAAGTTATAAACTCCTGCCCATATGTTATGCCTGGTTTTGCTGGGGCATCTTTGTCGTGGGATGCAACTAATGCAGAATCCAATAAAAGGGTGGGTGCTCAAAAGCTTTTATTTGCTCCTATCAATTTCGTTAGGAGGCCTTTCCTGAAAAAGGAGATTGTTCTTCAAGTTGAAGGTGTCACTGCATTGTGTCAGCAAATCCATCGTGTACTTCGCAGTCATGAAGAGTCTTCGTTTCAGGTGGAAAAAACTTAATTTCATTCATGGTTTTGCATAACTTGTTTTTTCCTTTATTTTATGGATTCCAAGATAGTAGTATAATTAGGGAATTTTAGTGTAACTAGAAGTGCTAGCAACACTCTTTTAACACTCTCTGACTCCGTCCAACACTTGCTGTATCATAGGGGGTTGGTTACACCACTTTGAAAATAGGACACATTAGTTTAATGCTAGTCATTGTACAATTTCAACTGTATTTGTTACAATAATGCAAACTAATAAATTTTATATGCTTTTATCACAGGAACTTGCCAGAGATAGACTAATGATAGAATTAGCCAGAGAACAAGGAGTATCAATTAATGCAAGTAAAAACGGCGGAGCTAAAGCAAAATCATTGAATTCTGCTGCTGTGGGTGCATCCGTTGGGGCTGGTCTTGGCCTTGTCCTGGCGATTGTAATGGGGGCAGCATCGGGGCTGAGGAATCCGTGAGGACCAAATTCCTTCGGAGTTGGACTGTTTCTTCTCCGTGTTTTTATTATTTTTTATATTTTGTTATTAGGATTTTCTTAGATTGCAGGTAGATGGAATATGTAAAAGTTGTCATATTAGCAACATATGTGTACCCATATATGTACCCATTTGATTATCAAAAAAAAAAAAACATATATGTACCCATTTATTAATTTATTATTGTAAATCCTTGAGTTTTATGCTTTAATGAAATTAGATTGGAATAGGGTAATAATTTAAAATAAAAGTGTGTTAGGCTGAGCCAAATACATTTTTCAAGATGAAAATATCCAATTAGACAAGAATTTTTATTGTGTTAAAATAGGTCAAATACATGTTTATTTCTTGCAAAAGAAGAGTAGAATTTTCTCATAATTTTCAGTTCACTTTCATGGTAGCAATTTGTGCATTTAATTAATGAAAAGTTTAAAAGTTGAATTAAATGCAGAAATTGTATGAAACATTAGTTGGTGAATGATGCTTGATTTAGTAGGAAGGACCATAGTTCGATTCTTGCAACTTCGATTCTTACAACTGCATTTGGAAGAAAACTAAAATCACTTGATGTCATAACTCACTCTAAACTATTTTACAGCACAAAGGGATATCTTATCTTATAACAATAAAACACACTTAGCAAAACCTTATTTTCATATCAATCTAACAACTTATAATTTTCTCTCTATCTCTTTCTTACTATCACATCATCCACTTACCTTATCATGACTATTCTATTTTATCTCTATCATATGGAGTTGAACAAGTAAATGTCCTTAACATAGTAAACTTCTTGGCATATTCCAATTACATTGATGCAACGTGTAAACATAGTGACGACTCACAGCTTTGCTCATGTCATGACTACTTCGTTGTCTCTCTTATAAAGATTACAATTTCAATCTTCCTTTTAATTTTTGTTCTGTTTTTGGAGGATGCATGCATGACTTAACAAATTTCATATCATATGCTGTTGCTGCAAACCTTGTTAATAACAGGTTACTTCTTATATATTCAACCTTTAATCTATATATTTTTTTCAGTTAAAATTGTCATACTCACTCACACCATAGATATCATACACACTTGTTTATAAGTTTATTATTATTTTTATTATTACTAGCTAGAATGAAAGCAAGGATGAAGATTCATCTTACAACGTTACTAAAATAAGCTTGAGAGTCTGATTCGTTAAATGTAACTGGTCTATAATATAGACAAGATACATCAGTCATTCGATGAATCTAAATATATAGTGGATTGTTTTTTATGAAAACAGGAGAATGACAGTGAAAGGAGAAGGAAATGAAGTAATCGAGGAAAGAGAGGCAATACCGTTGCTCACTCCATACAAGATGGGAAACTTTAATCTATCTCACAGGTAGTATAATTTACATGCAGCTTTTTTGTGTTTTTTTTGTTTAATTTATGAACATGTTTAATTTAATATTGTATACTATAGGATAGTGTTGGCACCTTTAAGTCGAACAAGGTCTTACAACTTTGTCCCTCAGCCTCATGCTATTCTCTATTATTCTCAAAGATCAACTAAGGGTGGCTTCTTGATTGGGGAAGCCTCTGGTGTATCTGTTACAGCACAAGGGTAATCTCAATTTTACTAAATTAATTATAATATATGAAATATTTTATGTAAAAGATTACAGACACGCGTTTAGAACATCATACTATTTATGAAACATATTTTTCTTGGCGTTGTTTGGATAATCAAATCATGAAAGGTATCCAAATACGCCTGGCATTTGGACAAGGGACCAGGTAGAGGCATGGAAACCGATTGTTAGCGGAGTTCATGAAAAAGGTGGCATATTTTTCTGTCAACTTTGGCATGCCGGACGAGTATCCAACTATGGTACTTATGTAACTTTATCGTATGATTGATTTCATTTCGTGTGAAAGAACTTGAAATTAATATAAACATATGAACGGATTCGGATGCAGGATACCAGCCTGAAGGTAAAGCTCCAATATCATGCACAGACAAGCGCATTCAGAAAGATATCTCTAATAATGCTGTTGCAGCTGAGAAATATCCACCCCCTCGCCGATTGAGAACAAATGAAATCCCCATGCTTGTCAATGACTTTAGAATTGCGGCAAAAAATGCCATGGAAGCAGGTTTTGATGGAGTAGAGATACACGGAGGTAATGGCTACTTGTTGGATCAATTCCTAAAGGATAAAGTGAATGACAGAGATGACGAGTATGGAGGTAACTTAGAGAATCATTGCCGCTTCCCACTTCAAGTGGTGAAGGCAGTAGCTGATGAGATCGGAGCTGACAAGGTTGGTGTGAGGTTGTCCCCTTTCACTGATTATAATGATTGCGAAGACTCTAATCCTCAAGAATTGGGTATTTATATGGCCGAATCCTTGAATCAACTGGGCATTTTGTACTGTCATATGATTGAGCCTAGGATGGTCACACAATTTAACAAGTCCGACACTACCAAATGGTCGTTGATGCCTATTAGGAAGGTCTTCAAAGGTACATTTATTGTTGCTGGAGGTTACGATAGGAATGAAGGAAACAGCGCTATAGCATGTGGTGCTGCCGATTTGGTGGCTTATGGACGCCTCTTTTTGGCAAATCCAGATCTCCCTAAAAGATTTGAGCTGAATGTCGATGAGTTCAACAACCCTGATCCAAGCACATTTTATTCGCATGACCCCGTTCTTGGATATACTGATTATCCATTTCTCCGAAATACTAGTACTATCTAGTGGTAGTTGTATAAACAAACAAGTTAAATTTCACAACACTACAACGGCTGAAGCTTCAGGATTGTGAAATCTTTGTAGTTCACTTAAGATAGAAAGATTCATATTGTTGTGTTTGAATTTGATAAGAAATGTTAAACCAGTTCTGAATTGGATGTTATATCCACTTCAGATCACCTAAGGTATGTGGATATTATAATCATATTTTGGGTCTGCATAAAAGGACATTCTTAAATGCTAGTGTCTATTGAAATAGTTCATGATGCTAGTGTATCTCAAAATGATAATATGTTATTGTAATGGTAGGAATTGGCGCTCTTATGGTATTTTATTGGTGTTGTATCTCAAAATAGTTTATGTAATAGTATTGGTACTGTATCTCAAAATTATTTAAGTTATGGATGGTATATTTTTTGTTCAAACTCTGTTGCTCCGGCAGGTGTTCGTGACTTCCTTATGAATGACGTAGTGGTAAACCATATTTCCTTGTGGATAATTTTTCCTTTTAGTTTTGTTTTTTTCTCCTTCTTTTTAGCTTTATTACCCCAAAAAAAAGTAGTCTAATAACTAAATTCACATGTAAAAAAAATAAAAAATCTAAGTTTTGTTTTGAACCTTGATTCTTACATATATTATTGCAACTAAGAACTGAGTTGTTCTTCGAGGGAGAAGACAGCCTGCATCAGCTCTACATAAGATATAAAAAAAAAAGGCATCTTTTGCTCTTTTCATTATGTTATTTTTATCTTGAGGATAATATTATATTGGTCATTTGGCACCAAAAACCATATTATATCGGTCATAATGTGGACGATAGTGAAGCAACTTGTATACGAAGCGACGACTTAAGGTGTTGATTTGCTCACTATTGATTCCTTCCTTTGAATTGATCTGCAAAAAAATTCAATCATCTTACCTTGTGTTAATCAATCGATCTGCTTACCTTGTGTTCTGTTTTTGAAGGATGGCTGAACAAATTCCATATGGTGTTGCTACAAGCCTCGTTAACAGGTTACTTGTTTTTCAACTTTTTATCTCTTTCTTTTTCCATTAAAATTGTCACACTCACAATATATGCTCAAAATTTTGGCTGTTCAGGTTGGCTTCGGCAGCTTTTCGTGAATTTGGACGGATTTATGGCGTTATGGATGAGATGGAAAGACTTAAGAGTACAGTTGAGACTATTAGAGCTGTGCTCCTTGATGCTGAGGAGAAATTAGAGCAAAGTCATGCTGTGCAAATCTGGATAAGAAGACTCAAATATGATGTACTTCATCCTGCTGATGATTTGCTAGATGAATTTCTTATTGAAGATATGAGACACAAAATGATTGAATCTCGTAAGAACAAAGTCAGACAGGTACTTCATTCCTTATCTCCAAACAAAATTGCTTTTCGCCATAAAATGGCTCGTGAGATTGAAAAATTACAAAAAAAACTTAATGATGTGGTGAAAGATATGTCTGGGTTGAATCTAAACCCAAACGTTGTGGTGGTTCAGCAAGCTAACACTGTAAGGAGGGATACTAGTTCTTATGTGTTAGAATCAGATATCATTGGAAGAGAAGATGATAAAAATGAGATTATAAGCTTGTTGATGCAATCACGTGAAAATCAGCCCGTTGTCTCGGTGGTTGCTATTGTTGGAATTGGTGGTTTAGGAAAGACAGCTCTTGCTCAATTGGTATATAATGATGGTGAAGTAAAAAATATTTTTGATAACGTTATGTGGGTATGTGTCTCGGATAACTTTGATGTCAGAACTATTGTGAAGAACATGTTGCAGTCATTAACCAAGGAAAAAATTGATGACACCTTAACATTGGACAACTTGATAGATATGTTTCATGACAAATTAACTCGTAAGAGATACTTGTTAGTTCTGGATGACATATGGAGTGAGAGTTTTGAAAAATGGGCTCAGTTGAGGACTTACTTGATGTGTGGTACTCAAGGAAGTAAGATTTTAGTGACAACTCGTAGTAAAACTGTGGCAAAAACAATGGGTGTAACTGACCCCTATGTTTTGAATGGTTTGACTCAAGAAGAATCATGGGGTTTGTTAAAGAAAATTACATTTGGGGATGATACCATTGAAGTGAATCAAGCTCTTGAATCAATTGGTAAAAAGATAGCTAAAAAGTGCAGTGGTGTTCCGCTGGCAATCAGAACACTAGGAGGTCTATTGCAGGGAAAAAGTGAAGAAACTGAATGGATTGATATTTTACAAGGTGCCTTTTGGAAATTATGTGAAGATGAAGAAAGCATCATGCCAGTGTTGAAACTGAGTTACCAACACTTGCCTCCTCAATTACGACAATGTTTTGCTTTCTGCTCATTATATCCTAAGGATTGGGAAATAAAGACGGATGAATTGATTCAACTATGGATGGCACAAGGTTATCTCGAATGTTCAGATGAAAAACAGCATATGGAAGACATCGGTAACAAATTCGTGAAGATTTTCTTGATGAAGTCTTTCTTTCAAGATGCTAAAGTTGATGATTCTGGTGACATATATGGTAATGGGAAAAAGATCTATGGTGGCACATATAGTTTCAAAATGCATGATTTAATATATGATCTTGCAATGGAAGTAGCTGGTAATGATTGTTGTTACTTGAGCTGCGACACAAAAACACTTGTAGGAAGTCCAATGATGATCATAACTCTCCACAGTCATACCATCTCTCCTTTCCTTGTCTTTCTGAATTAGTTATACTTGCATGTTACCAGTTGACTCACATACCTACTTTTCCAAAACTTGACAAGGCATTAGATTTAAGATATTTTAGAGTGGAGGCATTGGAAGGGACATTAAACACGGCAGCTTCAAACTCCTTGATTGAATTCCATCCTCTTTCCATGCTAAAATACTTGCAAATTGGTGGAGATGATCTGAATGTGGACAAATTTCCAATGAATTGGCTGCAAAATCTGACATATCTCAAATATCTATCTTTTGGTCCGCTTCCGGATGAAAAATTTCAACAAATTGGACTTTGGTTTAAGAACGACCCCAACTATCTTCCTTTGTTGGAAAATATTACATTTTTGGGTTGTGATGATCTAGAGACATTGCCAGATTGGATTTTTAACCTCTCATCACTTCAAAGTATTAAACTTCTAAACTGTCATTGTTTGGCTTCGCTGCCTGACGGACTGTCTCGCCTTGCCAAATTACAGACCCTGGAAATCATTCATTGTGACAAGTTAATTACAGAAATTGGGACACAAAGTTCAACATGGCCCAAAATTGCTCACATCCCAAACATAATCTTAAAACGTCAAAGGTATCCACATGACATCCTCTTAGAACCATTGCTAGTTTTATTTGGTTTATGTTTGATTTTCTGCATTTTCAAGTAAATGGATTCCATTATTTGTAGATTGATTTCTTTCCAACCAAACAAAAAAGCCTTTTCATTCTTTGTTTTTGTTCATACTCTAAATGTCTTGGTTCTTAATATGTTATTTTATTTATTCTAGAATATGTAAATATAATAAGACTTCCTTGTTTTATAATCCATAAGTTGTTACTTTACTAATGATCCTCTATGGTTATGTTTTTAATCATTACCGCCTTCACCACTTTTAGTTACTTACTGTACTTCTGTTTGTGTAATGGTAGCTTTTCGCATATCTTTCCAAATGTTGATGGAAATGCAGCTGCAACCAATTGATCTGCTTTTCTCAAAAAGTACGGCCAAAAGTGATTGATTGCTGGTAATATAACTTTGTGTGATGTGATGAAAGTGTTTGATTGAATCCCACATTTCAGTATTTCAATTTCTTCTTTTTTGAGATGAACTCTATTTCTTTAGTTATGTGTCAATTTGTATCATAACATTACTCTTAAATAAATGTGTTTGTAATGTCGTTCACTTTCTGTAATGTACGTATGTCAGAATTGAACGTACTTGGATCTTCGTTTGAATGTTTGTAATAGAAGATTGATTAATGCCTTTGAATGAAGAGTTAAGTAATATACATTACAATCTGTCAAAGAAAAAGTACTATTAGGAAGTTAATTTGTTAACATTTTAAACTTTGATTACTCAATATCAAGGCAATATTTTGTGGAGATGGTTACTAATAGGCATAGCATTGCATCAAAGGTAAAGGTCGAACTCACGACCTCCCTCTCCCGGCTAACATTTCATGTTTTTTGGTATGCACTAACAGAATATAACCTAATAAGCATTGTTGGTTCAGAAAGAAAAAAAATATTGAGGCCTCAATATTTTTGAGGCTCAAAACTGTTGTACAACTTGCACAAACTTTAGGCCAGACATGATGTCTCATAATAATCGACTTATTTGACCATAAAACCTTTTTTGGTTAATATCGTCAAACATTGTGTTAACACATTTACACATTACACCATCATAGCAATCTTTCTTTGACTTGGATAAAGTAGTGCAAAAGTATGCTTATAAGAATCTACGATCAATTTTTGGAGGCAAAGGAACCTATGACATGGCTAAAGAGATAATGCCACAATGGTAACGTGATAGTTATTGTGCATGACAATTTACTGATCTAGTGTACAGATATGTATACACTAACCAACAGTAATATTTTTTTTAAAACAAGTCAATTATTGGGAATTATTTTTTTTATCATGATTCATGTAATGTAAATTCTCTCGTTTCATCTCAATTAAATTTTATCAATATTAGATATCAAAACCTTGAACATTACATTACATATTGTGTCCTTACCATATGGATCAACCACCACATATCAATAATAGAAATGAATATTTTGTAATAGAATGTATAAATTGATGGATATAATTCAATGTGGAGTACTTAATATAATGACATCGGTTTTTCGCCTCCAGCATGCATTGTTTGCACGGAAAGAAATAATATTAGAAGATATATCTCAATACAATTTACATTATAAATAGAGAGATTTTGATCAATTTAAAAAGCGAATAACAACCAAATAATATAATATAATATAATCAAGTATGAGACCGTACCAACAAAGTTGGATTTTTTAGTAGGTGACCTATTTTGGTGCAATTTAAACAACAAAGTATGCAAACACAAATACAATAGAAACAAGCAATAATTACCCAAAACCAAAGAATACCAAACCAAACCCAACACAATACACCTTAATCTCTTATAATAATTCTTTTCTCTTTAATTCAAAACATCAAAATCCAAAACTCCCAAACAATCCCTTTCCTTCTCCCCCAATCTTCATTTTCTCATTCCAAGCAAAGCATCATTCAAGATTCCAATGTATATATCACACAGTCACAACCATGTTTCTCTTCAATTCCCTTCCAACACAAAATCAAACACAAACATAATATTCGGTTCAAAACATGGCCAAACAAACTCAAACCCAAGAACCCGGTTCAGTTGAGCCCAATTCTCAACCTTTGACTCATTTTAAATACTCAAACCGGGTTCAATTAAAAACACTTTTTCTAGACCGAACCGACGGCGGGTCAGAACTTGCAGGACAGAGAGTAGTAATAGGCGGATGGGTGAAGTCATCCAAGGAAGTTGAGAAATCTTCACCTCTTCCGCCACCGTCATTGACGGCCGACGATGAAACCGTACCGGCGAAAGACATGTCATCGTGTGTGGAGATTCTTCAGTCACGTATTCCTTTGATTCGTAACATAATGGAAGTTTTGGGTGGAGGCAGTTACGTGTCTCGCAAGAAACTACGTGATTCTCCAATTATTCCTAAACCTCTTCCTCCTAAATCTTCCACCGTTTATCTTCTTCTCACTGACGGTTCATGCGTTGCCACGCTTCAGGTTCGTGTGTGTGTCTCTTTGCTCTTCTTACTTCTCAGCTACGTCTCGTGTTTACATTGCTTACATGCTATCAAGCACCGACATTTATAATTACATTGAATTATACCACTTTTTCAAAAAAATTATCCGCGTCAACATGTCAGTGTCCGTGTCAGTGTCCGGACTTCATAGCTTACATGTTTTGATGTTTCTCATTGTTATTTAAAAACATGTAGGTTGTGGTTGATTCGTCGATAGCGACACCTAGCCGTCTTTTGCCTACCGGAACCTGTATATTAGTGGAAGGTCAGCTAGAACGACCACCAACAGAAGGGAAGCATGCTATTCAGTTGAAGGCTGACAGAGTTCTTCATATTGGGACAGTAGATGTTGGCAAGTATCCATTATCAAAGAAACGCGTTCCTCTGGATACGCTAAGAGATTACTCCCATTTTCGGCCTCGAACAACTACGGTGAAATTATACATCAATTTGATATTTTCTCTCATTCTATGTATCTTATCACACCATATGTTTTTTGACAAATAACATCTATAATTAGTTATTGATGAGTTTTCCTTTGTTACACATCATTCTATGTCTCTATAGTATGACTTTCCTATGATCCAATAGCATGCTTATCATTTATTTTTGTGACAGTTTTCGTATAATGAAAATAGAAAAATTTAGCCTTGATCTGTTTGTTATTTTGTTATTAAGTTACGCTTGTCCCATATATTAGGTGGCGACTGTCATGCGAGTTCGCAATGCTCTATCTTTTGCAACCCACTCATTTTTCAAGGATCATGCATTCTTGGACGTGCAAGTACCCACTATAACCACCACAGACTGCGAGGGATTTGGCAACTTGTTCCAGGTTACAACTACTGCCTCGGATCAGAAAGCTGACAAGGAGAAGCTGAGTACCATTTATGAGACTGAAGGTTTTAGCCTTGAAGTTGTGAAGGCAGCTGCCAAAGAGAAAAGCAAACTAGTTGAAACTTTAAAAAGAAGCGAAAGCAATAGGGAAGCGCTGGCAGCAGCAATTCACGATCTGCAGAAAACTAATGAACTGGCATCACAATTGGAAGCAAGAGAAAAGAAAAATATTGGAACTTCATTGAAGGATGGCAAAGTAGACTCTTACAAAGAATTTTTCTCTAACCAAACTTATTTGACTGTCTCTGGTCGCTTACATCTGGAGAGTTATGCATGTGCTCTCGGAAATGTGTACTCATTTGGACCTAGATTTCAAGCAGATAAAACAGATTCTGCTAAACATGCTTCAGAAATGTGGATGGTAGAGGCTGAAATGGCTTTTTCTGAATTAAAGGTATTACTTTTTTGCAAAATCACTTTACATAAGATACTCAAATCATCACATAATAACTATCTCTATTTAGTTTACACATGTAACAGTTATTTCAGTTTCATGGCAAATTCTTTCTTCTATTCTGATTGGGAGGTTTTTCTATCAGTTAATAGCTTGTTGTATGTATGTACATTGTGATACTTACAGGATTCCATGAACTGTGCTAATGACTTGTTCAAGTACCTATGTAATTGGGTTATAGAAAATTGCTCTGAAGATATGAAGTTTGTTGGCAAAAGAATTGACAACACTTGCATAGATCGTCTTCGGCAGATCATATCTGATTCCCCTGAAATAATTTCCTATAATGAAGCTTTAGATGTTATTAGAAAGGTAGTTATATATATATCACCAAGTTCTCTTGAACATATCGTGCCACTCGTTTTCCTTCTCATTTCAAAGATAACACATATTTGTTTGTGTGTGATATTGGTTGTCCTCCCAGGCTGAAGATAAGAAATTTGCAACAAAGTTTGAATCAGGTGTTAAACTCACTTCAGATCACCTAAGGTATATGCCATATGGATATTATAATCTTCATGTTCTGGATTTTCTGATTTTTAAAATAAGCATTTCCTTCACCACTCTAGTTATTTACTGTTATGTCTGTTTCATGGCAGCTATCTAGCTGATGCCATCTATAAAAAGCCGGTTCTGATACACAGTTATCCAAAAGAAGCTAAGCCATTCTACGTTCGCGTTAATGATGATAAAACTGTAGCTGCATTTGATCTTGTTGTCCCAAAGGTATGGCTAAAAGCGACTGCCATTATGGTAACGTATGTATGGATGGATTAATTTTTTACAAAAATCTTTTCAGGTTGGAACTATAATTTCTGGCAGCCAAAATGAGGAGCGGCTTACCATGATAACCTCGAGGTACTGCTTGTTTACTATTTCCTTAGTTCGTTAATGTCTGCCACCTTCTGATTTCTATAACCAAATAATTGATGAACTTTTAAAATAAACTCATGATAAAAATTGTATTTCTTTTGGTATGTGTATCAATTTGAAATAAACTTAATGTTGTTTCTGTACTGTATGGCAGAATTACTGAGTTGCATTTGCCGCAAGAGAAGTATGAATGGTACTTGGATCTTTGTCGAAATGGAACAGTTAAGCGCTCCGGGTTCACTCTGAGCTTCGATCTTATGGTTCTTTTTATAACTGGCCTTAGCAATGTTAAGGATGTTATACCTTTTCCAAGAAGCTATGGCAAAGCCAACAATTAATTGTATTTTGTCTAAGATTTCAAGTTGTGCTCTGAAGCTATTTATGGCAGAAGGAAAACATAACACTAAATGTGTAACATAAGCATATCAATTGATTTCATGTATACCCAATGTATAATTGTATATAAGGAAAATTATGGTTGAAATTAAATTAATACAAGTCTTCTGAAGTTCTTTCTAGTTCTGATCGAATATTCATGTCTTAACTTCAAACAACACCACACTGTTGAAGTTGCGTGCAAACAACGAATTTTAGATAAATGACATCCTCTAGCATGCATGTACTATCATTCATAACATGAAAATAGAAAAAAAAATGAAATGGATAGTATATAATGAAATAGATAGTATATAATGAAATGGATAGTGTCGGATGCCGAATTGTGTCTGACTATGATATGAAGTGTCGGTGCTACATAAGTTATCCTTTATGACAAACACATTTGTAAATGAATCGTAGTTACTTCAAAGAGATTAGTCTTTGTAATTACGTGCGAAGATACTTTTAATTTACCAAAAAATTAAAATTAAGCCACCTATCCTTGTGACTTTATGTGGTTAATTAACTCTTTCTGATAATTAATAGTACAAAATATTTTCTAGAATATGACTTGGATTATTGGAAATTTGGAATAATAGTTTACCATATTTTATTTATTTTTCCCTTGATTTGATTGTTTTTGGTACATAGACGAAATGATAAATCTAATACAATAAAGTATAAATTCATACATACAAAGTGAAGTGATAGAGATGAAATTATAAGGTACGGAATACATCACTAATCACACCACATTTGTTTTCTTCTTAAACCCTAAACCTCGGAAGAAGAAGAAGAAGACATTGATCTAATTCCAATCCAATCCATGCTCTCTCTCACCAAACGCCTTCACTCCCTTCCACTCACACCATTCCTCTTCCGAAGCTCCCACCACCTCCGCTCCCCTCGCCCCGACGCCGTCACCCACTCCAGACGCCGTCACAAGTCTCCTCCTCTTCCGCTTAAAAAAGCGGAGGAAAGATCAGAATGGTGGATCGTCGACGGTGAAATGCACGAAATAGGTGATCACGTGCCTCCACGTGAGAGGTTCGTGATTCCTAGAGAGAATATTCCTAATAAGCGCCGTAAACAGCTTAGAGAACAGTTCATGCGCAGAACTCGCCTCGTTCTTAAGGAATCCGTTAGTTCCTCTTCTCTAACTTTCGCTTTTTCATTTTCATTTTCATTTTCGGTGTTGTTTGGTTCATGAGAAATTTTGAGTGAATGGATATAATTAGTTACTTAAAAGTATAGCTTAGCTTGTGATTCAATGTATAGTACTTTGTAGCTCAGATTACTTGAAACTGAAACACAAATTTAGGACTAATTTGATAGTTAAAATGTATGTCTCTTATGACTTTCGACTTGTTTGGATTGACTTATTTGAGTTTATGTATTGGCATAAGCACTTGTGAGGCTTTTGGGGAGAGATTGTGAAAGTAACTTATGACATGTTCATAAATAAGCTGTTTTCACCGAGATAGCTTATGAAAAAAATTTGACTTCGCTTTGGTTTATATTTATATATTTACTGTTAGTTCGAGGTTATCTTAATAACTGCGTTTAGGAGTAGATCAAAGGAATTATAGGGTAAATGCACAGATTGATATTATGATGTGCCATTGTCTTTGTATAATTTGTTTCAAATTGTCATGACCAGGTGGTCATTTTCGTTCGTAATGTGAATGAGAAATGTGATGGGTTGGTTCATATTGACTTGTTTGTTTTGGAGAAAAAATGTTGTCAATTAGTAATAGTTTTTTACACATGTCTGTGCTAAATTTGAATTTGAATCTTTATTGTTGTCCTAAAACGCGCATATTTTATTGAAAGGAACATGATCCTTGGTGCAAAAGATATATGGAACTATATAATGAGCTTCGAGAAAATTGGGAGAGACTTTATTGGGATGAGGGTTACTCTAATAAGCTTGCTCGAGATCATGCGGACTACGAGTCTGCTGAAGATGATGATGAAGATTTCTCTCCTTACAGGTTTGCCTCCATTTTTCTCCTTTATTCCATTGTTCGTATCTTCTTTCTTCTTGGAAGAATATAACGGTTGTTAGTGTCATGTGCATGAGTTTGACTGAGTCGCAATTAGTCTTTCATTATTTCGAGGAGCCTTTTTTGTTATCTATAATTCTACATACTCGGTGTTGGATTTTCTGTTCGAAATTTTGTGCACGTATACATTTTGATTTAACATCATTCCATTTGTTTTCATGGTCAATCAGATTAATGGTTTAAATTTCTCCAGTCATTAAGTGATGGGGGACGGTCATGGATATGGTGTCTAACCTTGGTATTTTATGGCATTTCAGAAATAGAAGACCCCAGATGGAGTATAACAAGGTACAGTTGAATAATTTGAATATACTTGATAATGACTAGTACAGCAGTTTGCTACGGAGATTGTTTCATAAGTGGGCTGTGCAGAATAAATTGAAAAAAAGAATTAAGCTTACTATTTTTTAATTTAAGAAGCCGTATCATCTTTGGGAGGTGGTGGATGAGAAACAAAAGATAATCGATATTCAGTGTATCTTATTATTGTTACTAGTTGACATCTGGGCCCATTTTGTATCTGATTGCATTAGATAGTTGTAATCCTTAAGATTGTAAAATTTTCTTTACTATATTTTTCTGTGCTGTATAATCTCTCTGATGATTCTACTGTAATGCAGGACTTGAATTTTGTTAGAGACAGAAAATCTGATACTTGGGAGAAAGTTAACCACATTCGTGATAAATTTGAGTATGACAGAGAGAGAAGAATGAGGGAGAAAGGTTAGTTAAGGCTCTAGCTTTTTATGCTTATTCTCAAACAGCATCACAAATTTTATAATCCCTGCTTCAATCTTTTTAAATGGACATTTTTATTGAATTTTTAAAAAGGCCAACACACTTTGTTATTAAAACAGATGTACAGTTTTGTTTCGATGAAGTTCAATTCTAATTTCTAACAATATTTTGTCCCATTTCTATATAAAAAAGGATTCATTTTTCATCATTCTTCATTTATTTCATGACAGCATTTGCTCCTATGCATGGAGGATCTATGGCCGGCTCTCATGATTCAGAAGGCTGGAACCAACCACTAAATACAGATCGATATTTTAACCAATCTGATAGGTATCAAGAGGAGAATAAATGAGCTGGGCCTGCTATTTCGTAAAGAGGTGTGATAGTTTTCCTTTTCACTTCACATGTATGTCCAACTCATACTATTTTGCTTCAATATGACAGCAATTTCTAAAAAAAAATGTTGACAGAGAATACATGAATGTTTTTGGTTTAAAGCTCTCTCGGTAAGAATTGTGAACTTGTGTTTTGTAACAGAAACATGATAATGTATTATAGCACTGCCTTTGCTCTCCCTGCATGGTAGATTATTGTGACTTGTGAGAATGTAAAGAAAATTGGAAGTAACATGATACTGATGAGATATTGTAACTAATAAACTCATTTAATATGTAGTATGCATTGCTTCCTTTCTGTTGGGCTAACCAATAGAACGTATGCACATGCTCATGAATAATACAACATGCTTTTTTAAAGTCAGTTGAATTTGTTACACCTTTTCTGCTTTAGACAAACATCCTTCAATTTGAAAACCATGAAGACAATACTCCATTTGACATGGAGCTTATGTTTTTGGTGAAATTAATTAATTTTTTTTAATGAATATAAGTTTAGATAATTTTATTTAGAATAAATAACCATTTTGTTTCTTCAATGTGTGTGAGACTATCATAATAGTTTGTGTATTTTATGTATTTTAATTACAAAAAACATAAATAAATACACGTACTATGTCTTTTTGTTGGTCAATAGTGTAGTTCTCAAATGTATCTTCGGTTGGTTATTTGATTAATCTATGTCTATTTTATTACTCCCTCCGTCCCATTTTAAGTGTCGCAGTTGACTAAATTACACACTTTAAGAAAAATGTGTAAAAGAAAGAGAGAGAATATGATTTTTACTAAAATACCCTCTATTTTTATTAGTAGTAGACATTGGAATACTAAAAAGTAGATTTTTGAGTGTACTTTTTTTCTTACATAATGATTGTTTTAAGGGATAAAATAGTAAAAATTAATGTTATAAATAGTATATGACACTTATTTTGGGACAAACAATTTTGGCAAGTATGACACTTATTTTGAGACGGAGGGAGTAGTCAATTTAATCTCTTACTGTAAATTACAAACACAGAACACTTGTAAATGTTTTTGTGACTTTAATTTGCTCAAGGATTAGAATAATGTGTTATACATAGAGATCAGTTAAGCCGCATTATTGTTGGGGTTGTCAGTCACTCTCAAAGTTCATAGTTATTCTTTTATGTTTTGTACTTTTGCGTTTGTCTAGCTATAGGACTATAAGCCAATGCCTTCGTTCCATTTTTGTTATTAGTGTGTTTCATCATTCATTATAGTAGTACACAAGTTTAGAGTTTGGTTGGAGACATGGCTAGCTTTTACTATCATTAAAAAAAACACGGCTAGCTTCTACTTTACTACATATTGCTAGCTTTTACAACCGAAAAAGTCTGAAAAATTCTATCCCAAGTTGACCTCATAGCGCCCCACGATAATAGGAAATGTAGCCTTTTTCCCAAGTTGTTTACTAATTCATTTTTGTTTACATTTTTTTAATAGACATATTTTTGACATATTTTTTTGAACATAGAGACATATATTGGTTGAACATAATAGCTACACAAACTACTTATATATATCAAAATGTAATCGTAAAACCTCATCGACTCATAACGTCTTCCAACGGTTACCAAATCTAGGCAATAGGCATTGAAGGACGACGTCGTTCGTAACAGTCCTTTCTTCACTCACCAAGGTCTTCTCCTCAAACCGTATAAGCATGCTTATTCATAGCATATGCAAGATACATTTTCTTTCCTCTTAAAAACTTATCATATTTTGCCCTCTTTTTGTTTTGGTTACAAGAGATCATATTTTGCCCTCTTAACAAGCGTAAGAGTGAATATATGTGTCTCTCCCAACATTAACGGAACGTTGTTTCAGTTGGACCAATTATATTAATTAACGTAAGATAAAGGGAGTCAATAAATAGTTGTAGTTATAGATTGATGGTCGTTGGAGAATTGTTTAGGTGAGAGTTACTCTACGTACGTACATGGATGAAGGTACAGAGAGACGTAGACAGGGTCACATGAGTACTTACTCCAATATTGAAATGGCACAAAGCACTATGAAGTCTATGGGTAGGCGTGTGAGTTGTGATGTAAATAAAGTTAAACAAACCCATCTCACGAGCAGCAGAATGGTAAATAAATATGGGCATGGAGTTTGGAGTTCCCCAAGAAAGAAGCAACAAAATTTGGCCCTTTTCTCATTTTGCATTGGTATACACGTTTTTGTTTCTTCGTTTCAGCGACATATTAGGCCAAAGTTCTGACTTGCTATACACAGATTATAGACCCTCCCCTCAATCAAAACAAAAGTAATCACTTGACTCAACCAAAGTAGGGTACTGCCAATATCATTATTTAATGAAAAATAAAAGTCATCAAAGACAAAATTATAAAATGATTTTGTATAAGATACTCCATCCGTTCAATTTTAAGTGTCACAGTTGACAAAACCATACATTTTAAGAAAATTGTGTAAATGAAAAAGAGAAAATATGACTTTTACTAAAATATCAATTCTTTTTATTAGTAGCAGACATTAGAATAAGTATTTGATGATCAACGGATATAATGTTAGTACAATAATATACAACCATTCGATGGATATGTAAGAATATTCATAGCAATCATTAGTGAATATAATTGATTTTGGTAGAATTAAGTTAAGTAAAATTGATTTTAACATAATTGAGTTTTGCATAATTGATTTATATTTAGATACATTTATGTAAAAATAAGTTGAATAATAAATTTTAGCGTAAAAAATTATATTTAAATTCAGAAGCTACAAATCTCAGCTTTTAGTATAATCAATTCTGAAAATAGTATCAACTCTATTTTAAAAGAACAAATCACTTTAAAATCACATCAAAATCAATTTTATATCTCTAAAATTGTTTTTAACTCTTTCAAAAACCAAATAAAAAAGGTGAGACCTTGTGTACACCGTCGTGATTTGTGGATATTTACCTCTAAACTATTCAGTAATGTTTTAGCTGATATAAATTTTTATTAAATATATTGTTGGATTGAAAGTTTATATTATCATATAAATCATTTGTGTAAATTTCAAACAAATATTATTCAATATTATTGAATGGTTCATCCGTTCATGGATAAATACCACCAAATGATAAAGATGTTTAGATTAGAAAAACAAATACTTCCTCCATCTCATTTTAAGTGTCAATGTTGACTAAATCACATATTTTAAGAAAAATTTGTAAATTAAAAAGACAATATTACTTTTATTTATTAAAATATCCCATCTTTTTATTAGTAGTAGATATTGGAATACTAAAAAGTAGATGTTTTAGTGTACTTTTTTTCTCTCTTATTAATTGTTTTAAAGGATAAAATATAAAAAACCAATGTTATAAATAGTATATGACATTTATTTTAAGATAAATAATTTTGACAAATAAAACATTTATTTTGGGACGAAGGAAATATGTGTATAAGTAGTAGTATAAATTATGGAAAATTTTAAAATTCTCCGCTCCCCTATGTATGTTTGAGAGTAGTTATTACTCTTGTTTCCTTTTCACCCAATTCTCTACTCTCTCACTTTACCTCTTTGTTCCTCTGTCTCCTACTACTCTCTCTGTAACTTCCTTCTCTTTTTACCATTACATTTACACCTTTTTTTTCTCTTTTTATCATCTCCATACCCTTTCATTTTCAACCCTTTCTTTTACTCTCTCACTTCTCTTTCTTTCCACCTCACACTATCACACGCTTACATTCTTTCCCCTCTCTCTTTATATTATTGCTTCCAACCACCTCAAAACACACACACACACACACACACACCAAACTCACAAAAACAGAGCCTATTTTCATATCACTACAATGAATCAAGTGAGTCTTTAATTTTTTTCTTATATTTTAGCTTAACTTCATGTTCTTGATTTGATTATGAAAACTAAATTGTTTTGTTTTGGTTGGTGGGTTTAATAGGAATACCATTTCAAGAGGAACCATGTTCCAGCATTTGGAAGCTGGGATTGGAATGATAATCTACCATTTACACAGTGCTTTGAATCTGCAAGACAAGGTGGTGGTGGTGGTGGTTTTGTACACTATCATCAAGAACAAGATCTTTATGTTACTGGTGATTTGTATGATAATCATGTTCTTACTCCTGCTATGATTGTTGTTCCTCGTAGAAGGGTATGTCTATGTCACCTTAACTAAACAAACTCATGTTTTTTCTCCCTTTCTTTTGGTTTCACTAATCCATTTTTGTTTCATCGTACTATTTTCTTAAGATAATGTTTATGTTTATTTATTTTCTAAAAAGAGAAAATATAAACTTAATTCTTATATATATTTCACACAGTTAGAGAATCTAAGTAATTTTATTTTTAAATATTGTTTGAATTTTATGATTTCATTACATAGAGATGTTTTTTGTCACAATAAGTTCCTATAGTAGACATTAATGAAGTACACATAATCTTTGTTCTAAATTAAATTCCAATAACATAACTATAAGAAGGGGTACTTAAAATTGTACGGTAATGTTTGAATCTTACTAATTTCTACAACTACTAGTACATTTTCTTATTTTGCATCTCCTTAAGTAGAAGTTTTTTAACTAACTCTTTAATTGGAGTTTAATCAAGATTAAAGGCCAATTTTATTTGCATCATAAATTGTGGGGGTTAAAAAAGAGAGAAACTTTGCTTTTGTTATTGAAATAGTAGTAGTATAATGAATTTGTCTATGGTAGGTCACATGACTTTATAATTGGGGCTCTTATTGAATTGACATTAATGATTCACGCCATAGCGTGACAAATTATTAAAGCAAGAGCTTTCTGACTTGAACAGCAACTTGTCTGTGATGTTATTTTTAGCTTAATTATTTAAGTTAATTTTATGACTTTTTCAATAATGGATCTAACTTTTGGCTTTATGCTTTATTATCTATGTTAATGGGTCACCAAAAATAACGACAATGGGATCCATTGGTATCATTAGACATGATATAATAATAATGACACATACATTATGCTAAATATGTAAGCTTCCACTATGTGTAGACCTTAGTTAGAATTATGCAACCTTTTTAGGGTTAAGCTCGTTAAAGTTTCAACTTATAATTTATAGTTTATCTTTTATAAGTTTGTAATAAAAAAGATATGTCTGATAATATTTTCCATAACTTATTTTGATAAGTTAATTTAATTAACTAATAACTTATTATTTTTCTTCCAATTTTACTCTTGTTATGTTATTTAGTATAAATATTAATAAGCTAGTTCAATTGCTAATATTACTAGAAATTAAAAAGCTAATTTATTTACTATAAATTCACATGTTATAAGCTAACTTATGAGATACTACTATGTGTTATTTTTTGTGAAATAGAGTCTTGGAGTTACTAATTTGTTGTTAACTTTGTAGGAAAAGGTTCGTTCCCAACATGAAAAGGATGTGAAAAAGCAAAATTGGGTGAAAGAACCACCAAGTCCTACTCCAATGTCAAGACCAACACCAAAGCCTGTTGATGAAGATTTGTACAAAATTTCACCAGATCTTCTTTATGTCAAAAATAGGAAGGTATATATAGCCCCACAAGGCCACAACCCTCTAGCCTTTGTTTCCACTAAAAATTATATTTTCATTTTTGCTTTTTTGTTTTGTGAATGTTTATGATGAATAGAGATTTTCATTAAAGCAAAGTAATAAAGCTAAATTTTTATTTATCTTTATTACTTTGCTTTCATAAATGTATATTAGTGCATATGCATATTCAATGATTCATACTTTTGCTCTTTTTTCTTTAGCAAAAGTTTTGTTTTATAAAATTTCCTTTTCTAATAACTTGACTTTTTTGTTGCCTTCATTTTCACTCAATGCAGAAGAGAGGAATGTGTTTCTTTACAAGTTGCTTGTTACCAACTTGCATTGCATGAGACAAGAAAAAGTTGAGAAGCCAATGTACATACAAGTGATTAAATGGAGAGATTATTATAATTAGTAGATAGATACTCTCTTGGATGATATATTATTTGAAAGCTTAATATTTTAAGGACCAAGAAGATTATCATATTTATATAGAGACACATGATTATTGTGCTAAGGTCTTGGTTTTTTTATTCACTTAAACGGTTTGTTTGTATTTTAAATTTGAGTCTTTTATGTACTTTGGGATGTATCATTGCTTGGCATTGAACTTTGTTTGTAAAAGTTCTGTTACTAGAAATTAAAGAAAAAAAGGGTTAAAAGCTAATTCTGTTCATGTCATGCAACAGTTTTTTTTCAATTTTGTTGACTTTCTTTGTTCTCATTAATTTTATTCTATACTAGTATTATTTTTGGGGCACTAGTTAAAGTTACCAAAAAAAGAAATAGTTACATTGGAAATTGTGTTTCATTGTTTTAAAAAAGTAGAAAACACAAATTTCGATAGTTTTTTACTATTTTTGTTTCCTTAACCATTGCCCTTAGGGCAATGTTTATCATTTTCCATTTTTAGTATGAAGGTAATTGGAGGATATAATGGATATAGTTCATGTGAATGCATTCTTCTAAATCTATCACTCCTATCACTTTTGGTAATGGAAATGTGGAATACTAGGACTTTTATAACTAATATAAAATGAATGAGAAGTGCAGCATATTAGTTATTAGTGAAAGTATAACAAATGCCTAATTTTTTTATCATAATTTTTGTGTTAATCTTCCAATTTTAAGGTGAAGGAATGATTTGTCATTCGGCTGTGAAACAAGTAAAATTTGACAGATAATTATCTTTTTTGATAAGATTTACATTATAAAAAAATATCTCTTGATAAAATTTACACTATAAAAAAATGGGTTTTGCTAACTAGTGCCCTTGGGGCACTAGTTAAGTTTACCAAAAAAAGTAATACTTACATTGAAAATTATGTTTTATTATTATAAAAAAGTACATTGCACAAATTTCAAGAGTGTTTTTTCTGTTTTTGTTTCCTTAACCATTGTCCTATTTTTAAGGGCAATGTTTATCATTTTCCTAAAAAAATATATCATATTTGATAGAAAGACAAGGAAATTCTGATTAATTTAAGATTAACGAAATGAACTCTAAATAAAAAAAAGTAAGAACAGTGCATAGTTGAAAATTGCTCTTTAGGCCCCTTAAGTTACTTCCAGGCCCCCTAAAAATTCAAAAATACCCTCAATTTTGATGAAGTAACTTTCGTATTATAACTTACGAATGCATATTTATTTCGTATCTTACTATACGAAACCTATGGGCACAACATCTTGACTGTGACAAGTCAATATAACCACTGCTACCGATTGAATGTTGAATTGCTTGAATTTGCTTCCATGAATTGAGTTTGCATCGAGTTGCTTCCATTCATGAGTTTAGAGTTTGCTTTCCATGAATTAATTGAATAGTTATGGTGAAGGTATTATTACTTCCGTCAAATTGATTTCACTCTCCCACCGCTTCCAAGAATATGAATTTGTTGTTCCAATTCCATAATCTTTATTCATATTAGGTTGTTTCCATTGCTCCCACCGCTTCCATAAAAATTTACAAAATACATGTATATTTCGTATGGTATAATACGAAACATAGGTTTCGTAAATTGCGGGACGAAATATAGTTTGATCAGTGTGTCTTGTATGTTATACATGTTCGGATTTTAGGATGCGAAACATAATTCATTTCGTATTTTAAAATGCGAAGGGTATTTTCGTCAATTTGAGGGGCCTGAGAGCAAATTAAGGGGCTTAAAGAGCAATTTTCTGCATAGTTTAGGGTTTCCTTTGGCCCAATAGGTTATATATGTGGATTTCCTTTGGCCCAATGTATTAGTAGGGAAATGTGCTGAAATACCATATCTCATTTTCACTTGACTGAACAATACTTACGTCTTAGCTAAAACCCAAATTATTAAGACTCTTTTTTCTTAAAAATTTAATGGTTGAGACCAAATAAGGGTAGATGCCTAAACATTATTACTATTGGCTTTGACAAACACAGCAAAAATTGTCACACCCCTAAAGCATCTCCAATTTAACATCTTTCAATTTATAAATGTCTGCTATAATATTAGAAATTATAATGGTGTAGTTGTGACAATCATATATCATACTAGTTGAGTTGAAGGTGCTCTAAGCTATTGCTATACCACACTTGATGTCTAATAACAGAAAGAATATCATCATCAAAAAAATGCTAACAAAATGTTTAATGATAAATCAGATCAAATCTAAGCATGAACCGAATCAATTTTTGGTGATACACCTCAAATCAATAACCAATTTTTGTACTGATCTTACAAAAATCACACTAGAACATCAACGATAGCAAAGTCAATCACATAAAATCAGATATCACAAAAGGCATACATCACATGAAATCGTCCCACCCCAAAAACATGTCCGAGGACTATTGCTCTGATACCAAATGTAACATCCCGAAATTTTAAAATGATATAATTATTAAAAATGTTTATTTATTTAGAAAATGTGGCTATATTTTTTTTTCCCAGACATAAATCATAATTACATTGCTGATAAAATAAAATAACTATATTAAATATTTCAAAAATAAAATACAATGGTCAAATTAATTGTTTCAAAATTACAGATGATAAAACCCAATTTATTTTTCCCCGCCGCATGCAAACTTCAATAATCATCGTTCACTGCATCAACTTTTGTACCTAAAATGTTGGTTGCAAGGGTCAATATTCCTAAACCACAAGTACGATCATAAGGAACATGAAAACATAAAATAAGAAGAATGATAAAACTTTCACCGCATAAAAGGTAAAACCAATTAGCACAAATAAATTAATAACTTAAGAAGTCACACTTTTAAGACACAATGCATGCAACTAGACCATGATCCGGATATCGCCCCAATTGGCATATAATTTCAATCGCCCCATTTGGCACCTAAACACAAATCGCCCCATTTGGCAGTTACTAATAATATCGCCCCATTTGACACATAGTAACAAATCGCAGCATTTGACACTTAATAATCGCCCCATTTGGCACTTAGACACGACTATATGCAAATGTTATGCAACTTTTAAAACAACCACTAACACTTTTCAAATACCTTCCACACAAATGCATTCTTTTATATCAAACCAAATAAACCACATGTTTCGATCGTAGACAATACAGGTTATTATATTAAATCCAAAATTATGTTCTGCAAGTAACCATATGGCAACATAAACCTACCTTCACAGTACCAGTGCTTACAAAACAATATAATCACTTAACAAAATCAACATTAGATGACACACAAAAATAAATAGAACAAACATGTTCACGTATCTAGCATATAAAAATAAGGAAATCATGTTCTTAATTATTATTATTTTATTTGAACTAAAGTTTCTACCTATTATTTGATAAGAATTCTATCACTTTCCTATCCTATGATTTCATGGTCAATATGATTGTACCGGAATATAAGCCCTTACCTCAAAAAGCTTTCCCTCCAATGATATTGATTTTAGCAGTTCTAACCGCTCGATCAAGAATTTAAAGTATATTTGATGCTTGCTAGTGATGGGTTAGTGAGAACCGATGGATATGAAAATATAAGTGAAAGTGGGATAGTTTTTGTTGATAGTTAGCTTTCACGATAACATGAGTATATAGGAAATGGTTTGGCTAATTTGTAGGCATAATAGTGGGCTAGTGGGAAAGCATGTATAAATCCTAAAATTAAGTCTAAGTGGAAAAACATTCAAGTGGCTCAATTATAGAGAATTCGGTTACAGGAAATATTTGCATATGCTCTATATCAATTCTACTCATGCCTTCTATAAGCTAAGCACTCTAGTTTAGATTTAGTCAAAGTTGATTTGTCACAAATAATTCTCAAAGACTTCGACTAGTAAATACTAATCCATTAACATTATCACACACTTAAAATAAAACAACTATACAATTATTAATATAAGATAAATCATCAATTATAATTAACATAGAAACAGATTATGAAATCATTAAAATAAAATAAACTATGTAAGTAATAATTATCTTATTATTATAGTCACACTAATTAATCAATTAAATTAATTATTAAAATAATCTTAAGTAAATATTAGGGTGTTACACCGCGCATTCTCAAACATAGATCACACGGTCTATTGGAGCTCCTCTCGGCACACATTAAAACCAATTTCAAAGAGTGTAGTTTTTCTCCTCATTTTCATCGTTTATTCATTGTTCATCGTTTATTCATAAGCACCTTAGTTGCTCTGCAACTTCATCTTAGTGTGTGTGTTTGCACTTGAATGCCATTTATCATTCCCAATTACTTGGTTGCGTGTGTATAGATCATTGTGTGATCTTGTGTAGTGTATGCACAAGTTCTTGATCAATTTTAGTGTGTTCCAACAGTATATATTTACATTAAATCATAAATATGAAAAAATTAATATTATAAAATATAAATAGCATGAAGCTAAAAATTTGAATTCTCATGTAACATACATGAAATATGCGAATTTCATAAATAAAACTCTCCTTAGTTTGATGGTAGTGGTATAGTCAGAAAGTTTACTAAATTTGGGCAAAATCATAATTTTGAATCGAAAAATCTCAATTTTACTCTAAATTAACTCACAAAATTCTCAAATTTTAACGTAAATTAACTATAAGAATCTCAATATTTTTTGTCGGAGCCCGGACAAGTATCAATGTCTCTTCATTATAATCGCGAAGACAACAACCAATCAACCATCATTTAACATGGCTCCCTCTCATTTCAATTTTAGAATGAAGAATTAATACCAAAAATCATCCATAACATACTAAAATCATTTTCCTAAATTAAATACTTTTAAAATAAAAACAACACTCCTTTGAAAAAAATACTTCCAAGATTTGATACCTTCACTTAAAAATAACTCTTTGAATTGAATGAACAAGATGATGCCATTTAGACCAAAATCATGCAGTCATACTTTGAAGTTAAATTTTGAAAATATCTTTAACGGGCAAAAATGGGACCCATGTCAAATGTTACTAGGATTTTCAAACTTAGGACACAAATTATTATTATAATAATAATTTGAATATCTCTCAGTCACTCTCATAGAACAAACTTTGAACTCTGACAGCTCTAAATTGTCCCATAATGTTTTTTTTTCCTTCTCTCTCCTTTCACTTCCCACCACACTTGTAGCTTTTTCAAAAAGAGTTAACAAAATTTAAAGAAAATTAAGAATACTGTTAGATACATTTAATAGTTACATAAATTTAATTTTTTTTCTTTTCTCCTTTCTCATTCTGAATTTCATAAACAGAAACATAAGACATGTCTGGTCACTGGGGAATTCTTGTTTCAGATCCATGTCTTCAGAATCAGTTCACACAAGTTGAACTTAGAAGCTTAAAAAACCATGTAAGTTCTTCAATTGTTGAATTTGATTTCTTTGCTGCTTTTATTTTTTCTTATGAAAGATTGGATTTTTGATGTTGTTATTGAAATTGAGAATCTGGGTCATGATGATTATTTGTTGGTGTAGTTTATGAGCATGAGGAGGGAAAGTGGGAAGCTTGTGATTGCAGATTTAGCTTCCAAGATGTCAGGATTGAAAATTGTGGGAGAAAATCTGAGTGAGGAGGAAAGAGCTTCTTATGTTCAGGATTTGTATCAGAACACTGATGAAGAAGTTGATTTTGAATTATTTCTTAAGGTTAGTTTTTTCATCTAGATTTGATTTGTTATCATCTATTCAATTATCAACTTTTTTAGTTTAGTGGATTTTTTTTGCTTTTTCTAAATTCTAAGTCCACTTAGGATCTACAAAATATGGACATTTCTCGAATTAGGCATGTTCCGTAGTTGGACCCTAGTTGACACATATGATTGACACATATGATTACATTGAATTATGTCATTTTCCTAAATTATTATCAGTGATGATGTGTCGTTGTCCGGCGTCCGTGTCTGTATCTGTGCTTCATAGCTTAGGATCATCATTTTTTTCTTTCTTTTTTGATCCCCTTACTGTATTATTTGATTTATGTCTTGTTTGGATAAACAACTTAATTCAATGCTTATAACATAAATGCTTATCATAGAAGGGCTTATGTATAAACTATTTCTATAACAAAAGATATAATTTAGTCAAACTGTTTTCACAAGCTATTTGGAGATTTTGTGGAAATATGTCGAAAACAGCTTATGAACATGTCATAAGTTGTATCCGTATGCTCTCCCAAACAATCTCACAAGTACTTAGTAGATAAATTCAAATAATTCAATCCAAACAAAGTTTTCCTTATTTTGAAGAAATACAAGAGAAAATGAACATTATAAAGAGAGAAATAAGTGGAAAAGTATGTATGCTTCAGGTGAAACCATTGCAGTAATGTAAACATGCCAAACTCTGATGCACTAGTGCTATCTTGATGACAGGTTTACTTGAAACTACAAACATTTGCAAATTCTAGAACAGGAAGCAGTCCAAAGAATTCCTCAGCATTCTTAAAAGCAGCAACTACTACATTGCTTCACACAATAAGTGAATCTGAAAAATCATCATATGTTACTCATATAAACCACTATCTTTCACAAGATGAGTTCCTCAACAAGTATCTTCCTATTGATCCTTCAACCAATGAGCTCTTCGAAATTGCAAAAGACGGCGTTCTTCTTTGGTAATATACATTTTCTTCCACCCAGCTTACTATTTCTATTGTTCGTGGAAATTTTGTTTATAAAGAATTATTACATGTTGTAGCAAGCTTATCAATGTGGCAGTTCCGGGGACTATTGATGAACGTGCAATTAATACGAAAAGATTACTCAATCCATGGGAAAGGAATGAAAATCATACACTTTGTCTTAATTCTGCTAAAGCCATTGGATGTACTGTAGTCAACATTGGCACACAAGACTTCATTGAAGGAAGAGTAAGTGAAGATTTTTTATTTTATTTTTTTCGGTTTTTCATTGTAGTGCATTAGTAATTAGTTTGATTTTTTTGTTATCGTTTCAGCGTCATTTAGTGCTTGGATTGATATCACAGATTATTAAGGTAAACTATCATTGATTAACCAGAAGTTTATATAATCTTTTGTTTATATTTGCAAAAAACTGTCATATGCTACAAAGAAATCTTGAGTTTTTATATTTTAATACTGAAATCTATATACTTATGGTGTTGAATAGATACAACTATTGGCAGACCTCAATCTTAAGAAAACTCCTCAACTGCTTGAGTTGCTTGATGATAGTAAGGTAAATACTTTATTTATTTCATAATCTTGTATTATTTTCTTCTTTTGTCTTATGAACTGTTTCATAGATTAAAATACTTATTTTCTTCTTTTGAATTAACAGGATATGGAAGAGTTGATGAATCTACCGCCAGAAAAGATCTTGTTAAGGTGGATGAATTTCCATTTGAAGAAATCAGAGTACAGGAAGATTGTCACTAACTTCTCCTCTGATGTCAAGGTAAATAATGATATTCTAACTTTGATTTTGGTAGTTAATCATGATGTGCGGCAATTTTTTTGAATAAAACACTTCACTTATAGGAAACTTTATTTTGTTATCTACTTCATCAAGTTAATAGAGACCAAAAGGCATAGAAAACACATGAAATTTTATGAGTTGAGTTAGTATTGTCAATTGTGAGGCATTAATCAATAACAGATGCTTCATAAGGCATTTCTAGTATACATTTGCTGATTGAACTTTGTATGATTTTGACGGTTCAGGATGCTGAGGCTTATGCACACCTTCTAAATGTCCTTGCACCAGAATACACTAATCCTTCCACATTGGCCGTAAAAAATCCCTTCGAAAGAGCAAAATTAGTTCTTGAACATTCTGATAAAATGGGCTGCAAGCGATACCTAACTGCAAAAGACATTGTGGAAGGATCACCAAATCTTAATCTTGCTTTTGTTGCACATATTTTCCAGCATAGGTGAGAATAATCTTCCTTTTAAGAAATGCTCATTGTTGAATGAGCCAGTTTTTCTTTTTGGTTTCTGAAAAACGTATGATAGCTATAAGTAACTCAATTTCTTTCTTATAGGAATGGACTTACAGACCAGACAAAGCAGATTTCTCTTCTTCAAGCATTGCCTGACGACACCGAAGACTCTAGAGAAGAGAGAGCATTTCGCCTATGGATTAATAGCCTTGGAAATTCAACATATATCAACAATGTCTTTGAGGATCTAAGAAACGGGTCGAATATCTCTCATTTTTTCTATTTCTATTGCACATCATATTCTTCAACTATTTTTGTTATAAATTTATAATCTTTTGTATAGAATTGAAACCACCTTCACATTGCAAATAATTGAACTTCTTAAATATCTTCATTCACTTCACAGTTCATATTTCAACTAAATCATGTAATTTTTTTTTTTTTTTTGACAACATCATGTAATTTATTTTAGTTGCATTTTATGAGACTATTTCAGAGAGCTTATAAGAACTACTTATGACATATCCATAAATTGTTTTCAAATCATTTCCATAAGCTCTCTAAGATAGTTTAGAAAATTAGCTTATTCAACGAACCTAAAAAGTAATTTTTGCTTTTAATAAGGAATGGGGTGAGTATATGAAAACAATTTGATTTGATTTTATCTTTCGTTATTGAATTTTACATAAGCACTTATTCTATAAGCGCTTGTTTATCCAAACAGAACCTAGATAGTGTCACACATGTTTTCAAGATAGTTTGCATCCATTGAGTTGGTATGGTGTTGATTCCTTGCAGATGGATTCTTTTAGAGACTCTTGAGAAGGTGTCAGCAGGAATTGTGAATTGGAAGATTGCAAATAAGCCTCCAATTAAGATGCCATTTAAGAAAGTTGAGAATTGCAACCAAGTTGTCAAAATAGGGAAACAACTTAAATTCTCTTTGGTAAATGTGGCTGGAAATGACATTGTGCAGGGAAATAAAAAGCTAATACTAGGTACGATTTTTACCTCCAAATTAATTATATGCTTCTTTTTTACGTAGTACTAATTAATCAATTTAAGCATATTCTAACTAAATCATTTGTTACATATATCAAACTTTAGCTTATCTATGGCAATTGATGCGATACAACATTCTTCAACTTCTAAAGAACTTGCGATTTCACGCTCGTGGGAAGGAAATAACCGATGCTGATATTTTGGAATGGGCTAACAACAAAGTTAGCAGCACCGGAAGTCAAAGCAGCATGAACAGTTTTAAGGTATTGAAAAGTCCTTTTATCAAAGATGTCTTAACTCTTAACAATGGTATTTGTTAGGAAAATCACACCAATGAATTAATCCACGCGTCCGAGGATCTTAGATGAAAACAAACACGCAACAAAGAAAGAAATTATAGAACACATAAGAATTTACGTGGTTCGGCATATCACCATAACTTTGTCACAAATAAATAGCTTAAGCATGTGACATTATCTGTGATTATGCAATAATCTTCAAATATTGCCTTCAGATTGCAGAACAAAACTCATCAATAATTCATATTCAATCTCTTAGATTACTTTTATCACTTAAAAGAATAGAGGAAAAGTATAATAAATGTTATAATTTCAAATTTCAGGACAAAAGTTTATCAGATGGAATATTTTTCCTTGAGCTTCTGAGTTCTGTGCAGCCCAGAGCTGTAAATTGGGGACTTGTAACAAAAGGAGTAACTGGTATGTTTTCTTGTTACTATAATTCCAACATTGCACCTATTTAATTATTACATCTTTATTAAAAAAAAGTAATTGAAAGTTTATTTATAAATCAAATGTTAAAATCATGCCTTTTATCAAATGTATTACACAAGTAATCATGTATTGTGAAATTCATGTTCAATTCAATTACTCATAGGAATACATAGAAAACAATTGTATTAACAAAAAGCTTTTGATCCATGCAGATGAAGAGAAGAAGATGAATGCCAGCTACATCATCAGTATTGCAAGAAAGCTAGGCTGTTCTATATTCCTCCTACCTGAAGACATCACTGAGGTACATCGGAAAAATCAATATTGTTTCATTGGTATTTACCAAGTTTTTTCAAGAAAAACTAAAACTTATGGAATATTCAGTTTTAGTTTGAATTTTCAGCTTTATGCACTTATTTAATTATTACATCTTTATAAATACATATAAAAATATAAGTACATGATATTTATTTATGTTTCTTTTTTTCTTCTTATGAAACACATGATATAAATACGAAGTAGCTAGCCACTCATTTCCGTAGCGACTAACCGCTTATGCTTTGGGACAATGCTTGTTATACAATTTTAGGTGAATCAAAAGATGATCCTTACTCTAACAGCTAGTATAATGTCTTGGTTCCTAAAACACCCTCATGAAGAAAGAACATTGGGAACTTCAGATAGTGAGAGTGGGAGTCAATTGGAGACTACATCAAATTCAACACCAGATGACTCTGCTTCTGATTCATCTCTTGATGAAAATGGAAACATGTAAATATGCCACAAGTGAACCATTTTTCATTTATTAATATGATTTATATTTAAACCTCTCATTATAGATGATGAAGAGGTCAATGTATAACAGGGTGAATGGGTGATTTATTGGTTTCAAAGAAATTTTGTTCAAGCAACCTATGTAAATATTGATTTTTATCCCAAGTTTGGAACCTAAATACTTGATTTGGTGCTAAATTGTAAGAGATTTAACTTAGTCACTTGGAGTTTATAACAAATGCATGGCAGACTGAGTCAAATCCTATGAAAATAAACACATGCAAAATCATTTACAAATGCAAGTTAGATGCATGCGTAATGCATTAACTGGTGTAAAAACAAAAAAGAGGTACCATGTTATTCAAAGCAGTCATTTCAGGCTAATCGAGCAGATTTTCAAAGACTAATCATATATAACAAAAAACCATGATTGAATGTAGTTGGACACTAAAATTAGAACCATTAAAAACCCTTGTAATGATTTACAAATCCTTTACTGGAATAAAGTACCTTACCAAAATTGTATTACAATTTGAATTACGAAATAATTTCTAGGTAGTTTCTAAGAGGAAGATAGTGTTTAGTTTTAATACACCAAATGTAAGAAAATTTATATAATCAACAAATTACAACCAACCACATGTCTAAATTTAGAAGTTACGATAAAAGTCAAATATTTTTAATGATATGATTATAAATGTTAATTCTTGTGGAGACCAGAACATATATTGCCAAGACAGAGTTTGGAAAGAACACATTAGAAAACAAATAAGAAAAAAATATTCTCAACATTGTTAGAATGAAACATAAACCACAACTTTCACAAGATTGTAAATACACATACTCCCGAAATTACATTAACCTATGCACAATAATTGCTCAAGCATCTTACAGATAATCCATACTGAAAGTGAAAATCTATCACAAACCATTCTGTTCGTGTTTAACACCAAGAACCCATTTTGCAAGATGGGCCAAATAAGGCTCTGCCTGGGAGCTACTACTCAAGATTGATCCAAGACTCTGAAGCTCGGTATTGAATTCCTTCTCAAATTTGCTGCAATTATTTATTTAGGTCAGAATGCTCACATGGCATGAAATCATTGTATAAACAAATAGTAATAAAAATGTTGTTTTTGCACTTACAGAATAGATTCAGTGACTGCTACATTTTTAGTGGTTGACTTCAGAACCTGACCTGATTTCGATTGTTTAGCTGAATCAACTTTAGGCTCATCTGGATTATGAAATACGATAGAAGATGATATAAGCCACTGTGTTGCGGCTGCATATTGTAGGCACATGGATTTAAGCCTCTCCACCTTCTGCAATTAAGAACTCAATAAAAAACCAATCATGAGAAGTGGACTCATCAATATTAGCGATGCGTTTTTATTGAATACCATTAAATTTGATGACTCAATAAAACATATAAAATGATTTTCAACTTTTTTAAAATGTTGTATAAATGATCTATAGGATATAAACTTTCAATCCAACGTTGGGTTTGTAAAATTTGTATTCGTTATGCCGTTATTGAGCGGTGTAACATAGTTCAAATGTTACACCTGTGTAATTTGATCCCTCCCCAATATATATAATATATTTTGTGAAAAACAAAACAAAGAGAAACTAACCTTTAGCAACTCAGGTAAAAGTAGTAAACACTCTCTCAAACATTTATCGAGGAAAAAATCATGATGTTGTATAACCTGTTTCATACAGAAAATGTCAGACTTTCTCAAACATCCAAGCCCCGTCCCTCTGATGAAAGAATGAAAATACTCAAGTAGTATTATGTATGTAACCTGATTTATACATCCGTTTTGCAATCTATAACAATAATAACTTACCTCATCTATGCTATTTGCTGACTGAAGTCTGGTATACATCATATGCCAATTGGGCTCAATAACCTAAAGTATAGACTAGAGTCAGAAAACCAAGGACCCACATAACTGAAAGTTAAAAAACCAAATTTAAGAAAATGAAAGAAGCAAAAAACTCAAATCCAATCCTATATTCTTTCAAAGCTATGACTACAATCATCCTTTTGCAATTCAAATTGGTCATAAAATAAGATTCGAAAACTAATTTCAGCTGGTTTTGATGATGCAAACAGACAATATGCAAGTGTGTTTAATCAAAGAAAAGAAAAACTTGCCTCAAATGTTAGATAATGCAAAAGGCTACTGATAAATTTAAGCATACTTCGACACAAAAGAGATGATCTGGAGATAGCAGTTCCACGTGTATTGAGAGCACGAACTCCCTACAATATGGGACAAAAAATAAGGGTGGTAAAACAAAATAAACACAAAAGACTACGTAAGTAAAGTCATTCATAAGCATACTTGATGTGTTTGCCATGCTCCACATAGCTGACGTTCAACATGTTTGCAGTGGAAAAGAAATCGAAAAATTAACTGGTACTTTGTTAGGGCTTTACGTGATAATACTATAGACAGTGGCCAGTGCACCTGAAAAGAGAACAAAAAACAACCATATAAATGATGCAGCTAACAAAAGGAGGTCTTTCTTGCAAACTTGTAGAGAAAAAAAATACCTTATAACTTAGCGAAAATGTTTCAAGGCCAGTGATGCTAAGAGGCTCCTCCAGAATATCATTATTACTGGATTCTCTCTGGCTAACTTCAGTCACATTAAACGTACCCAACCTTTTAAGCAAAGATGACCTTTCCTGAAAGTGTAAAGTTTGCATTATATGTGAATAATTTTACAGGTTCAAAATTTCCTACAAGATAAATTAGATACTTACCACAATACAGGTTAAGCCTTCATGATAAGGATCGACGGCAGCTGCTGTTGTACGCAAGGCAAGGTCTAGAAGAGACTAAGTCATAAAGAACAGCCAAAGAAAACAAAAGATAAAGGAAAGTTAGAGTCAAGCACCCATTAAAAATTAAAATACGCAGATGACAAATGAAATTTACTAGGAGAAATAAATGTATACTAAAGTGAATAATATCCCATAACTATACCTGCAGCTTCTCAACTGAGACTTCATCAGGTTTTTTAGCCAGCTCATCTCGAGCAATATCCATAAAATGTACTAAGAAATCCCCCTGGGTGATCATATGAACATATACAAAAATATTAATCAAGAAAAAATGTTTAAGAAGTGAACACTATAAACTAATTGATATGTATATATAGATTCTATACAACTGTATGGCCTAGGTAGGTATGTTCCACCAGCTCAATATTTTCTTACAGGGTCCTTTCTATTCTATGTGCTCATGTGATGCAAATATTCCATGTAACATTATATGCCGTCAGATTACAAACTGTAAGATCTCATGTAATATCTCTAAAGTTGCTACACGGAAGGCAGATAAGAAGGAATACTTAGGTTACACATTTGATTTGCTTTTGTCTTCATCAATAATTGCAAAAATACCAACATAGTTTCATGTTTCCTGTTTGTTTATACTATTTTCTTTGCAAATTTTTACAAACAGGAAACAAAGCGAAACAAGTTAGCATCTTTGTAATTATTACAGAAAACATATAAACTGAAAATTAAAGAAAATACACAAAACAAACACCCTTATATTCGGATCTTTTATCAAAGTTTTAGCTTTTCTAGTATTGCTAGTTTGTCTCCAAATTGAACATTGTAAGATGAACATGATCATACCTGATCAAGAAGAAGGTAGTGTTTTATAGACCGCAACTTTCCTGTAAGATCATACTAAACAAACAAACACAATTCACCATCAGAACTTGGATTTTTAACAATAAGAACTATTGCAGAAGCATTAAACTGTAAGCTGAGAATTTCAAAAGCCTAGTCATATTCAAAATTACCTTTTCCTTAATGAGATTCACGAGTTCACCACTTGCAAAGTTATAAGCAGCCTTAATACATTCAAGATAATGATGATTTGAGCCAAAACTCATTAGTTTTGAATTTTCTGATGGAGGGACCTAAAGTAACAAGTAACTGCATTTAGTGAACAATAACTATTTCACAAGCACACTCCAACTTGAATGGCTGAGGAGCGGATAAATTTAAATTTATTCTACATACAAGCATAACAGTAACACCACCTGAACATTGTGTCCACATTCTCTCATGACATTTAGATATTTTCCTGTGGTCAAAATTGTTCCTGCAGTACTTGCAAGGAAACTAGGAATTCCATCTTTGAGGCTGTAACGTTGTCGCCAATACTTGGCATCATAATCTTTAGTGAGACTCTCCTATAGACAATATGAAGCTGAGGTCATATGAAAAAACAAGTTTCGGTATTAATATTGGGCTGTAATAAGTGATTATATATTTTGATCTACCTTTAGAAGTGATTTGTCTTCTGCAATGAAAAATTCACCATAAGGATCATCTATAACTCCTTCATAAACCCATCTTTAAGAATGTTTGATTCCCAAATGGACAATAAAATGGAACGTTATTAGAGAAAACTAGATAATAAGAGAGAGAGCACAATACAATTGTAACTTAATGGCAATTTTGTGAAAGTGCTAAATATTTTTATATTGAAGGTCTTCTTTGAAACATCCTGTAGCCAACTGATGTTCATTTATAAACAAATATCAATAGGAAAGAAAACTAGAAAATCTAAATCACAACAATATATAAGGTCAATAACCTAGTATAACAAATATCATAGCTACACACCAAAAAGTAGAGATTTATTTGTGGATAAACGATTTCAAGCACATTGGTCACAGTTTCTGTATACATCAGATGTCAGAAGAAACCAACCTAGCTCTATGATTAATTAAACAAACAAAAGAATATAAGGTGTTTGAAAAATGGATTTGAATGTATGTGACAGGGCTTCTAAATATTTCTAGTGAGATTCATGTAAGAACCTATACAGATAGTATAATTGATATTAACTCAATTTTGTGTACGCCTATGGCTTTTCTACATATTAAAGATCACCACAAAGGTACAAGATTAATTATTCTTATTTCTGCAAAATCCAGATACAAACAGCTTAAAAGTAGAATATTAATTTGATTTGGCATAGGACTTTTTCTACATATTAATTATTAATATGATCAGTTCTAGGTAAATGGAGCAGTGAAAATGGTTAGGGCTACATGTGATGTAGGAAATGGCATGGGTAAAGGTCAAACCTTCCTTTTGCTTGGGCCTTGGGAACAAAAATGAAGGTTTTTGGGTGATTCGAGTCAACCTATATTAAATTTTATGAACATTTTTTAAAGATCTACACAAAAGGAAGGAAAATAACTACATTGCATCCTTCATTTTTTTGTTTCACTCTCTTTTTTTCCATTTGTTTTTTACTTTAACTTCCTTGGTTCCCTTCTCTCTCAACATCCAACATACCCAACAACCCAAAGGAGATGGAATCTGGGAGAAAAAACCACATATAGATTTGCTAGCCAATGATAAAAAACATATTGAAAGAAGAAAAGTAGCAACCTTTCTAATATGCTCATGTACGCCCTACTTGCACTTTGTGTCATTTTCTCCAGCAACAACCTTACTGCATTATCTCCAGCCATAGCCTTTGCCTACATACAATTGAATCCGCAGGGAGAGAGAGTTAAGGGCTTGAGAAACTGATTCATGAAACTAAAGGAAAGTTTTTAAACATGTTCAGACTTCAGAGAATGGTGACAATTGCAAGAGTGATTCATTACCTGACTCTGCAGTAAGTTAAGAACGGCAGAACCAGAAAAATTATTGACTGAAGCCTTTTGTATGACTGTAGACAATGCTTGCATTGACCTCAACATGGACTGAAACACATCATTGAAGGTATTATCAGAAATAATTTGTCAAACATTTACTGATTTACATTTTAATCCAAGACATATTCATACCTGACAGTAGAACCACAATCCTTGAAGGGAAAGTCTCCCGAGGCGAAATTGGTGTTCAAGTTGTGCCACCATGATCTGGTAATCCTGGTAAAGATAAAGACATGCCATAATGGTATAAGAACATTCTTATTCAAATTGCGTATTTTAATCAAAAGATATAATATATGCAGAACTGCAACAGAGGTGAACATTTATTTTAGGTATGCTATGCTACTAGTTTTTGCTTAATAAAATCATTTTATCTTGCTCATTAATGCAAACTGCAAGTCAGATATTTGCATGGCAGTAAACATTAACTCTTGAAATAATTAAAAATAAATTAACTAATTTACCAGTCAATAACCGGTTACCCATAGAAGTTAAGGGACAATATAAAAGAATGTGTGTGTGTGTACATATTTTCAAGAAGCAAACAATTACTTCATGTGAAATGTAAATCAACCAACTGACTCACTGTTCAGAAAAAACATACGAGAAGAAATGCCCTAAGTGCAGCAGAAAAGGCATGATTAACTAGCCCATTCTGGAATTGAGACCTTGATTCCACAAATTGGTTGATCAACAGAAAACTCCTGCAAAGAGGGAATATCCGTTTCGCCAACTCCTGCAACAAAAAAACCGACTCAGACACAACTTTATCATTGTAGCTCATTATATTGTCCATTATCTAAAGTTATACAATTACAGCATAAGCCACTTTACATTCCCCGTCAGCATTCTTAGCAACAACCTCGAAAAATACAATTTGGAGGCAGAGTTATGGTTGCAAATCACTATTTAAAGCAATGAACGAATATTTAAAACATAATTGCAGAAAATAATTTATTTGATTTGGATTAGTGCCAAAAGCAGAGTGCAACTTTAAGTAAAAAGCATTGCAGTATTTGAATAGTAAGCTAGATGCTTCACATTCCATTACAAAAATTTATGAAAATGAAATAAGAATACAGAAACATTGAAAAAAAAAGCCTAAATGGGTTTATCAAACTTCTTTAGAATTAAGTTAAGATGATACTGAACATATTGAATTGAACGCCTTCTATTTTTTCTTTTTATCAGAAAATTGTAAAGAAAACATTTCCATTGTCGATATCATAACAGCCACCGTATAGCAAAAGGTGGAAATTTAACACCTCTCATGTTATGTTATGGTTGCGGCCAAAACACAGCAGCAATAAAACTATGCAAATCTCACCTGTAGTGCTGAATCCATAGATGGGTCGACCAGGAAATTAATAATCTCATCCTTCTTTCCACGAAGTGTTTTGATTGAAATGTAACGCCCTTCAACCCCAACCATAGCAGATAGAACTTCATCAATAACAATAAGCTCCTACATTTCAGGAGAACAAGATAATAGCTTAAACTTTCAAAGCTTCAGACCAAAAACTAATTTTAACTGCAGATTTTCACAATACTTGAAAACATAAACTTCGAATATGCCTATACTTGTACCAATAGCCAGTATCTTAATTTCTTACCAATAATAATCACATAGTTTACTTTGCCTAATTTGAACAAAAAAAAAAAACTTTTCAGCCAGTATAATTCAGTCAGCATCATTTTTAACTAATATAAGCTTTTATAAAAAGAGCCAATTACACAAATCATGAATAATTGAAAAGAAAAAAAGGTCCTTCCCTCGGTATAACAAATAGTTCGTTTTCTTAATTCCGAGTATAGTATGTAAAATTTATTTGAAGTTAGATAAATGTTAGGTCAAAATTGAATAGAATCAAAGCCAAATTACACTGTAAACATATAGTATGTACAAATATCACAACAACAAAATAAAAATGTTCGTCTATCGGCATAAAAAGCAGTACATTTTCTGAATTCCTAGCAATGTTGCTTAAAAAAAAAGCGTATAGATATTAAAATAGAGTAGAATTTAGGTTTTGGAGCTGCGAAAATGAAATGTTAGGTCAAAATTGAATAGAATAGAATATAATAAAATGCAATTGCACTACTGAACAACACTGCATCAATGACATTCCTAGAGAGTACACTGAAATTCGAAACAGATCTGAAAATGATTCGATGAGAGAGAGAGAGAGAGAGAGAGAGTACTTGAACTTGAGGTTCGTAATAGCCGATTAGATTTTCAAAGCCTGCAGCGGAGGTTTGATTCATGTTGAACGAAGAAGCAGATCGGAACAAAAAGCGCTTTTTAGTTTAGAGAGAAGAAGAAGAAGCGATTATTATTGAAATAAGTGATTAACTGCGATTTGATTTTGATATGAATGAGTGTGAGT
Organism: Trifolium dubium; assembly: GCA_951804385.1. Taxonomy (NCBI): domain Eukaryota; kingdom Viridiplantae; phylum Streptophyta; class Magnoliopsida; order Fabales; family Fabaceae; genus Trifolium; species Trifolium dubium. The sequence continues at coordinate 1,314,241 of OX638073.1, read as the reverse complement.
GTTTTTTGCTTATTTCTTCTCTCCCGGTATTTTTGAATTTTGTATGCGAGGGTTTTTTTTTCTTCTTTTTTTCTTTTCGTAATGGTAATGTTCATTCTTACATTTTAAAATAGTCCCTTTTTATCTTCAAAAATAAAAATACAACACTTGGTAACACTTTGAAGATATAATTATAGCGAGGAGAATAATCACTGTTTTCGGCAGTGAATATCATAGTCTCTACAAAAAATTGAAATTTGAGATAACTGATCTGGTCCAACTATTAGACCAATTAAAAAATTGGTGTCAACCAGCCAAAACGGGCTAGCCGATGCATTGTTCTAATGTGTTTGATTTTGTGTGGCTTTGGTTTCTACTCCCTATGTCTCAAAATATTTGTCATAGCTAGTTTGAATGTTGACGTTTATTTTGACTTTATCTTTTTGGTAATTTATAAAGATAAATATTATTAACATATGAGAACTTGTTTGATTTATTTCAAAATAAATATGAGAGATGGGGGTTTTTTTTTTTTGAAAGGAGACGGGGAAAATTTGATAATGATTCATTTTGTTTATTACTATGTTCTCATAACCATAACCATTATTCTGATTTTTTTTTATTCTCTTTTAGATCGTAACTCATTACAAATGATTATTCTTTGCTTATTGTTTTTTTCTTAAATGAAGTGGTAATCCATTGAAATTAAACTCACAACACAATTGTGAAATTCCGTGTTCAACTTCCAGTCACGACATCTGATCTAATAATTTCAACATTTGTCAGTTGAGTCTAGACTTCTAAACTCTTTGTTTATTGTTTTATTCTGATAAACTAATAAGTTTCAGTTGAACACAAATATTTGAATATTTATTTTGGTTACACACACAAAATTAGAAATGAAGAGAAATAATAAGTTAACAATATGCAGTTTTTAAATAATTTATATGATGTACATTTTTTTGAGTGTGTCCAAAAGATGTGTCAAAGTCTTTGTGTTCACACAAGAATTGCTCATGATAATCACCATCATTATCATCTTTTGTCTGCTTCTTCTTTTGTTTATCAGAAAAGTCACAATGCCACACCTCTTTTGTTTAGTCGAATTTCGTTGATAGAAACAAATTATTTTAAGATATTAAATTGTCAATTTCAAAATGCAAATTCAAAGTTGTACAACATTATATTGTATTATTGTACAAGTAAATCCAAATGCTAATTATAGTGCATAGAGTATAAAATCTTATCATTGTCATTATTCACCAATTGTGCTTCACTTACTCCAAATGGTTTGGTAATTTAAAACATGTGTTGCAGAATGTGAAGATCAATAGCTTGGAAATGGTGATTTGAAACAACTAGTCTGTTATTTTCTTGAGGATCATGCAAGTTGTTCCAAATTCATTCTAGAAGACAAAAGCTTCCGATGAAAAGTGTGTCTGGCATCCGTGTTAATGTTATGTCTGATGTCAATGTTTGTATCATGTGTCAGTGTTGATTTTGTATAATTAGTGACTAGTAGCCAGGTGCCTTAACTTGAATGGACACACAAAAAATATCTTTTTACTATAAAAGTCATATGGACCAAATTGAAAGACTAGTGGCTAATGCTTTAATATTAATGGACCCAAAAGAATATGTAATAGAAAAAAATATCTATGTTTTACTATAAAACATTATCTACACGAAGAGTATTCAGCAGATTGATCAAAAGACAAGTAACTAAGTGCTTTAATTTTGATGGACTCAAAAAAACTATATGCTTCCTTTATGCTTACCTTTCTCCTCTATTCACTGATTCTGCAATCCATCTATGTTGTAGCTCAAACCAAAAGTACCATAGCCATTGGTGATTCTTTTACTGCAACAGCCAGCACCTCTCCATGGTTGCTTTCACCTTCTGGTGACTTTGCCTTTGGGTTTCTTCCACTTAAAGAAACTGATCTTTTTTTGGTTTCCATTTGGTATGCCAAAATTTCCGAGAAAACTATTGTATGGTATGCTAATGGAGACAATCCTGCACCAAAAGGGTCAAAAGTGGAACTCACTGCCAATGATGGGTTGGTTCTAACTTCTCCAAATGGTGACAAGTTATGGAATACTGAAGGACTCAATGCTAAAGTTTCTCGCGGCGTGTTCAATGACACCGGCAACTTAGTGCTTGAGGATGGTAAATTCAATAGTCTGTGGGAGACTTTCAAGTTTCCTAGTGACACCTTATTGCCTTCTCAGGTTGTTGAAAAAGGAAGAAAGCTTTCTTCAAGACTTAAGGAGACAGATTTCAGTAGAGGAAGGTTTGAGCTTCTTTTACAAAATGATGGCAATCTTGTTATGCATTCTATTAATTTACCATCTGGTTATGTTAATGAAAACTACTATGAAAGTAACACTGTTGGGTCAAGTACATCAAGTGCAGGAGCTCAATTAGTCTTTGACAGTTCAGGTTACTTGTATATTTTGGGAGAGAATAATGAGAAATACAATGTGTCAGAAGAAGTGAGTAAAGTCTCTACCACTGATTTTTATCTTAGAGCAACTCTTAACTTTGATGGAGTGTTCATACTTTACAAGCATCCAAAGAGTTCAACTGAGAGTCAAGGTTGGACTACAGTGTGGTCTAAGCCTTATAATATATGTACTTATACTGTTAATGTAGGTAGTGGTGTTTGTGGATATAACAGCTTCTGCACTTTGGGAGATGATAAAAGACCAATATGTCAGTGTCCAAAAAGTTACTCACTGATTGATCCTAATGATCCATATGGCAGTTGCAAGCCAGATTTCATTCTAGGATGTGAAGAAGATGAACTAAGTAAAACAAAAGATTTGTACGAGTTTGAGATTTTGATTGATACTGATTGGCCTCTATCAGATATTGTGCTTCAAAGGCCTTTTACTGAAGAACAATGTAAGAAATCTTGTATGGAAGATTGTTTGTGTTCTGTGGCTATTTTCAGGTTAGGTGATAGTTGTTGGAAGAAAAAGTTACCACTCTCAAATGGTAGAGTTGATGCTACTCTTAATGGTGCTAAGGCCTTCTTGAAAGTGAGAAAAAATAATGCATCCTTTGGTTCTACTATACCCCTTAAAAATTAGCATTAAATATTCTCTAAATAAGTTGGTAAGCAAGATTAGCAGCTAGAGTTAAATGCTAGTCCTTGTTTTGTTGTTAAAGTCAGCAATAGAATTTGGTTTTATGTCTTTGTCTCAAGTTGTGATTTTATGTTCCTTCAACATAAGTATTGGAGGTTCAATATTAATTTACTTTGTATGAACAAACTTGGTTGCACTGTTGTTTTGGTTTGGATAAAGTTAATTTAATATCGCTAAGCAAAATACGAGTATATGACAGTACATGGTATATGTTAGGGAGATTGACATTCTGCTTTGGATAAAGTCTTTGTTTTACTTTGTAAATCAATTAACTTTTGAATTTTAAAAAAAAAAATCAAAGAGAACTAAACAGAAAAAAGGAGAGGATATATATTGGTTTCAAGAGAAAATGAGAAGAGAGAAGTGTGACCACCAAAAAAGTTGTGGGATGAAATAAAGAAGTTGAGCACTTCTCCTGTTTGGTGGACCAGTTAGGTCCATGACTTTTTTAGTTTCTCTTGTTTATTCTATGCAAAAACATCACGCTGACGCACAACTCAGACGTATGTATGAGGTACTGGTTCAATTATGACAGCTTAGATTTCTGCATGTAGAATGTTTGATCAACCTACACGCCTATAAAATCCGAATTGGAAGGTTCCTCATAATTGCGAACCAAACCAATGTTTGAAATAGCGAAAAGAAGAATAAGAGTAATAAATCCATCTAAATAACTTTAACTAAAATTAGTTACGATGCTAACTAAAAGAGATTTGCCTAATCAGGAAGACTTAACTCAACAATACCGATATTGTATGAGACCTTTTTATTTTATCTTATACTTTTGTATGATATCAATCTTCATCTCTTTGATACTGTGTGTATGATATCTATCTATGGTGAGTATGAAAATGTTACTGAAAAGGATAGATAAAAGGCTGACAATTAATTCACCTGTTAACAAGGCTTGCAGCAACAGCATATGGAATTTGTTCAGCCATCTTTCAAAAAGAGAACACAAATTAAGCAAATGGATTGATTAAGAGGAAGATTGAAAATTTTGCTGAGTTTGAGAGTGACAACGTTGGAGGTAGAATCAATTCTACATGTCCATAATCAATTCATGCTCATCCAAGTAGTGAAACTTCAATAAAAGAGCTTTTATTGTATTAAATTGCAACAAAAACAAGCAACTGTTTTGCCATTTATGTTCAGCAAAATACAGCGGGATATGGTGATATTTAATTTTGTTTAAATAAAATGAAATCGCGCATAAACCATAAAAAACGTAGTGCCTTAGATAACAATGTACAACAATTTCTTACTACCATTACAGCAGCAACAGAGTTTGAACAAATTATACCATTCATAACATAAATTATGAGATACAGTACCAACACTATTACATAAACTATTTTGAGATACACTAGCATCTAAGGATGTCCTTTTATGCAGACCCAAAATATGACTATAATATCCATATACCTTAGGTTAACTGAAGTGGATATAACATCCAATTCATAACTGGTTTAACATTTCTTATCAGATTCAAACGCAACAATCTGAATCTTTCTATTTTTAGCGAATTTCAATGATTTCCCAATTCCGAAGCTTCAGCTGTTGTAGTTATGTGAAATTAATCTTGTTTGTTTGTACAACTACCACTAGATAGTACTAGTATTTTGGAGAAATGGATAATCAGTATATCCAAGCACGGGGTCATGCGAATAAAAAGTGGTTGGATCAGCGTTGTTGAACTCATCGACATTCAGCTCAAATCTTTTAGGGAGATCTGGATTTGCCAAAAAGAGGCGTCCATAAGCCACCAAATCGGCAGCACCACACGCTATAGCGCTGTTTCCTTCATTCCTATCGTAACCTCCAGCAACAATAAATGTACCTTTGAAGACCTTCCTAATAGGCATTAACGACCATTTGGTATTGTCAGACTTGTTAAATTGTGTGACCATCCTAGGCTCAATCATATGACAATACAAAACATCCAGTTGATTCAACGATTCGGCCATGTAAATACCCAATACTTGAGGATTAGAGTCTTCGCAATCATTATAATCAGCGAAAGGGGACAACCTCACACCAACCTTGTCAGCTCCGATCTCATCAGCTACTGCCTTCACCACTTGAAGTGGGAAGCGGCAACGATTTTCTAAGTTACCTCCATACTCATCATCTCTGTCATTCACTTTATCCTTTAGGAATTGATCCAACAAGTAGCCATTACCTCCGTGTATCTCTACTCCATCAAAACCTGCTTCCATGGCATTTTTTGCAGCAATTCTAAAGTCATTGACAAGCATGGGGATTTCATTTGTTCTCAATCGGCGAGGGGGTGGATATTTATCAGCTGCAACAGCATTATTAGAGATAATATCTTTTCGAATGCGCTTGTCTGTGCATGATATTGGAGCTTTACCTTCAGGCTGGTATCCTGCATCCGAATCCGTTCATATGTTTATATTAATTTCAAGTATTTTTACATGAAATGAAATCCATCATCCGATAAAGATACATACGTACCATAGTTGGATACTCGTCCGGCATGCCCAAGTTGACAGAAAAATATGCCCCCTTTTTCATGAACTCCGCTCACAATCGGTTTCCATGCCTCTACTTGTTCCCTTGTCCAAATGCCAGGCGTATTTGGATACCTTTCATTTAAATTTGATCATCCAAACAACACCGAGAAAAATATTTTCATAAATAATATAATGTTCTAAACGTGTTTGTAATCATTTTCATACACTATAATTAATTAATTTAGTAACATTGAGATTACCCTTGTGCTGTATCAGATACACCAGAGGCTTCCCCAATCAAGAAGCCACCCTTAGTTGATCTTTGAGAATAATAGAGAATAGCATGAGGCTGAGGGACAAAGTTGTAAGACCTTGTTCGACTTAAAGGTGCCAACACTATCCTATACAGTATTAAATTAAAAATGTTCATAAATTAAACAAAAAAAAAACACATAAAAAGCTGCATGTAAATTATACTACCTGTGAGATAGATTAAATTTTCCCATCTTGTATGGAGTGAGTAACGGTATTGTCTCTCTTCCCTCTATTACTTCACCGCCTTCTCCTTTCGTCGTCATTCTCCTGTTTTCATAAGAAACAATCAACTATTTAGATTCATCGAATGACTGATGTATCTTGTCTATATTATAGACCAATTACATTTAACGAATCAGACTCTCGAGCTTATTTTAGTAACGTGTAAGATGAATCTTCATCCTTGCTTTCATTCTAGTAATAATAAAAATAATAATAAACTTATAAACAAGTGTGTATGATATCTATGGTGTGAGTGAGTGTGACAATTTTAACTGAAAAAAATATATAGATAAAAGTTTGAATTATAAGAAGTAACCTGTTAATGTTATTAACAAGGCTTGCAGCAACAGCATATGAAATTTGTTAAGTCATGCATGCATCCTTCAAAAACTGAACAAAAATTAAAAGGAAGATTGAAATTGTAATCTTTATATAAGACAAAGCAATTAAGTCTTGGCTGTGAGTCGTCACTATGTTTACACGTTGCATCAATGTAATTGGAATATGCCAAGAAGTTTACTATGTTAAGGAAGTAAATACAGTACACAAATTATATTTGTACACCCATACCATACATTTACTTGTTCAACTCCATATGATAGAGATAAAATAGAATAGTCATGATATGGTAAGTGGATGATGTGATAGTAAGAAAGAGATAGAGAGAAAATTATAAGCTGTTAGATTGATATATGAAAATAGGGTTTTGCTAAGTGTGTTTTATTGTCATAAGATAAGATAAAATATCCCTTGTGCTGTAAAATAATTTGGGGTGAGTTATGACAATAAGTGATTTTAGTTTTTTTCCATGTAAAATAATTTTAGTACTATAAATGTTACCTTGTGGATAAGAAAGATATTTTATAGCACTAAAATTATTTTACATTGTGGATAAGAAAGATATATCTGTATTGAATCTAAACTCAAACATTGTGGTGGTTCACCAAACAAACATTGTAAGAAGGGAAACTTGTTCTTATGTGTTAGAATCAGATATCATTGGAAGGAAAGATGATGAAAATGAAATTATAAGCTTGTTGAGGCAATCACATGAAAATCAGCCTGTCTCTGTGGTTGTTATTGTTGGAATTGGTGGTTTGGGAAAGACAGCTCTTGCTCAATTGGTATATAATGATGGTGAAGTAAAGTAAATTTTTAAAAACTAATTTATAAAACACATTTTAAAAACTAAAACTAAAAATTGTTTCAAACAGGCTCTAAATGTCTTGGTTCTTAATCTGTTATTTCATTTATTCTATAATATGTAAAATATAATAAGACTTCCTTGTTTTATAATCCATAAGTTGTTACTTTACTAATGATCCTCTATGGTTGGTTATGTTTCTATTTAATATCGCCTTCACCACTTTTAGTTACTTACTGTTTTGTTTGTGTAATGGTAACTAATATGTAGATGATGCCATCTACAAGAAGCTAGCCAATGTTGATGAAAATGTAGATATATAACTAATTTTGGAACTATGATAGGGAAAGTATCAATCATATATGTTGGTGCTGTTTGATTATATATACGTCTGTTCTATCTTAGTATATGTGCTTTTAGTACTGTTTATCTTTTCTCTATATAGCTAATTTTATGTTCTGGTGTCTTGAGTTGTCCGGTTTTGTTTGGCAATGGACAGTCTTTGAAAATGTAAATGGATTTTCTTTTGTTTTTACTTTTAGCTGTAAATGTAATGGTAGGGTTTGTAATCTGTATTGTATTTTTTATGTATGCATTATATATTTTTTCAGTTTGTCAAAAAAGAAGATATTTTGCAGAGTTTTCTTATGCCACAAATAACAAACTGACACAAAGTTGAATAGTATTTGCTCTAAGATGGTTAGTATCTGAATATCAATGATAAGTTTAATATCTAATTAATAGAGTTGATGATTTAGAAGAAAGTATAGGTGAAAATGCAAATCCTCGTCCTTAACAACTAAACTAGTTACGACCTTAAAAAGTAAAAGCGCGAACAAAATCCTCTTCACATCGGGTATAGAATCAATTGCGCCCTCAAATACTAATGTACAAGGAACATACAACCACATAGTGGCACACAAGACATAAATGCAAATATTACAGTACACTTAAAACAGCAGAACAAGGATTAGCACAAGTCGGCAATCATGCTTACTACTAACTTATTAATTTAGAGAATATTGAATACTAATTTGTGAGGGGTATGGTGGAACTTGAACTTCAACAGTACCTTCAAGCATATGTATCACATTTCTCATGGTTGGTCTAAGACATGGATCCTCTTGAACACACCAAAGAGCAATCATTACCAATTTCTCCAACTTTTCCTTGTCCTCCAATGCCTCATTGTCACCATCAACCAATGCATCTACAGCTCCATCTTTGTAACAATCATAAGCCCAATCAGTTAAGATAGCTTTCTCTTCATCTTCTTGCTCCATTTCTTCAACACATTTTCTACATGAAATTATCTCAAGTAGCACTACACCATAACTATACACATCCACCTTAGCTGTGATAGGCGAGTTTTTAAACCATTCGAGTGCAACATACCCTTTTGTTCCCCTTATGCCGGTGTTGGTTTTGCTTTGATTCATGTTCAACAACTTGGCTAATCCAAAATCAGAAATTCTTGCATTGAAGTAATCATCAAGGAGTATGTTTTGTGGCTTTATGTCACAATGGATGATCCTAGTGATGCACTCTTCATGTAAATACACAAGTCCTTTAGCTATTCCTATTGCAAGTTCTAGTCTTAGTTTCCAACTTGGTTTATGTATCTCATCATTGAAAAGAAAACTTGCCAAAGTGCCGTTGCTCATGAACTCATAAACGAGCAATCGTTCGCGTCCACCCTCACAAAATCCAAGTAAACGAACCAAGTTCTTGTGATGAGTGAGACCAATGACATTCAGTTCATTCCTGAATTCCCTATGAGCTTGGTCCAACAAAAAATTGTTCAACTTTTTCACTGCCACCCGAGTTCTACTGCCCATGTCGATGACTCCTTCATAAACAACACCGAAAGCTCCCCTTCCTAGCTCTTTGTCAAATCCATTGGTAGCTTCTTCAAGCTCTTGATAAGTGAAGCAACGCAAATTAGATTGAATTTCAACAGAGCTGTCACTTTTGCTAACTCTTCTAAGCTTCTTCTTGTACTGAAAAATGAAGGAGGCGCTGACACATATTGCAACAATGAATACAATATTGAGAATAGCAGAGCTACCAAAAAGCACAGATAGAACCAAAACCAATGCTTCCCTATTATTCTTATTCACAGTGATTGTATCTGTATCTGGAGGAAAAGGAACATCAAAGGATGTATAATTATCTTTTCTCACTTTCAAGAAAGCCTTAGCACCATTAAGAGTTTTATCAACTTTCCCATTTGAGAGTGGTAACTTCTTCTTCCAACAACTATCACCTAACCTGAAAATAGCAACAGAACAAAAGCAATCTTCCATACAAGAATTCTTACATTGTTCTTCAGTAAAAGGCCTTTGAAGCACAGAATCTGCCATAGGCCAATCAGTGTCAATCAAAATCTCAAACTCATACAAATCTTTTCTTTTACTTAGTTTATCTTCTTCACATCCTTGTATGAAATCTGGCTTGCAGCTACCATATGGATCATTAGGATCAATCAGTGAGTAGTGTTGTGGACACTGACATATCGGTCTCTTATCATCTCCCAAAGTGCAGAAGCTATTATATCCACAAACACCGCTCCCTTCATTATCAACATGATCACATACATTATCAGGTATAGACCACACTATAGTCCAACCTTCTTCAGTTGAACTCTTTGGATGCTTGTAAAGTGTGAACACTCCATCAAAATTAAGAGTTCCTCTAAGATAAAAATCAATGGTAGAGAATTTAGTCTCTTCTTTTGACAAATTGTATTTTTCATTGTTCTCTCCCAAGACATACAAATAACCTGATCTGTCAAAAACCAGTTGAGTTCCAGCACTTGATGAATTGGTTCCAAAAGTTCCACTTCCATAATAGTTTTCATTAGCATAGCCAGATGGTAAATTAATAGAATGCATAACAAGATTACCATCTTCTTGTAAAAGAAGCTCAAACCTTCCTCTACTGAAATTTGTCTCCTTAAGCCTTGAAGAAAGCTTTCCACCTTTTTCAACCACCTGAGAAGGCAACAAGGTGTCACTAGGAACCTTGAAACTCTCCCAAACACTGTTTAATTTGCCACCCTTAAGTACAAAGTTTCCGGTATCATTAAACACGCCGTGAGAAACTTTAGCATTGAGTCCTTCAGTATTCCATAACTTGTAACCATTTGGAGAAGTTATGACCAAGCCATCATTGGCAGTGAGTTCCACTTTTGACCCTTTTGGTGCAGGATTGTCTCTATTAGCATACTACACAACAGTTTTCTCAGAAATTTTTGCATACCAAATGGAAAGCAAAAATTGATCATTGTCTTTAAGTGGAAGAAAACCAAATGCAAAGTCACCAGAAGGTGAAAGTAACCATGTAGAGTTAGTGGTTTGTGCAGTAAAAGAATCACCAATGGCTATGGTACTTTTGGTTTGAGCTACAACACTGATGGATTGAAGAATCAGTGAGAAAAGAAGAAAAGGAAGAAGTAAAGAGGAAGCCATTGTTTGTTTTCTAGAATCAATTTAGTCTCTATGATTTATAGTAAAATAGCTAAGTTTTGTGACCTTAAAAATTTCATCACAAGTCATTAATTAGTCTTTCTTTCTGTTGAAAAATGTTGGTGTAGACTTGGACTTGTTCAACTCATGAGTCAATGATTCATATGGTTTTGTAACTTTAGACATATCAGACAGACGTATGATACACTTCATTTTTTCATAAAAAGTGAAAACAAATTACAAATTTTTAGTAGAAATATATATATATATATATATATATATATATAATTACACATGAATAAAAGATAGACGGACAACAAACTGCGCCGTTAAACCTCAAAAAAAGGATTTGTGTTCTTCTACTGTGAACTTTGCATGGTAAAAATTTTCAACTAAATTTTTATTGTGCTTTTGGATGTACTAGAGAAATACTGTGTAGATTTAATTTTGGTCCCTTATTATCACTTGTTCACTAAACTGGATTTCATTTTTCAAAATCAAGTTTTTTTGTACTTCACTAAAATTTATGGATTCAAAGACTATATCCACACCAAAATAGGAAAAATATGATAATTACCAAAATATTTATCATTCTGAACTCATCAGTTTTGTAATTTGTTTTTTTGTTTTTTACTAAAATCAGTTTTGTGATTTGTTGTTAAAACAAAAGTGGGAAAAAAACTGAAATATGTAATTTAACTAATCTTTTATTGACATGCATGTCATAAAATATATAATATAATTTTACCTAATTAATTTCATATTAGTATATTTTGTGGCACTAATAATTTATTACCACATCATTTATTTGAGATCCAAAACCTAGATTTTTTTTGCCACATTGCCTCTTTGAGCTACAACAAATATTATATAAAATTAGAAATTGGATATTTATAAAATGTAGTTGAGTGATTTAAATAATTAAAAAGTGTATAATATTATATAAAATTAACTGGAAAAAAATTTAACCACCAAATTGAAATTGAGTGGTATAAATGTGTATGCTCTTAGTCACTAGTCTTTCTATCTTGAATTTTCTGTGTAGACTTACTTGGTCAATTCATATTAAACCAACACACACACACAAATTGGTGTTATCATTTTGGAGATAACAAACGTATGACACACTTCCATTTTTCATAGAAAACATCTATGAAAATATGCAACCCTACATAAACCTTGCATATGATGAGACTTTTTCTCAAAGACTAAGACTTTATTTGGTAGAAAACAGGTGATATTTATAAAGTCATTTTATAATTGATATTCTGATATATAGAGAAAATAATTTGTTGTTAAAAAAAAATAAAAAATTCTGATACTATCTTAGAAATTGAATTGGGCTTAACTCAACATCATAAAATTGGTTTATAAGAGGAAGATTACTTCTACTTTATAAACACATATTCAGATAATCTTATGATCAATATAAAACTTCTTAATATTTAATACGATAAGATTAGGGGCTGAGCTATAATTTATAGACCACACAATTTTTTATAATCAAATTTCTATAGTGGAGACAAACTTTTGATTGATTTTTTTTTATCAAAAGTGGGAGCAAAAATTGAAATTTAAGAATTTTGTTGGATTATGGTGTGTAGTTGCATGCTATTTACTCCACTTAGCTTATCTTCCAATCCAAACACAATTACAATCAGTCACATCACATACCATTCATAATTAAATAAAATCAGTCACGACTCACATACAAATTTTTTTCCACAGAAAATAATTAAATTATACTAATCCTTCAATCTCATTCAAGTTTTTAAAATATAATTAGTTAATTACATTGTGCCAAAAAATATACCTTTTTTCTATTATCAATTCTCTTAACTATTATCTTTTTCCACCCTGTATTTGCTATATTAAAACAAACCAGGATGAACAAAACAGGTAGCACTATCTGTTTGATGATTTCAGGACTTGAACCTGTCATTGTTACATAAATTTCATGATTCAATGCAAAATACCTTTTGATGATTAATTAAATCAATCAAAAGAAGTTCAAGGAATAAAGACTACATTTGAATCAAATTACAATGAAACATATAAATATTTGTTTATCAGCTAAGACAAAATATAACCAAAACATATATAAAAGAGAGAATTTATTTTTTAGATTCATTGATAATCTAATGTATTTAGTTCTTATTATAGATCAAATAGACCGTCAAATAAGTCAAAATTATTTTATATTTTCAAAATTATTTACCTTATATTCTCAAATAATCTAAATTTTTTTTTTTTATATTTAGGATCAGAAATAGTATAAATTTTCAATCTAATTTTATAAAATTTATATTTGTGGTAAGTTATCATCAACTTATACACCATGCACCACATACATACATCACTAATACACGTTAGACAAAGCTTTATAAAACATTGACTTAGTGGATATTCACATACAATAATTTCTTTGTCCATATCTATCACAATCACTTCACAAATTGGTTATATATATATATATATATATATATATATATATATATATCTTATTTTGTTTGTTCAAACAAATAAAATAAAATATCATTAATTAATAGAAATATTTTTCTTTTTTTTTGAAAGGAGAAATATTTTTCTTATTAATAGTTGCAGAGTGTTTAGCATATCTTTTCATTATTAAAGTATCATAACCCATAACGCTACTTAACTTTCCTTAACTTCGGAATTCAGTTAAGCTAAATCCAAAACAGTCACATCACGTAACGTAGCATACATACAATTGATTAAGAAAAAGAAAAAGTCAAACGTATAACTAAATATAAACACTATAATTTTTATTTTTTGGTAAGTATAAACACTATATTTATGCCTTGTCAAAAAAAAAACACCATATTTATGCAAACATTACTTTTTATTTACGTAAACTAAAAGAAAAAATATTAAAAACTCACACGAAATGAAGTTTGAACCAGAGTTAAAATTTAGTAATTTTGACATTTTTTATTAATGAAAGTTAAAGTTTATGATATGCAAACATTACTTAAAATATTATAACTTAAATGATGCACATTAGACCAAACATCAATATCAATTGTATGATTGATGCTGGATTTAATAGAAATAATCACTCTTATAGAACGAATTATGTCATCAAATAGTTGAAGTTCTTTAAAGGATAAATATCATTTTTGTCCGTGTACTTACAATTTTAGTTTTAATTCTTGTATCGATTTTAGTTATAAATAAATCTCTAAATCAATCAAATTTTTTGATTTTAGTCCTTAGAACAAAAATCCGCAGGAAAATTTGTAGAAAAATTTGTAAAAAACTTGTGAATTTTACTGCGAATTTTAACTTTAAAGACTAAAATTAAAAAAATTTGGTTAATTCATAGACTTATTTAGAAGAAAATATGTCTTCTATTCACGTTATAAAATTAATTTAAATGCAGATTTTTATCCTCAAAATAGAATGTCAGCCACCCAAAAGTGCATAGTGTCACTCTCACTCTCTCTCATTCATTTTGTCTCTATATTGACTAACAACTCTTTGCTTTGAAGCAAATCAATCAACTTTGAAACTTATAATTAACAAAAGTGAGTAACACATTCATCACTCTTTTCTTAAATTTTTCTATAAATTGTGCTTCAACATGTCTTGTTTTTTCATAAGCTTGTTTTATTTTATTTTATTTTCTTAAATTTTAATATTGTTTATTTGTAACTGCTGTTTTGAAATCAACAAGGATGAACAAAACAGGTAGCACTATCTGTTTGGTCTTACTTCACATTTACCTCAGCATTGTGCTCACAATTTCAGCACCTGAAAATGCCATTGTAACAGAACTTCCAGGTTTCAATGGAACATTACCTTCAAAACATTATGCTGGGTAGGTAGTAGCTTTAAAAATCATCACTTTTTGATGTTACTATTGATTTTGTTTCATAACAAATTTTGGGTTTATTTTATTTGTGACTAATTTGAAGAAAATCAAGACATGCATGTTTAATGTTTGATTAATTGATTGTGTAAGTGTGACCCTTTTTTTTGGGGTGATTTTGAAGGTATGTAAATGTGGATGAAAGTCATGGAAGGAATTTGTATTACTATTTTGTTGAATCAGAAGGTAACCCTTCTGAGGATCCAGTGGTTCTTTGGCTTAATGGTGGACCTGGATGCTCTAGTTTTGATGGCTTCATATATGAGCATGGTAATTATTCTTATTTGATTTGTGAAGGTCTTGTTTATTTATCCTAATTAGTGCATGTAGCTTCTGCAAAATTAGGGTAGATCACTGTGATTCTGACACCTCCACTGTAATACCAAACATAGTTAAGTTAACCCTCGTGATGCCCGGTGTATTAGTGATTAATATACTGTTTATTCGTTTATTTAAACACATAACATGCATAATTGTTTTAAAATCAAGTCACTTGAAGATTATGTTTAACCTAACCTCAATTAACAGTGAGTATGCTGTTTTAGAAATTTTCATTTTGAATTAAGAGTGTGTGTGATATTTTTTATTTAAAATATGAGGATCTACAATTACTATGTTATGTCTTTGTTGTCTTGAATTTTTCTTAATTTTTCTAGCATTGTAAATTGTAATTCAAATTATAAATCACGTCATGTGGCAATTGATGATGTGTTTCAGGTCCTTTCAATTTTGAGGCAGCACAGACAAAGGGAAGCCTTCCAACTCTGCACCTTAATCCATACAGCTGGAACAAGGTATGAAATTTTTTAAACTCTGTTGAATTTTGAAAGGGAAGAATGATTTCTTGGCATAATTATGTTTTTGGGTTGTGTATCTGTGTAACTCTCCAATTACTAGTTACGTTTTCTTGAGATAAAATGGCAAATGATTCTGATTTTGCATTATAGGTTTCCAGTATTATATATTTGGACTCTCCTGCTGGTGTTGGGTTTTCATACTCTGAGAATAAAACTGATTACATAACCGGTGACACAAAGACTGCATCTGATTCACATGCCTTTCTCCTTAAGGTAGTTAAAGAAACAACTAGTAGATTATAATGTATTATTTGAATCAACAAATCTGTATTCTCATCAATTTTCTTACATATCTTTCTTTGACAAAACCAGTGGTTTGAACTATATCCCGAGTTCCTTTCCAACCCTTTCTTCATTGCCGGAGAGTCGTATGCAGGAATTTATGTGCCTACTCTTGCCTATGAAGTAATGAAAGGTAGAAATTGTGTCCTTAAAGTGTTGAATATATGTGTTCGAAATTGAATCATTAGTAATGTTCACTTTCTTGATTTTCTACAGGAATTGATGCTGATGTGACGCCGAAACTGAATTTTAAGGTCTTTATCTTTAATTGATCAAATTAATGTTTTCAGTTTCAAGCTTAAACCTGCAATTTGATTCTGAAAGTTGTTGTGTGCAGGGTTACATTGTTGGAAATGGTGTTACAGATTCAGAAATTGACGGCAATGCTCTTGTTCCATTTGTACATGGGATGGGTCTTATCTCAGAAGAATTGTTTGAGGTGAAAATAAACACCTCAATTAAGAGCAAGTTTGGAAGTTTATCTTTTGTTTGAAACCTTGCTATGCTGTCTTGTAAGTATGTTTCTTTAAGTCATGTTTCATTCTGTTGCGGCTAACCGTGAGTGTAATGGGAATTTCTATCACTCAAGCAATATTAATTGTTCAATCAAGCTTTCAAAAATTAATAAGGTGATTTAACTATATATTAAACTACTGAGGTCAAATGAGCTAAGTGAATTTGACACTCACTGATTGTTCTTGTTGTTTTAGGACATTGATGGGTTGAACATATATAACATTCTAGAGCCATGCTTTCATGGCACCGAGACAGATAAGATTATCACATCCTATATTAGGTTGCCATCTAGTTTCCAGGAGTTAGGTCAGACTGAGAAACCTCATCCTGTGAGGAAAAGAATGTTCGGTCGTGCCTGGCCCCTAAGAGCACCAGTCAGAGATGGATATGTACCAACTTGGCCACAACTTGTCAATAAAAACAATGTCCCGTGCACAGTATGTTTCTTTAAAACTATTTAAGTGTTTATATTTACCATTCAGTATCTACTTCTTAGTTACTAATTTATTTTATTGAGTTATTATTGCATAAAAACTACCGTAGTCCATATACTTGTATAAACCTCAGAAATGCTAATTCTTTATGGCCAAAAACAAATAACATCATCTATCAATATCTTTAGGATGACACTGTTGCAGACTTATGGTTGAACGACGACGCAGTCAGAAAAGCAATTCACACTGCAGAGGTGAGGTTTCTTGTAAAATACCTTTATACTTTGGATGTCAAAGCAAGCACTAAATAAATAATGTTCCTTTCGATGAAACAGAACAGTGTGGTCAATAGATGGGATTTATGCACTGGCCAAATTGGCTTCTATCATGACGCCGGAAGCATGATAACGTACCACAAGAACCTAACTTCCAGAGGATATAGAGCTCTTATATTCAGGTGAATTTCCAGCATTACAGTATATGTATACATTTATGTTAGCCAAAACTACTCCATTGCTGTACGTTTAGGTGCAATTCATTGTTCTGATTGATGGTATGAAATATGAGAAATAAAAGTTACATGTTCAATCTTTTATTTTTTGTAGTATTTTATTAGAAAGCGGAATTTACTACTTTTTCCATTTGCATCAATGCAACTAAACTATATCTGATCTTTTCTGTGACTATTGAAAAAGTGAATACAGAATATGAACATGGTTAAACGCATAACTACTGGAGACATTGAAAGTTTCATGTTTCTTGCAGTGGTGATCATGACATGTGTGTTCCATATACGGGGAGTCAAGCATGGACGAGATCAATTGGATACAATGTTATTGATGAATGGAGGCCTTGGCTATACAATGGTCAAGTTGCTGGGTACTTATTCCCTCTTATTATATCTTACATAAATTTTCAAATATTTTGGTCAGTTAAATGAAAGGACTCTGTATTTATGGAACTGTTTCAGAAGTGGTTTATAAATGTAAGATAAAATGATCTACTAATGCATTATGAAGCATATTAGAACACGTTTTATGCTATCGGTCCATCTTAGTTAGCACTAGGAGTTGAGGCCTCAATGTTGCAATATGTTATCAAAATATTCCTCAAACTTTTTTCACAATGTATATTGTATTAAAGGCCGATCTAATCTTAATTATAAATTGAGTTAATTATCTTTATTTACTGCAGGTATATTCAAGGATATGACAACAATCTTACTTTTCTGACTATAAAGGTATGTTTGTGTCAAAATGATCATAAGAATTAAAAGGACCTAAGGAGCCAGAGAAAAATAACATAAAATATAAAAAATAAATAATGCAAATTGCATCAGATAAGTTGGTTTACTCTTGATAATATTTGATTGTATATGTACAGGGAGCTGGCCATACTGTTCCAGAATATAAACCACAAGAAGCATTGGAATTTTATAAACGTTTTCTGGCTGGATCGAAGATATGAGTGCGAGAGAGAGTAATGCTGCTATGGGTTTTCCATGAACTATTGTGATGATATATCAGTATATGGAGACAAGATGTTATATTATATATTCTGTTTATCTCTATAATTTATTACTAGATTTACATAATTTTCAATTTTTAGTGCTTGAATGAGGCTATGGCAATTAGATAGTAAATTTCATACTGCAATTTTATGATAGTTTTTTTTTATGCAAAAAAGGCTTATGTAGTCTGCATATTTATTATATTATACTAGTACTTAATTAACCAAAAGGCAGACAAAGTCAGTGTACACAAATTCTATAAACAAATTAGCTTAATATGCTATAAGATACTCCTCTTCCCATGTTTCCATCTTCTTGATCCAGAACTAGGCGTCTTAGGATACAAAATATTATGATCCATTTTTGCAGAACCGCGCCTATTCTTAAGCTTAGGATCTTTGTTTCTTTGCAAGATCCTTATTTGAATTTCCTTCAGTTCTTCCTTAAACTCAGCAAATCTATTCTGAACTATTTCATTGTCTATCCAACCATGTGAGGGTTGGCATCTCAACAAGTACACTTCATCATAAGTGTTTTTTGAGAGCAAATCTACCAATACCAAACCAAGACTCATCTCAAACCTATCGGGTAACATCTTCATGAAGAACTTATCAGGATCCTTAAGGAACTGACCAAACTCCACTGTTCCTTCTAGTGGAATGAAATTTCTGCATATTGTAGGATAATATGATTGATAATTACTATTTTGTGCATGTTTTTGGTGGTTTATAACTGTATTGCGTGCTGAAGCAATCCATATAAGAGTTGTTAAAGCTTCTACAAGGTTTGAGAGTGTTGTCATTTGGTACCACCATGTTTCATTGTGGTTGTCGCCGTGGCCTATAGATCGAATCTCTGACCACCATGCTTGGAGTTCAATATCAGCTATGATGGCTTCATCGTCTTTGTAGAAGAATGAGCAGAAGTCATTGACCCATGATTTGATGGCTGTCCATACTTCAAGTCCATCAATGGCATAGGGATAGTCCAACATGAGAAGTTGAATCCTAGTTGGGTTGTTCTCATCTGTATCGTCTACAGCCATGCCCCTGCAAAATCATTTCACAGTTATCAGTATCTTACAATACATGTGCTAGTAGTATCTCAATTCGTTACTAAATTAAATCCAATATATCGATACGAATCTATAGTGTGTATCTAGTTAGTAATGAATCCCTTCTTGAAGCCTGATTCCTTGTGAATAATTTGTAATGTACCTTTTGATTAGATCAGCAGGAAGTCCTTGTTCAGTAAATTTCCACTCTTTATAGAGATCACATGTTATTTGCATACAGGTTTCACCTGGAAACAGCATTTTCTCAAGAATTCCTCCAGAGTTGATAAGGGTAAGTCTAGTCAAGGCATTTATGTGCATGGTGTCTTTGAAATGAGGATTCAATATCTGATGGATTGGATGCATTACACTTAGCCTTCTTTTAGTAGCAAGAATAAATGGTTCAACAACAGCATGTGTGTATAACCTGAAAAACTTTTCTTAGCAGAATAATTAAATAACACAAATAATCCTGTAATTGAGTGAGTCTTAGTTGCCAATTATCATATTTTATATTGTTATTTCATTCCCTTTATAGTTTTCTATATGAATTACTTAATGTGCTTAATGTTTTACACCTGATAATATAATTTTTTTACAAATAAGTTCAATCACATTTTACTATAATGCCCCTTTGTTATATTATAGTGCATAACAAAAATATCTATATAACATTGACACTTCTGATTGAAGGCGTGTTCGGTGTCCAACTCGTGTCAATGTCCAACACCGACCTGACCCGTAAAATTACATTCAATTATGTCATATTTTCAAAGTCGGTGTGTCATTGTTGTGCCCAATGTCCATATTAGTGCTTCATAGGCGATATATAATCGGATGCATGTGTGCAATCTTTTTACAATGTTGACTATGATTAGTTTAAACCGAAGAAAAGGGAAAATAATATCTTTGTGAGTAAAGTTTGTTACATATTAGGGACTAAAACTTTAGTATTGAGATTGCATATATAAAGATTTGAACTCACCAATGGCTAACTAGTATATGGTAAAAAGCATCATTAGCTAAAACATGAGCTTTGGCCAGTTGCCAAAGTGCTGCTTGTGTCCCTTGCTTTGATGGAAGAAAAATTCTATGGACTTCAAGAGCTAGAGATGATCCTGGCAAGCTGAGTTCTATTGTTAGTGGTTTAAGCATTCCATCACTTCTTAAGAATAGAAGTGTCCTTGATGCATAAGCACATACCCCATTTGCATTTATTCTGTTCAAATATGGCATGAGATAGTCATGGTGATCCAACGTGAATATTCTTCCTTGTTCCAAGGCCTAACAAGAAATAAATAAATAAGACTTTCATCCTACGATGGAGCACATTACTCGAAGAAGAAGAAGGACACATTAACTACTCAGTAGGACTCTCACAGAACTTAACTATAAGCAACTCAAGCTCAGTCATACTTTATTATCAGATAATCAGACGCTCAATAATCAAAACATGAAAATGTAAATTGTAATGCTTAAGTATCATGGTTCAATTGTTTGGAATATTTGATATCTCCTAAAATAAAAATTGATATCTTGAAATTCAAGTGTTCTAGATTGTTATTACTTACCTGTGGAAGTTTCCATCCTTCAAGCATTTGTTCTATGATTGATTGTTCTATTGAACTCTGTACTCCAAATTTGTTTTGTGGTGGAAATGTCTGAAAGGTAAACATAAACCAATGATGATTAGGCCAAAACTGTGAGTTTAAATAACTTTGTGGTTACACAACTATAGAACCATAAATTATTCAAAAGAAATTTTCTGACAGTGAGAAAACTAATGATGAATTAGTTACATTCATTAGATTTTCTTTCTGAAGAATTACCATCAAACACTGAATTCTGACAGGATGTGTTCCTGCAAGCATTTGTCTTCCAAACTCCATGTCATCATTCCAAGCCCATTCATTCTCTGAAATGCATATGATATCTCGGTGTAAAGATTTTTGACGCGAGTCAATCTTAAAGAATCGTCAAATCATTAAATAATTGGTTGTGACTCATCGACTGTCTAAAACGTTTTACACTGACAGTGTATCAAAATTAATCTTTGCGAAACTAATTAACCAAAATATCTACATACAAATCATATCAAGCAATTTTACCATGTATGATTTGAGGGATAGGAACATGCCGATGATTTTCCTTTATTGCACGAGTTATTTCCTTTAAGTACTTATTCGGTACCAGCTTCTTTAAGTTGTCTCTGATCCATCCCTCTATTGTTTGGTTTCTGTTGCTAGAGAGCATGCCAAGTATCTCTTCAAATGATTGAAAGCTTTTAGAACTTTGTTGAGGTAATGATTCTGTCTTTGAAGATAGTAAATTTACTATGGCATGGATAGAATTTGATTTTAGCTCCTTCAATTTGTTAGGGCTAAATATCTCATCTGAAGGAACATATATGTCAAAATTTGTTGATTGTGGCCTTATCTCAGTTGATGGACCTAAAGTTTTCCATGGAGATACGTGAAACAAGGAATAAAACTTAATTTCGATATAAAAGTTAAGCTTAGTCTATATCTATATTTATATCTGTAAAATAAACCAATCATGGTTTTAAAGTGTGCAATATGCAGCATCAAGGCAATAGAGGTCTCTGCAGTCACATCGCGACTACAAATACGGCTGCTATGCCTACAAGGCTACAACCTTTTGCAATATTGAGGAGAATATTCATAATAATTCGAAAACATGATTCCTTTTATTCATGGCAATTGTGATTACTACCTAATGAAATTGAAATTGAGAGGGAAGTAAATCAAGTACCTGCTGTACTATGTTTTCGACCGCTTCTTACTCGACGTGGATATGGATATAACCTTGAACCACCTAAGACAGGTCTAAAATGCTCGGAACCTTTGTCGGGATCCCCAAGGTCATTGTAGTAGTCATAGTCATAGATTCTATCCCATTCTTTTCTTTCATCCATTCCATTACCTCTCAATTTATCAAGCTCTTCATTTCTTAGTTCCAATAAAGCTCTAGGTGTTTGACTTGGAAGATAACACTGTCATGATGAACACAACTTTGTGATATAATGTAATGTAACAATTTAAAATTAGCCTATAAATTAAACATGTATATTTTTATATGATGGAACTTACTCTATTTGAGAAGAAGAGTCTATCAGATTTTATCTTCTTGTTTGGATAAATCCAAGAATTGCAATCAAAGTGAATGATTCTATTGGTATTACAAGTCTCAATAGATGCAGATAAAAGATAGAATTTCTTCTTGTGTTTATTTTGAATTATAAAAGCTCTAGGTGTTCCAAAATGTGAATCAACATGTACTTTAATTTTATATGTCTTGATCTTGGTTTGTGTATCCTCAATATCATCATTACCATGGTGATGTTTCTTGCTACCACATTCCTTAAAATATGCTTTCTCACTCAACCATCCTTTACCAGTATCTGTTTAATGCAATACAAAGATGAAAATAAAGTAAGATGTTCACCTTGCTAAAACAAATCATAAGGTAAATCATATATTATATGAGTCGTCATTGAAATTGTAGGAGTCGGGCAATTTAGTCTCTTAAGTTTAGAAATGATAAGTTAGTCCTAGAAATTGAAGGCCGTCAATCCATTAGGACCATCCGTCATCTAGCATGATAGAAATGCTGAGTTGACACGTTTAGAGCATCTATTTAGAACATGCTTATAGAAATTGCTTTAAACGTGTCAACCTAGTATTTCTATCTTGTTAGATGACATCTTATATGGTGTATTTTTTTGCAAATGTTTCGAAGAATGTCGTTACACTTATAATTTCCATAAAAAAATTATTTGCATTTGTGAGCTAAAGAAAAAATTTACAATGGAAAATCATAAACTAAATTATATTTTTCATTTAAAAGAATATAGACATTGTTAGAGTGTGAAATGTACTTACTAGGATCCACTTCTGTGTCACTATAAATCTGAACAGCAATAAATTTTCCAGGTATTGATTTCTTTTGATTCAAGATGATCACAAACTTTCCTTTGAGGGTTAATTTTTGGACAGCTTGGCATATAGGATTGAAGTTATTCACAATTTTGCTTTTGGTTGAAGAGTATTGCCACTTGGAGACACAAGAAGGTCTTTTTGGGGCTTCCATTCATGAATGTTTCTTAGTCAAAGTGTTTTTTTTTTGTGTATAAATCATGCATTCTTCTCTTTAAAAAAAAATGAAGAAAAAAAAGAGAGAAATTTGAATACTTGCCTTGTATTACCATTTTGGAATTGGATACTTTGCTTGCCTTGGGATTTTAGGAAGATACTATGAATATTATTAGTAGAAATTATGTATAATGTGATGAGATACAATTTTGGACTTTAGAGGTTGGCATCAAACATTTACTAACTACTGAATGCAAGATTTATTTGTAATTATTATCAAGTCATTTAAACAGTTTTTTTTTTTTATCAATAGGAATTAGGGACGAAAGTTTGATTCATTAATCTAATATAATTGTTAATGGATTATATTCAATTCATTCATTTGATAGTATGGATGTATCCAATCCATTTTAACATTATATTTTCTAAAATAGACACCTATAAAAAATTGTTATTTTAAAAATTGTTAAGGTTCCCAGACTTTTGAACGTACTTGCGATTAGACATTCTCATCTTACAAACTAATTTTTGTGAGTGAGATTCAAACTCACTTAACAAAATTTAATCCCTCCTATTTAGCTAGACGTGCATAAAATTGAAATCGAGTATGCAGCAAAATTAAAATCTATATATAGTTGAGGCATTAATCACTTGAAGTTGTGCAATAGTTCCAATTATAATAGTAGCAGCAATTGTATGCATAATACACTGAAATTCTACAACCATAGTTAAGTGACATCCCTACAAAGTCCAACTAGTGGTCATCAGATAAAAGTAAAATAAGCAAAATATTGTAGACACATGATTAGGTAAATTCAGTCAGACAACATTAACTAGTCTAAACATATCACATATTCATACAAAAAACACAAGTAAACAGTAGCAATAGATTTAGTCAAAAGGGAAGGAAGAACTGAGGAACTCCTCATCCTCAATGTCAATCTGCAGATTCTTGGATTCCATTAGAAAATCAACTTCTTCATTCTTGAATTTCATAACAAAACCCAATGTGATTAGTTCAGCCAGTGCAGGAACATGATCATGATTTTCGCGCAAAATGCCCTCAGATATTGCTTCAGAAAAGTTGGTGGCATATTTCAATGAATCACCAGGAACTCCATCCGTCTTCTGGATGATAAACTTACAACTTTGGCTTTCCCAACGTACCCTTTTGTTTGCTTTCTTGGTAATGATGTCCCCTGATGATAATGATAAACTATAGCTTACATTGATTGGCTCCATTGTCTCATGGAAACTCAAGTTGATAAGATTTTCAACAGCTTCATGTCTCTTCTTTGGTTCCATTTTCAGGCTAGAACATGCAAGAAAACCAAGAATAAGCTTAACCAACCCCTTTAAGTTGAAAATGTTATTTGGATCAACATACTCCAGTTTACCGCCATCATTCACTAAGGATGATTCATCTTTGCATAGTGATTCAGAGATATTTCTAGCACCAATTTTTTTGTAAATGTCGGACAGTTTAGACTTGGACAATGGTGTCATGTTATACTGAGGATACCATACAAAAACTTTTTCCTTCTCAAAAAGCTTCTTCATATGAAGGTTATCAGGAATAAAAGCATCCTCCTTATCTACCAAAAATATTTCATTATTTCCTGATGTTGTAGGTAGTTTCATCAAACTCTCAGCAAGCTTTTTCTCTTCATTTGTGCTCAAATGTTTCGAGATAGACATCCAGAACCTGCAGCACTCATCATATGGCAATTGCTCCATTGACCTCCCCCAATCATTCCAAAGGTCAACATAATCTTCTAGCGAGGGCTTATTCTTGATTTCCATTGCAAAGTAGAAAAAAAGAAGAATACTGCTGTTATCATAGATATCTTCTAAAACGTAAAATTTTGAACCAAAAAGTTTAGCAGGGTCATGTACGATGCATTCTTTAGAATCAACCCACTTACCACCTTTAATTCCATCCAGAATCCAAATCTTTCTTGCAGCTTTCTCCTCAGGTTTCCAGTTGTGTTCGCATAAGTACTTATATATATTCACAATGGTATCATGATCAGAGAGAGACTCAAGGTGACTGGCAAGCAAGGAGCACCCCTTCTCAACTTCACTAATGACCCCTATTGCATTCAGTTCTTTCTGGAAAGATGCAATTTTAGGTCCATAAAAATTCTCATCAATAAAAGGCCCAGCATTTGGATTCAAAAAAGAACTCCACTTGGAATCAAACAACAAACACTTCTCTGGAGACCTATAACCAGCATGTGTCTTCAACCAATTTTTGGACAATCTTTTTCTGAAATCATCTTCAATTGTAAGTTTGTTATCTTGCATTAGAAGTCGAATGGATTCCAGCAAAGAAAACACACTTTCAGGACTAATGGTGGAGGGATTTGAAGGAAAATTCAGACATTCGAGCACAAACCTCACTCCATCTTTCAATTCAGTAACAACGCCGAATCTCTTCAGTTCTGCCTTGTACTCATCTATTCCCAAACCACAACATTTGTCACTGTAATCAATGAAAGGGAGACAAGTTATAGACGATATCAATTTCCACTCCGGACCATATAAAATGCAACGTCTTGGGCACCTAAAACCACCAACACTAGTATGCAACCACTTTGTTTTACGTATGATGGTTAAGAAATCAGAAGGAAAACTGTAGTCAGTTCCCTCCAGCAGCCTGCAACAAGAGAGAAATGTGATAACGTGTTGTTCGTTAATTGAAGTTTTTGATGCATTGTGTTCAAAGAGACTAGAAAATTCTTTGATGCAATCGTTAAAATCAACCAGCACTCCTGTTTTCTTCAATTCATCTTTGTAGCTGAAAATCTTCTCCCCATAAAATTTATGATCAATAACAGGAAGACCATTGAATACCTCCAAAATGCATCCCCACACTGGGTCATACAAGAAACATTCACCTGGCATTTTGAAACCCATGTTTGTCTTCAAGCAGCTTGTTCCCTTAAGCGAATTTAAGAGTTCAGTAGGGGCATTTGAGTGTCTGATGCATTCCATTATCAAAAGAACAGCTTCAGCTGTCAAAGAGGCCAAATTTAAGGGTGATTTTAAATGCTCAATGACAACTTGGTAATTTTCACTTAAGTCAACTATCACTCCCAGCAACTTGAGCTCCTCTTTGTAATTATATATTTCCTCACCAAAATAAGCATGATCAATGAAAGGGATGTCACTAATTTGTGATGATGCAACTTGCCATCCGGAATCATTCAATACAGATCCCACAGGAGACCTAAGACCACAAGATGTCTTAAGCCAACTTCCCTTTTTGACGCTGTCTACAAATTTGTCCAAAGGAAGAAGACTTTTCTTGAGATATTGGATGAAGTTAAGCATCAAAAGAACATGACTCCTACTTAAAGAGAAAGAAGCTGCACGTGACATTAGTTCACTTCCAATGAATTCACATGCTTCCTCACAATTGAACATCACTCCAATGGTTTTCAGCTCCTCTTTGTATTCATTTATCCTATCCCCATAGAAACTCTCATCAACCAGGGGAATGTCAACAAGAACTGAACCACTTTGCAAAAGTTTTCCCAATGATGAGCCAATTAAAAATGACTTTGAAGGAGGCATGTATGATCCATTACCTGTAACTTTAAGCCATCTGCCTCCTTTTATGCATTCCAAGAATTTCTCTGGTAGGTCAACTCCCCTTTTCTTCAGATCCCGAATCCAATCCAAAAGTAAAAAGGCATTGTCTTTGGTAAGTGGTGTATCCGCAGCTGAAAATCCAGCATTTGGAGGAGATATATGAGGTATGTCAGAAGCTCCAACATTAGTTTTGAGGAATTCCATAAGCTTCCCAGAATCTGTATATTGGCCTGCATAAGAATCATCATTTAGGTGCGCCTTTCCTAGTTCAACATAACCTTCATATCTCCATGGATTAGAACCAATCAAGTTTGCCCATTTGCTCACATTTGCAGGCAGAAAAACCCCTTTTCTGTATTTAGTGATACGTCCAAACTTGTCCACAAGTGGCATAGAACTACACAAACCAGAAACTACATGACTTGATAAATAACCCTTTGAAAAAGAGTGGTATAAGAAATGAGCATAAGCAATGGCAAGCTTGCAGTTATTATTAATAGAACAGCAGAGGACTTGTGCAAAACTGTACACGTCCAGAGTACGAATGTTAACATGTTTTGTTAGCCAATCCAACAAATTATACTTATAAGACGATTGGGAGATGGCTTGTTGTGTGCTTTCTGGCATAAAAAACTGGTTTGTCGCACATGCAAATACATTGTTCCAATTGATCAGCCAAGAACATGGACAACTCTTGCTTGAGTCTACTAGTACTACTCGCTTGGCACCATCACCTTGCTGTTTGCATTCAGAAAGACTGGAAAAAGACAGAATCCCATCAGAAGCCACATACTTAATCAATGGAATAACATGATGAACAGACTTTGAAGACGAAATTCTAGAAACAAACAGTAAAAGCTCAAGATAGATATCTTCTGATACTCCGTCCACAAGATTAGAACTCTGGATGCACTTTGCATACCAATCAATATTCACCGGTTTAACCCCTAAAAAGCTGAGTATGAGATCATACTCGCTTTTATCAAATGAAGAACTCAATATTTTCATCCCATTATGAGAAGATAGGTCAAGCAAGTACACACCTTCCTGCTGGGCCTTCATCAAAATATTCCAAAATTTAGGTAGTAGCCTGCAAACTTCACGGGGCTTATAGAAGTACTTCTGGTTTGTGAATGTCTCAATAGGTACAATTTTTTCTTCATCCAGTTTTGCTTTGATTTTCTGCCTCACGTGATTGAAGGTCTCATAAGGAGAATTATGAATTGGAAGGAACTTGAACATATAAGGCAAGGTTGAAACTGGAGCATCATCTGAACCAGTGATAAGTGTTTTGAATGCAGATATAAATGCTGACGGAACATTTTCAACTATCCCTTGATTCCACTTATCATCAAAGAGAATTGTCTCCCTTGACGAGGCCAGAACAAAATCTGCTTGAATTATGAAGGGAAAATTAGTTACCATCTCTGTAGGAAGAAATGCATAAACCCCCGGTAAGCTCTTATCCTTGTGAAGCCTCTCCTGATGTGGGAAGGCCAGTGATACAACACACTCTTCCACACCCATTCTCCTTTCCACCACATTTTGCAACTTGACAGGAAACCTTTGTTTCCACATGTAGTAGCTGCATTCCTTTTCATCGCTACTATTTTCCCCCGCAGATAGATGGATTGTGTACGACTCAGCATTCATGTTTTTCCTTGTCACAAAGTTAATCTCGCTTGAAATAGAGACAGCAGTTACAGTATTCTTTTTGGAGTTCTTGTTATCTTCTCTGACAGAAAGGTGTTTGATTTTTGAAAGGAACAACAAAACTTCCAGGTGAATGCTTGAGAGCTGCTGTTTAACAGGTTCGACCTTATCCGGCTTCAGAGGTAACAAAATTGTTGTAGTTGGAAGAGAATCTTTACTAGCACCATATATCTTCTTAATGTCTGCAAGAGTTGGCTTCTCAACCCATTCAGGAACTACATATCCAATTCTGCAATGTGGACAAGGCCTCTCATTGAACCTTATATGATATCCATTGCTAAAAATATAAGGCTGAGCAGTAACAAGAAACACACTCTTGAAACCAATTCATGTAATTCAAAACATAGGAGAGATTATGTCAGAGATTTGTATTATCTTCTAATTTTCTTCAATTTAGCTACTATAATGGATATCCATAGTCAAGCATAATTTTATAAATTTTGCACAAGCAGTGCAACCAAAGAAGCACAGTTAAATCAGTCTTCCTTTCTTTCCTCTGATATAATAGCTGAAAATGTCCTCTTCACATAAAAGATAAATTGACATTGAAGTCATTCAAACAAACGAAATGTATATGCTTACAATTTAGATAGTAAAATACCAACAACAATGAAAACATTCAACTATGGATATCTATTATAGTAACCAAAAGCACACAACACATTAAGAAACATTTAAATATGAGAATGTCTTGTACCTTTCTCTCCTATGTAACCACAGCTCCTATTGTCTTTCTTTGTTGATCGCCCAACACTGCAGATGGACTCAATGTTTTTTGGAGAGAAACCCTTTTCATTATTGAAAATAAGTAACGTGGCCGGAGCACCAGTGCCAGTAATGTCATCATAAGTTATGACAAACTCTAACGTTGGACTCTCTCCATCAATATAATGGTTGTCTTCAGCATTCTGTTGAAGTTGACAAGAAATTTGTGGTCATGAATATAAACAACAATAATTTAACAACATGATTGCAT
Source organism: Trifolium dubium (assembly GCA_951804385.1). Lineage (NCBI taxonomy): Eukaryota > Viridiplantae > Streptophyta > Magnoliopsida > Fabales > Fabaceae > Trifolium > Trifolium dubium. The sequence continues at coordinate 1,284,541 of OX638073.1, read as the reverse complement.
CATTCCAGATAGAGATAATGATAGTTAAACAAATAAATTAAAGAGAACTACTGCTTTACATACTGTGTGTGCAGGTACTGTCATCTCAATCATGCATTGTATCCAAACAAAATAATAATAAAACAATAAACATTTTCCTTACAGGTATAGCTCAACCTACACCAAATTGAAGTAAAACTTTCACAAATTAATTTTACGGTTAAAAATATTTTTAGTTCTCATAATTATCTTAAAAAAAATTTCACCACTTCTATCCACTTTTCAGTCCTACTATTAGCTCCTACTTGAATTTTGGTGCAAAGGTTTTGACCGACATAGAAGGTATTGATTTTTCGACACATATTTTCCTGTTGCCAAATTAACTTCCTAAGTCATCCCTAAATATTAAAATCATTTAGGTTTTAGTCCATAGAGTTAAAATTCAAATCCGCATAAAAATTCGAAGGAAAATCAACCTACAGATTTTCCTATAGATTTTGATTCAGAAATGAATTTAAAAATAAAATAAAATTTAAGGACTAAAATAAATAACATACCAACTTATAGGGACCAAAAGATTATTTAAACATAATGCTAACATGTGCTCTAACCTAACCCTTAGGGCACATGTTAAGAAGCTCAATATAAAAAATTCATCTTAAAAGTAGTGTATTCAACCTTTCAGAAATCAAAATATTGTTTTTTCAATACAAAATTTTTACTTTTGTTTTTTCAATGCAAAATTTTTACTTTTTGAGTTCTGTCTTAAATGAACATATTAACAAGACCCTTTTTCCAGCTAAAAAAGTAAAGAAGTTAGTGAGGGGGCTGAATTCTCAATTAGTAGTCCCTTTTCTTAAGGGCTTGTTTGGTTGGAGAGAAGAGAGAAACTGAGATACAAAAATCAATGCATGTATTTAAATTAAAATTTAGTCCAAATGAATTGATTTCCGTGTTTTTATTTCTCTCTTATTTATTTCTCTTCAACCAAACACACCCTAAGAGATGGTGAAAACAAAAAAAAGGTTAAAAGAAAAAGATGAAAAAGTACTTGAATGAGTTCCATAAGAAAGTGAACATCTTTAGCATAAAGTTCAGCGGAAAGATTTTTGACAGCATGATGAAGATCTTCTGTTAAAGGGTTAGGTTTCCCGCCAATAGAAAACTTAGTACTTCGTATTTCTTCAATGTGTTCTTTGGGAGTAACCGCCATTGATGATCTTCTTCTGTAATGAAGAACACACACACGTTGTACATTACAATAGAGAGTAAAATACTGAAAAGAAAAGAAGGAAGAAGAAACAAAAGCGGTTTGGTGGTTACCTGACACTGATATGAGACAGACAGAGCAGAGGTAGGGTGGAAAACGCCTTCTCCAAGAAGTAAGGTTAAATAAGGGAGTTATAAAGTTGTACTTCAATATATACTCGCTTTTCTTTTTCCTTTTTATTTTTTAATAAATATTTATTTCACTCACCGCTAAATCCAAATGCAAGTTAACCTAAGGGGTGTGGTTGAGCGGCATGGGGCTCATCCTCCTTTAACCAAGGGTCGAAGATTCGATCCTCACTTTGGGTATGGAGCAGCTTTAAATCCTTGGGCCAGCTATCTCACCCTTCGAGGTGTCTTCAATCTAGCGAGGGAATAGTCACTGCGTTCGGCGGTGAATACTCCGGTCTCGACCAAAAAAATCTAAATGCAAGTTAGTATTAATAATTAAGAGTATGTTTAAGGAAAAAAATAATAGATCTACCTAGTAAATTGTAAAGGAGCTTATACACTAATCCAAAAAAGATACATTTACAAAGCTCCCACAAACCAAAACCAACAAAAAAAAAAAACAAACATATTCCATTAGAGCGTTGAAATTAATACTAATCTTTCAAAAAAATATAGTTATTGCACATATGCCATAAACTTCAAATTATTGCTAACCATATAAATAAGAAAAATAGTGTCTACTAATCCTAATTGAATATCGAACCCTATGTTTAGTATTAATGTAGATCTTTGTGATTTTGATATACTCAATATTATTAATTATTTTCTCTGGTCTCAAATATAAGAAACAAAAAAAAAAATTGTTGGTCTCAAATATAAGAAAAAGTTACTACGATTACTTTTTTTATCATTATTCTAATTTTGCCCTTTATTAAACTTATCTAACTTTTCCAATTAACAATAATCCTAAAAACTAGTAACTATTATTATTCCAGTTTTGCCTTTTATTAAACTTATCTAACTTTTCCAATTAACAATAATCCTAAAAACTAGTAACTATTATTTCTAATTAAAATACCTAAATTATTTAATTAATTCTAAATCTAATATCTTCTTCAAAAAAGTTACGGGTAAATTTGGAAATACAATAATTTCCTTAATATGTGTGTTTTTTTTTTTTTTTCTTATATTTGAGACCGGATGGAGTATGTATAAAATTGATGGGTTTGATGCAATGATTGAGATTCAAATTATGATCCTCTGTTTTATGTGTCAATTTTTAATATGTTTTTTTTTTGACTAAAAATAAAATTCATTCATTCAAAATCGCGTTACATCATCACATAATAGAAAATCAAAATTGGTAAAAACTAAAAAAGATGAACCTGCGAACAAACTCACAGTTGCGTCCGAGTTAATAGCATATAACGGAAAAATGTCTACAAATATTATGAAATTAAAGTGTCTGAAATACTCATGCTTCCAGATCTGCAACGTTGAGGACGCAAAAATCATTGTTTGAATCTGCACTAGATCTGATATAATCTGAGAATTTGAAACGAACAAACACTGGAAAAACAAACAAAAATGCCGCACCAAAGACGACGGACAACCAAACGTCGCACTAAAAAACGACGAAATCACAAAACAGAAGAACCAAATAGATGTGAGGATCACTTATTTTAATTAAAAAAAAAAAAACAAAAACAGATTTAGAAGGTTGATTTTGGATAAAAATTGATCCTAAAATCACCCCAATGAAGAGAAAAAACTAGGTTTAAGATGAAAAGGGGCGGCTGATTTGTTAAATTTCTAATATGTTATCATTGTATTTATGTACTCAACAAAAAAAATGTAGAAGTATCTTATTCTATTTCTTTGATACAAAATTTGTTACAAATTTATCCTTTTCTCTGTTTTAGTCAATCTTATTTTTTTGTTGTTGCAGAGAATGGATGTTGCCGAAATTAGACGTCGTTTTACTTCAGTTGCTCTTGCCGCTACTGACCTTACTGCTGAATTCGTTCCAGTTAACATAAGATATAATCGTTAACAGTCCATTAAGGTGGCCATTGAGAAACGTGAGAACTTCTCAATCATGTTTGAGCATGATTTTGGGAAAACAGTCACTTAAGAGGCCGTAAAACCTTTAACGAGATTTGCCACCACAACAAAGAATTTGTTAGAGAAGACAAATTTAATCTAGAAGATTTTCTTAAGCTTGATCTCCAATAGTACGACAAATTGATTATTGAAATGCTGAGCAGAAAGAAGATCATGAACACTTCATTGTTTTTATTTAGCTTATGAGAATACGAATGATAGGGTCCGAACAAACACAAGTATTTCTAAAAAACACAGAAGCCAACTATGACATCCTAATATTACAAGCAAATTCTCAAAAAATAAGATAAAATACAAGAGATATTTTACGGGAGTATTAACCATTTAACCCTATATTTTACTTTGAGATTACTACTGTTCACATATTTGTCCTAAAATTCTTTAGACTTTATGGAATTTATCATGTTAAGCTAGCCATTATGTATTATTCGTTTAGCGATCAACCTAATATGCAGAAATTGCTGTTTGAAGTCCACATTTCAATGAGCACCATTTTTACATACAAAATAGTTGGAAATAGGTACAATCGGCTTAAAGTGCATTCTTTAAGAAAAATAAGCATTAGTAGTATACTTACAATTAGTTGGAATTTTAAAACAACTGTGAATATAACAAAGGGTATTTTTGGAACTTAAAAATAAATTGTGAATCAAAGGGGTTGATTATAATTTTAACGTAATTATTTGAATATTCAATTTTTTTTAAGATTAATAATAAAGAGTTTATATTATTAACTAATTAAAATTAAGAATTATTTTGTGATAATTGACGACGTTTTGCCGTTATTAAATGCTATAGTAGTAAAATAAATTGGACAAAACTTAATTATTTTTTTTCCGATGGTTTTTGTATGATTCTCAACATAATAAACTATGATTTCCTTAATATCATGATTTTTTCAAAGTTTGTTATAACAAAAAAAAAGAATTGTATGTTAAGAATCATACTAAAAGTATTTAAAGAAAATGCATATAAGTTTTGCCAAAACAAATGCTAAAATTACAATGAGTAAGAATAGAAAAAAAAAAAGACCAAAAGAGGGGAGTGTATTTTTGCACTTTATTTTTCTATTATGACCAAAATTACAATAGATTCAAAAAGTTTACTCCCTCCGGTCTCAAATATAAGAAACAAAAAAAAATGGTTGTCTCAAATATAAGAAAAAGTTACTACAATGATTACTTTTTTTATCATTATTCCAGTTTTGCCCTTTATTAAACTTATCTAACTTTTCCAATTAACAATAATCCTAAAAACTAGTAACTATTATTTCTAATTAAAATACCTAAATTATTTAATTAATTCTAAATCTAATATCTTCCTCAAAAAAGTTAAGGGTAAATTTGGAAATACAATAATTTCCTTAATATGTGTGTTTTTATTTTTTTGTTTCTTATATTTAAGACCGAAGGGAGTATAAAACAAGTGTCCTATAGACTATTTTGGTCTTTGGTAATCATTAATACTAGCTCCGTTCCTTTTTACTTGTCGTTTTAGAAGAGAAAAAAAACTAAAATAGGAGAGTATATTTTTGCACTTTATTTTTCTATTATACCCTTTTTAGTCTATTGGTTTGTTGGAGCAAGCTAATCACTCAAAAACTTTGAATCCAATTAACAAGTAATTACTCATATTACTAGCAATATCACAGAAACAACTTTGAATCCAATTAACAAGTAATTACTCTTATATATCACACACCAAATCACCAAACAAGTAATTACTCCTTGTTAAACATGCTTGGATCTCAACCCTAAAAGCTAGCTCATAGGGTGAGGCTACCCTCATATATTTATACATCCAACAGCCCGAAAACCTTAACAATGTGTGACTTCAAACAAACTCCAACAACATTATATTCAACACTCCTATCCTAGCATTCAATATCACAAAAAAAAACTTTGAATCCAATTAACAACTATCATTCTCTATCAACAGTGCCTAATCACACACCAAATCCAATTAACAAATAATTACTCCTATCCTAGCATTCAATCTATTTAGAAATTAGAAATAGGTCGATCTACTGTTAATTAACAAGTAATATGAAATTTAAGTGGAGAATGAATTGAAAGTTGAAATTCAAGTTTACCTCAATTCACAGTGATTATTGTTTGAATCGGAGCACAAATTGTAATTGTAAGCCTGCAAATTCACACAAAGAAAATCATTATTATCAAAGCAATAAAGAAGAAGAAGAAGAATAAGAGAGACAGAGAGGGAGAGAGATTACTATTTTCGTTGCAGTGATAGGCCAATGCGAAATACATAATCGTTTTCCCTTTTTAAAACCAGAGTCACAACACAACTGTTTCCCGTTTTTTTTTTTGGGAAATTTCAATTTAATCCTTCATTTTATTTTCTTCTTCTTTCATTTCAGTCCTTGGTCATATTCGAATATATAATAAAATTAAGTTCACTCTTTTAACTTCATTTTACGTAACAATTTTATCTTTTATCTTTTTCAAACATAACACTGTTATCCTTTAACTGAATTCTATTTAAAAAAAATGATAAAGACAAAACTGTTACCTCTTCCTCAACATTGCAAAGGGCACATATAGTTCGACAATTCACACCTTTATCCCGGAGTCTCACATGAGTCGGAACACACCGTCGGCAAATCCGCCATATTAGATTTTTAACTTTTGGAGGAGCTTTGAGTTTCCACAAAAGATTCCAACTTCCAGCAACACGTAAGTGAGAGGTATCAATAAGCTCTTGAATGCAAAGTTTATATGCACTTCTCACAGAATAGTCTTGTAACATCCCGAAATTTTAAAACAATATAATTATTAAAAATGTTTATTTGTTTAGAGGATGTGGCTATATTTTTTTTCTTCATAAATATAAAATATGATTGAATTGCTACTTTAAATAAAATGGTTACATTAAATATTTCAAAGGTAAAACTACATTGGTCAAATTAACTGTTTCAAAATTACAGATGATAAAACCCAATTTATTTTTCCCCGCCGCATGCAAACTTCAATAATCATCATTCACTGCATCAACTTTTGTACCTAAAATGTTGGTTGCAAGGGTCAATATTCCTAAACCACAAGTACGATCATAAAGAACATAAAAACATAAAATAAGAAGAACGATAAAACACTTACCACATAAAAGATAAAACCAATTAGCACAAATAAATTAATAACTTAAGAAATCACACTTTTAAGACACAATGCATGCAACTAGACCATGATCCGGATATCGCCCCAATTGGCATATAATTTCAATCGCCCCATTTGGCACCTAAAGACAAATCGCCCCATTTGGCAGTCACTAATAAAATCGCCCCATTTGGCACATAGTAACAAATCGCCCCATTTGGCACTTAGACACATCTAGATGCAATGCTATGCAACATTTAAAACAACCAATAACACTTTCCAAATACCTTCAACACAAATACATTTTTTCCTAATATCCAATCAAATAAACTACAATTTAACAAAATCATCAGCTTGCTCAAATCCACAATCAACCACACACAAATTACAAAATTAATTCTACAATCAATCCTAAACATAAATCATATAATAATAAAATAAAAGTATGTTCTTATTTATTATTTTTATTTGTATTACCGTTTTCATCCAATATTTGATAAGAACTCTACCACCACCCTACTCTATGATTTCATGATCAATATGATTGTACCGGAATATAAGCCCTTACCTCAAAAAGCTTTCCCTCCAATGATATTGATTTTAGCAGTTCTAACCGCTCGATCAAGAATTTAAAGTATATTTGATGCTCGCTAGTGATGGGTTAGTGAGAACCGATGGATATGAAAATATAAGTGAAAGTGGGATAGTTTTTGTTGATAGTTAGCTTTCACGATAACATGAGTATATAGGAAATGGTTTGGCTAATTTGTAGGCATAATAGTGGGCTAGTGGGAAAGCATGTATAAATCCTAAAATTAAGTCTAAGTGGAAAAACATTCAAGTGGCTCAATTATAGAGAATTCGGTTACAGGAAATATTTGCATATGCTCTATATCAATTCTACTCATGCCTTCTATAAGCTAAGCACTCTAGTTTAGATTTAGTCAAAGTTGATTTGTCACAAATAATTCTCAAAGACTTCGACTAGTAAATACTAATCCATTAACATTATCACACACTTAAAATAAAACAACTATACAATTATTAATATAAGATAAATCATCAATTATAATTAACATAGAAACAGATTATGAAATCATTAAAATAAAATAAACTATGTAAGTAATAATTATCTTATTATTATAGTCACACTAATTAATCAATTAAATTAATTATTAAAATAATCTTAAGTAAATATTAGGGTGTTACATTCTTACCCCCTTAAAATAGTTTCGTCCTCGAAACTTAATCATAAAATAAAATAAAATAAATAAGACTATTCTTTTAAATCAATATCAGCAGAATAAGTAATTTTAACATTAAAGTAAATATCAGCTCACATAAAATATAAAAATTCATTTCCATTGAAACACCACCACTAAGGCTATGAAAATATTAATCAGTATTGTCACTAAGCCACCAAGATAATAATTGTCATTAAGACCTTCCACTAAGCCACTAAGCCACAAAGATAATACTTGTCAGCTTTCCACTGAGCCACAAAGATACAATTTTCCATCAAGGTCTTCCACTAAGCCACTAAGCCACATAGATGATATTTGATATTAAGACCTTCCACTAAGCCACTAAGCCACAAAGATAATAATGCCACAAAGACTTATATCACACATAGACCATCACACCATAAAATAGATAGCAGTAAAGAATAACTATGCATAATCGCTGAGACAAAACTTAACTTAAAACCGCCACTGTACGCCTAAAACTAGACCTCTCACTTCAACGGAAAAAAAACTGAAACGGCAGCAAGAAATTCACATCACACAATACAAGCATACATGTTGTATATATTTTTTTTTCTTTATAAAATGAACACAGATTTAAAAAAAAATAAAATAAAATAGCTTTAGTAATATAGACTCCAAAAGCATAAGTACACATAAAACAATTTCATGTGGCTAACGACAAAAAAAAATTAAATAGTAATTAAATGAGTTTTAGTGACATACATAAGAAAATAGTTGGAACATACTACATGTTTTTTAGTCATAGTTAGTAGCAAGATAAGTTACTTTCAATGCAGACATAGCATAATAATCTAAGAATTAATGTACTGATCTTACAAAAATCACACTAGAATATCAACGATAGCAAAGTCAATCACATAAAATCAGATATCACAAAAGGCATACATCACATGAAATCGTCCCACCCCAAAAACATGTCCGAGGACTATTGCTCTGATACCAAATGTAACATCCCGAAATTTTAAAACAATATAATTATTAAAAATGTTTATTTGTTTAGAGGATGTGGCTATATTTTTTTTCTTCATAAATATAAAATATGATTGAATTGCTACTTTAAATAAAATGGTTACATTAAATATTTCAAAGGTAAAACTACATTGGTCAAATTAACTGTTTCAAAATTACAGATGATAAAACCCAATTTATTTTTCCCCGCCGCATGCAAACTTCAATAATCATCATTCACTGCATCAACTTTTGTACCTAAAATGTTGGTTGCAAGGGTCAATATTCCTAAACCACAAGTACGATCATAAAGAACATAAAAACATAAAATAAGAAGAACGATAAAACACTTACCACATAAAAGATAAAACCAATTAGCACAAATAAATTAATAACTTAAGAAATCACACTTTTAAGACACAATGCATGCAACTAGACCATGATCCGGATATCGCCCCAATTGGCATATAATTTCAATCGCCCCATTTGGCACCTAAAGACAAATCGCCCCATTTGGCAGTCACTAATAAAATCGCCCCATTTGGCACATAGTAACAAATCGCCCCATTTGGCACTTAGACACATCTAGATGCAATGCTATGCAACATTTAAAACAACCAATAACACTTTCCAAATACCTTCAACACAAATACATTTTTTCCTAATATCCAATCAAATAAACTACAATTTAACAAAATCATCAGCTTGCTCAAATCCACAATCAACCACACACAAATTACAAAATTAATTCTACAATCAATCCTAAACATAAATCATATAATAATAAAATAAAAGTATGTTCTTATTTATTATTTTTATTTGTATTACCGTTTTCATCCAATATTTGATAAGAACTCTACCACCACCCTACTCTATGATTTCATGATCAATATGATTGTACCGGAATATAAGCCCTTACCTCAAAAAGCTTTCCCTCCAATGATATTGATTTTAGCAGTTCTAACCGCTCGATCAAGAATTTAAAGTATATTTGATGCTCGCTAGTGATGGGTTAGTGAGAACCGATGGATATGAAAATATAAGTGAAAGTGGGATAGTTTTTGTTGATAGTTAGCTTTCACGATAACATGAGTATATAGGAAATGGTTTGGCTAATTTGTAGGCATAATAGTGGGCTAGTGGGAAAGCATGTATAAATCCTAAAATTAAGTCTAAGTGGAAAAACATTCAAGTGGCTCAATTATAGAGAATTCGGTTACAGGAAATATTTGCATATGCTCTATATCAATTCTACTCATGCCTTCTATAAGCTAAGCACTCTAGTTTAGATTTAGTCAAAGTTGATTTGTCACAAATAATTCTCAAAGACTTCGACTAGTAAATACTAATCCATTAACATTATCACACACTTAAAATAAAACAACTATACAATTATTAATATAAGATAAATCATCAATTATAATTAACATAGAAACAGATTATGAAATCATTAAAATAAAATAAACTATGTAAGTAATAATTATCTTATTATTATAGTCACACTAATTAATCAATTAAATTAATTATTAAAATAATCTTAAGTAAATATTAGGGTGTTACATTCTTACCCCCTTAAAATAGTTTCGTCCTCGAAACTTAATCATAAAATAAAATAAAATAAATAAGACTATTCTTTTAAATCAATATCAGCAGAATAAGTAATTTTAACATTAAAGTAAATATCAGCTCACATAAAATATAAAAATTCATTTCCATTGAAACACCACCACTAAGGCTATGAAAATATTAATCAGTATTGTCACTAAGCCACCAAGATAATAATTGTCATTAAGACCTTCCACTAAGCCACTAAGCCACAAAGATAATACTTGTCAGCTTTCCACTGAGCCACAAAGATACAATTTTCCATCAAGGTCTTCCACTAAGCCACTAAGCCACATAGATGATATTTGATATTAAGACCTTCCACTAAGCCACTAAGCCACAAAGATAATAATGCCACAAAGACTTATATCACACATAGACCATCACACCATAAAATAGATAGCAGTAAAGAATAACTATGCATAATCGCTGAGACAAAACTTAACTTAAAACCGCCACTGTACGCCTAAAACTAGACCTCTCACTTCAACGGAAAAAAAACTGAAACGGCAGCAAGAAATTCACATCACACAATACAAGCATACATGTTGTATATATTTTTTTTTCTTTATAAAATGAACACAGATTTAAAAAAAAATAAAATAAAATAGCTTTAGTAATATAGACTCCAAAAGCATAAGTACACATAAAACAATTTCATGTGGCTAACGACAAAAAAAAATTAAATAGTAATTAAATGAGTTTTAGTGACATACATAAGAAAATAGTTGGAACATACTACATGTTTTTTAGTCATAGTTAGTAGCAAGATAAGTTACTTTCAATGCAGACATAGCATAATAATCTAAGAATTAATGTACTGATCTTACAAAAATCACACTAGAATATCAACGATAGCAAAGTCAATCACATAAAATCAGATATCACAAAAGGCATACATCACATGAAATCGTCCCACCCCAAAAACATGTCCGAGGACTATTGCTCTGATACCAAATGTAACATCCCGAAATTTTAAAACAATATAATTATTAAAAATGTTTATTTGTTTAGAGGATGTGGCTATATTTTTTTTCTTCATAAATATAAAATATGATTGAATTGCTACTTTAAATAAAATGGTTACATTAAATATTTCAAAGGTAAAACTACATTGGTCAAATTAACTGTTTCAAAATTACAGATGATAAAACCCAATTTATTTTTCCCCGCCGCATGCAAACTTCAATAATCATCATTCACTGCATCAACTTTTGTACCTAAAATGTTGGTTGCAAGGGTCAATATTCCTAAACCACAAGTACGATCATAAAGAACATAAAAACATAAAATAAGAAGAACGATAAAACACTTACCACATAAAAGATAAAACCAATTAGCACAAATAAATTAATAACTTAAGAAATCACACTTTTAAGACACAATGCATGCAACTAGACCATGATCCGGATATCGCCCCAATTGGCATATAATTTCAATCGCCCCATTTGGCACCTAAAGACAAATCGCCCCATTTGGCAGTCACTAATAAAATCGCCCCATTTGGCACATAGTAACAAATCGCCCCATTTGGCACTTAGACACATCTAGATGCAATGCTATGCAACATTTAAAACAACCAATAACACTTTCCAAATACCTTCAACACAAATACATTTTTTCCTAATATCCAATCAAATAAACTACAATTTAACAAAATCATCAGCTTGCTCAAATCCACAATCAACCACACACAAATTACAAAATTAATTCTACAATCAATCCTAAACATAAATCATATAATAATAAAATAAAAGTATGTTCTTATTTATTATTTTTATTTGTATTACCGTTTTCATCCAATATTTGATAAGAACTCTACCACCACCCTACTCTATGATTTCATGATCAATATGATTGTACCGGAATATAAGCCCTTACCTCAAAAAGCTTTCCCTCCAATGATATTGATTTTAGCAGTTCTAACCGCTCGATCAAGAATTTAAAGTATATTTGATGCTCGCTAGTGATGGGTTAGTGAGAACCGATGGATATGAAAATATAAGTGAAAGTGGGATAGTTTTTGTTGATAGTTAGCTTTCACGATAACATGAGTATATAGGAAATGGTTTGGCTAATTTGTAGGCATAATAGTGGGCTAGTGGGAAAGCATGTATAAATCCTAAAATTAAGTCTAAGTGGAAAAACATTCAAGTGGCTCAATTATAGAGAATTCGGTTACAGGAAATATTTGCATATGCTCTATATCAATTCTACTCATGCCTTCTATAAGCTAAGCACTCTAGTTTAGATTTAGTCAAAGTTGATTTGTCACAAATAATTCTCAAAGACTTCGACTAGTAAATACTAATCCATTAACATTATCACACACTTAAAATAAAACAACTATACAATTATTAATATAAGATAAATCATCAATTATAATTAACATAGAAACAGATTATGAAATCATTAAAATAAAATAAACTATGTAAGTAATAATTATCTTATTATTATAGTCACACTAATTAATCAATTAAATTAATTATTAAAATAATCTTAAGTAAATATTAGGGTGTTACAAGTCTCCATCACTCTCGCCACGCCAAATTCTTCTATCCTCTCTAACTAAAGGGTAGAGTGGAGTGTTGAGAATTCTAGTAAGTGTGGGCTGATCAAAGATCGAAGAGATAATATCAACATTCCAACTCTTATTATTATGATCCAGAATATCAGACACAAGTAGATCATTAAAGAACATATTATTATAAGAATCTGGCACAATAGATGAAGCATCACACAACCATTTCTCATTCCAAACAGGAATATTATTGCCATTGCCGATTCTCCATCGGCACCCTGCTTTCAAAATAAATTTTGCATTACAGATACTCCTCCACACAAAACTTGGATTATGTCCCAGACTAGAGTTAAGAAAATCACATTGTGGGAAATATTTAGCCTTATATAATTTAGCAATAAAAGTATTGGGGTTGGTTAGAATACGCCACCCTTGTTTACCCAACATAGCCAAGTTAAATGTATTAAGACTTTTGAAACCCATACCCCCATCATTCTTGGGCATAGATAATTTCTCCCTAGAAAGTAGGGTTGGGTATAGGCCAGGCCAGGCTTTGGCAGGCCTGAGCCTGGCCTACGAAATTATATTAGGCCTGAGCCTGGTTTACGGCCTATTAAAAATTAATTTTTTTGGCCTGGCCTATTTAAAAGTCTGGCCTGACCTTATAGCATACATAAAAGCCTACATCATATAAAATTTTTAATTTTTTTTAGAACATTTAAAAACTTCAATCTAGTCTATATTATCTATTTTTTTTTTTAAATAGACAATATAGCCTATTTAAAGCCTACATTAGATTATTTTTTTTTATATAGTCTATATTACCTATTTTTTTCATTTTAAACTAATTCCATGGGTCTTGCCATATGGAATCACTTGTGACACCTTAAAAAAAATGAAGTAATGTTGTATCTATTGGTTTAACTTGAATCAAGTTGGTATACAAATATGTAGTATACAACTACTTATAACTAAATAGCCGATGTGAGACTTCTAGTTGCTACTATCTCTATTATTTTTAATAGAAGTTATTATTTCTTATTCTCTCTATTTAATCTATAAATTATATTATAGAATATAAAAGTAAGTTTTAATAATTATGTATATTTTTATATGAAAAAAAATAAAATTATATGTATATAGGCCGGCCTGTTAGGCTTTGTAGGCTTTTTTTAAAACCTAAGCCTGTCCTATTTTAATAAAGAGACTATTTTAAAAGCCTGAGCCTGACCTTTTTAATAGATAGGCCGGCCTGGCCTGAGCCTATGTAGGCTAGCCTGTAGGCCTTTGTGAGCCGGCCTGGCCTATTCCCAACCCTACTAGAAAGCCAATGAATATTTTTGTTGTTAGCACCTAAATGGCCCCACCAAAAGGAACTCAGCATCTTTTCGATCTCATTACAAAGAGAGGAAGGAAGTGTGAAGATGCTCATAAAATATGTTGGAATAGATTGAAGAACCGATTTAATAAGCATTTCACGACCCACTTTAGACAAGCATTTACTGCTCCAAGAATTGATCTTCTTCCAAATTCTATCCTTGATGAAATTAAAAGTAGATTTTGTACTTCTACCAATCAGAGATGATAAGCCCAAATATTTACTTGTACCTAGAACAGCTTAAACACCAAGTGTGTCAGAGATATTGTGTTGGTCAGCCTGGCTCACATTTCTACTGCAGAAGAATTTTGACTTATCTTACTTATTCTTCTAAAAGTTCTACAAAAAATCTGTCAATTTGATATTAATTTTTCACCTGTGACAAAGGTACAATTCACTCGCAAAAAAAGAAGAAGAAGTTTTCAAGGTCAAATCCCTTGCAAATGAATGTTTAGGTTGAGGAAATCCAATGAATGAATTATATATAGTAACATTCATTAAACTATATAATTCGTACGAGATTAATTTTCATTAACCGTGGTAGAAATTTAATACCAATATCATAATAATTAAAAAAAAAAACTATAAATTCCGTAAAAACACATTTTATCTTTTTGTGGTATCCAGGGTTCAACATTTTGAATGCTTCAACCACAGAGCACATTGCATTCTTCTTTTTCTTTGATTGAACTGTTTTTTTTTTTGTTACAACTTTGATTAGTTTTTATGACCACATAGAATATATTAGAGAGTACTTTATGAAATAAAACTAATTTATAGGGTTACAATCTTAAACGTAGGTGTATCATTCACGTTATTATGCAAAAAAAGAAGCCAAAACAGCATTTAAGGCCAATCAACTAGGCCATACCTGGACGCCAAATGATTTTTTTAAATCCAAGTAATTAGCTTCAGTAAAATCTAAAAAGTATATCTAATCTTTCCTGTCATTGAGCAAATAATTACAAGATTTTTCACAAAATTGGAAATAATAATAGCAATCCAAGGAAAATTTTACATAAAAGTCACGGGACACAATAATTCTATTGAACTACTAATCTCTGCAAGTGATCCAGGAAGACCTCAAAGCTAACATCATCCGTAAAGATAATATCTCCGCGCCAGGGAGCGAAGCTTCAGTGTTATATGTTGCAGAGGATTTAACTTTGCTAGTAGAAATCGAGCCTGCACATTGTACAAGAACGCCAAACAGGTCAGATTTCAAAAATAAAATAAATGGACAAAGTCACCTTGAGCAAAAAAAACTAATATGCAACAAGCCGGTTCAAAGTATACAAATGTAACCTGAGATCCATGCTGATCACAAACAACCAGGCGAGGCACGGGAAATCTCTCTTTGATTATTAAATCTGAATCGTCATGAGGAGCTCATAGCAACTGAGCAAATGCCTGCAAAATATTTGACTCAAACTAACTGAACTAGCAATGTGAGGATAAAAAGATCATGAAAAATTCTGATCAGAATTAACTAGCAGACAAAATTTTATTTTTTTAACTTTAATTAGCAGACATGATGTTAGATTAGCAACATGTCCGAAGGATATTAGATTAGCAATAACATGTCTGAAAAATACCTGATGTTCTGGTTCATTATGATATCCAGCCTTGCGCCACTGGGCAATTGTTGAACCATGAAAAATAATGACTGTGAAAAACAAATCCAAAAGCAGGACCCTGTCAGCCGCTATGGCTGCGACATCGAGAAGAGCGGGCTTAGGACCCAGAATGAAACGAATACGAAATCAATGAAGGCTGAACCATGACAACAGAATTAGTAACATTTTCCCGGTTTAGAATCATTCTAAAGTAAGCAGTCTCATCTGAGCTGTTGTTGAAGACCTACAATAATATAATTAACAAAAAAAATTAAACAATGTTGAAGTACAAATATAGCAGCAAGAAATATCAGCAATGATAAACATTATTAAAAGTCTGAAAACACAAAATGCATACCTGAACAAACTGAGAACGTCGTAAGTGAAACATAAATTGTGGGAATATTGACAACCTGGGAGACAAACTAAATGAAGATGGGGTGTCTTTTTGAAAATCTCCAAACTGGGAACACAAATTTATCAATGCCTTATCCAACCATCTGATAGGATCAAATTCAGCCCGATACAAAGTTTGCATTGTCAGAGGGTGTCAAAACAACGGCATTTTATATAAGCAGACAGAAAACCATATCAAGCTGATCAGCAAGAAAGAGAAAAGCAGGTCTACAATATGTGATGCACTGATATGTTATAAACAAACTGCCAAAGAATACTTGTGTAAATGTACTTGTCAACAAAGTGTAATGGGTTTTGATCCCTTTATACTCTTTCCTGAATGGCGTAAAAAACAGAAACCCTGTGCCACTATATATGTTGTAATATCTCCTATTGCTTTTGAAAAATCTCAGGCTCCATCGGAATAATCAGTTTATAGATCTTCAATCCATAATAGTTATGTAAAGCATGTTAGAGAAATGGTCCAGAAAACATGTGTCTGTACATAGGGCTGGTTCAATCAATGTATTTTGGGGCCTATAGCAAAATTCGAGACAAGGCCTTTCTAAACTGATACTATTAAATTTATATTTTTTAAAACAATAATTATAATGTATGTCATCTCATGATATTGCGGTTTTTGTTACATCTCGTGATGTTATTAATCAAATATATGTTGCTGACCAATTTTTTAATTGCACATGTGGAAAAAATGGAAAGGTTGCCAAGAGATTTGGCAAAATTTCCTAGTTCATAGCAATCAAATAAATTAAGATATCTTAAATGTTTTAACTTGTCAATGGAACCACATAGCTTGCTTAAATATGAACCCAACCTCGGCTTCGAGACACATTAAGTTTTTAAAATTTAAAATGACAGAAAGTTCCACTTCAGCTTATGTAATATTGCGATGAGATCACCAATCAAAGTTCGCAGCCTACTAGTATCCAATGATCCCAACAAATAAAATGCGCCAAATTCCACTGAGACATGCACAGGTCTTCCAAGTAAAAAAAAAAAAAAGAAGATGTAGATTCAAAAATAATCAACCAATACAACAACTTATTACTTAGATTACATTACACAAAAAATCACCACAGCCCTAACAATAACACCCCATTATTCTTCCATGACTACTTTATCTGACAGTTCATCACTATTCCATTTTTCCTCAACTGTCCATCCTTCAGCATATTCTTCCCACTTCTCTTGTCAACTATCAGGATACACAATTAACAATCAGGAGGATATATAGTAGTTGCATATTGTAATCAAAAGAAATATGAGAGATATATCAGTGTAATTCTTTCCACTTCTCTGGTCAACTATCACCAATGAGTCTTTGCATGCTATAAGATCAAATTAAATTTGCAAGTGACAAAACATGAATAAGTGAAGAAAATAAAATTGCAAATTTAAATCATTTTTTCTTCTATTACAGTTTAACTATTAAATATATGGAATGCATATGAAATAAAGAAAATCAAACAAAAGAAACCAAATAAAATTATCAATGTTCCTAAGAAGACATGGGTACCTTTAATATCTTTTAAAGATTATGTTTGGGATGTGAGCAATTTTGGGACATGTTGCACTTGTTTGTGTCTTACATTCTTCAATTAAGAGGGGACAATCAACGATTTGTAGGGTCTGTAATTTGGCAAGGCGAAGCATTTCTTCGGGCAGGGAAGATATATTGTTGCAGTACTTAATGGTGATGTGCTGAAGTGAGGAGAGTTTATAAATCCATTCTGGCAATGTCTTTAGATCTGAACTTGATGAAATCTCAATTTTTTGGAGGGAAGGAAGATAGTTGAAGTCTTCCTTAAACCAAATTCCAATTTCCTGAAATGTTTGTTTTGGAAGCCTCGTAAAAGATAGACTCTCGAGAGAAGATAGGTTTTGCAGCCAATTTTCTGGGAATTTTTCACATACAGATCAACTTTGTCAAGGAACAAGTGTTTTAGCTTGGAAAGAGGAGAGGATTCAATTGAACTTATCATGTTTAATGTTGCTTCCAATGTCTTCATATTGGAATCTCTGAATTCCAATGTATTGTCAAGGTTTGGAAAAGAAGGCATGCGAGTCAACATTGGACATCCACGGATTGATAAATTAGAAAGCCGTGGAGGAAATGGGGGGACAAAGAGATTACACGACTGTGAAAAGTTATAATCATCATCACTCATTCTCCACCATCCCCTCAAATTATAGCAATGCCATAAATTGAGAATTTCTAAAGATGGGAAGAATGTATCAGACAAAAGAGATTCCTCGTGATATATGTATTCAAGATCATGAAGGGAACTTATTATGATAGACTTAAGGAATGGAAGACGTTCCATTGGTGGGAGATACTTCAAACCTTTACAATCATGGAGAGAGATTTTAACAATATTTGCAAGTGGAGAAATCCAATTTGAAAGCTTTACACCCTTGTATCCTTCTCGCATGCCCAATTTTCTAAATCCGAATGTTATCTTCTTCTCTTTAGAGACTTTTACTCTATCAATATCGAGATCCCTCAAATTTATTAACTTTGACAAATCTTTTGTAGAAATTTCAACTTGTTTGCATGCCTCCAATACTAGATTTTGCAAGCAAACAAGATTGCTTATGAATTTGGAGAGATTTCACAATCCTTTACAGTAACGTAACTTGAGATATCTTAAATGCTTCAACTTTACAAATGAATTACACAACTTACTCAAAGAATGATGTGAAAGCTTCAAGACACGTAAGTATTTGAATTTTGAAATAACAAACAATTCGTTCTCATTCAATCTCTTTGAATTGCTATCCAACAAAATCAAAGTTCGCAACCTGCTTGTATCCACCGACTCCAACAAACCAATAGCATCATTTTTTAACATTACATGCATGGGACTTCCTACAAGGCTCTCTGTACCACTGTCCAAGTAACAACAATCATTTCCAGATACTTGCATTGCTAGATCATGTATTAAATCATGCATTTTGAAACTAACTATGTCACCATCTACATTAGATTTAACATCTTGAAAAAATGATTTCATCAACAAAATATTCACGAATTGGTTCCCGACAGTTGAGCATTCAACATAACCTTGTGCCACCCACATTATAATCAATTCATCCTTCTCTATCTCCCAATCTTTGGGATATAAAGCACAATAAGCAAAGCATTGTCGCATTTGAGGCGACAAGTTTTGATAACTCAGTTTCAACACTGGCATGATGCTTTCTTCATCTTCACATAATTTCCAAAAATCCCCATGTAAAACATCAACCCATTCCCTTTCTTCACTTTTACCTTGTAATAGACCTCCGAGGGTTCTGATTGCTAGTGGAACTCCAACACACTTTTCTGCTATTTTCTTGCCAATTATTTCAAGAGTTTGGTTCACTTTTTTCGACTCATCTCCATATGTTATGATGTTCTTCAACAAACACCAAGATTCATCTGGAGTCAAACCATTCAATGTGTAGGGATCACTTACACCCATTGTTTGTGCCACAATTTTAGTACGAGTTGTCACTATAACCTTACTGCCTTGAGCACCACACATCAAATAAGTCCTCAATTGAGCCCATTTTTCATAACTCTCATTCCAAATGTCATCGAGGACTAACAAATATCTCTTATATGTTAAATTATTACGAAACATGTTTTGCAAGTTGTCCAATGATAATGTGTCATCAATTTTTTTCTTGGTTAATGACTCTAACATGTTCTTCACAATAGTTTTGACATCAAAGTTATCCGAGACACATACCCACATACTCCTTTCAAATTTTTTTTTTACTTCACTATCATTGTATACCAATTGAGTAAGAGCAGTCTTTCCCAAACCACCAATCCCAACAATAGCAACCACAGAGACATTCTGAAAATGTTATTAGGACTGCAAGTGGTACATTACATGATGCAGATTTGCTCTTGAACCAGAAAGGGATGCATCTCATATCTGAAGAAAAGGAATCAAGGGTAATTTAATTCTAGTACTTCACTTTTCTACTTATATGATTCAGTAACTTAAGCCAAATTCACTAACACCCTTGTTAATTATGCCTCATAACACCCTACTGCTTATGCCCAACTATATATTGTTTTTTGTATGCAGATTAAAATATGAATTATATATGTAATTAGTTTTTATGAGATTGGCTAAACTTCTTTGCTAATTATGTCAGCCCATCAATTTTGTACATTTTAATTGCAAGGCATGTCTATATATGTAATTAGTTTTATGAGTTAATGTTGATCATTTTTGTTATTTATGTATATATAGATGACAAACAATGATAACACCAAAGGTGGAGGAAGAGGTATTGGTAGAGGTATTAGCAAAGGGAGGAGAGGCAATGGGACCACTTCTTTGTCACAATTTAATACTAGACAACCAACAAATCCTTCCGCATCTCATATAGCTAAAAAATCCCAATTTCCCCACTCTAATCATATTCCTCAACTTTTATCTGAGAGAGGTAGGGGTACCACTCCTAGCCCACCTATTTCTCCTACACATCTCCCATCAACTGATGCCTCTAGTGATGATCCACATGTATCATTATCACATGTTGATTCACCTCCACAAATTGGGAGCAAAGACCCTAATGATGGGCGTATTTGGATTCAGCCAGGACCAACAAAAACGTAAGTTATTCTCATGTTATTACAGTAGAAGCCATATAAGTTAATATCATTTTCGTGCTACTAATCCCAATTTGTAAGTGGCACGATATGTAGGCTAAAATAACTTATGCTTGTATCTTACAATTTATTTAATATTGTTTTTATAGATTTGAGCCTGCTGTTCAGCCTACTCGTGCGATTTCAAAGATTATTAAAAGCAACTTTTTTGGGTCTTGGACAAATTATGGTGAGATAAAGGGCACACAAAAAGACAAAGACAAAAAAGATAATGATGTGATTGAGTTGTGGTTTAAAGAGTTTAAGGTTTGAAAGTATACATTATAGTTATTTTTACCATAGTAGTTTAGTTACTGTACATGGAGATGCTTATATAAGTTATTTTCTGCCACTATGAAACACAACCAAATATTTAGAAATATTTTCTGCACATGGATCTGAATGCTCTGTTTACTTAGAAATATTCATGGGTCTGCACATGATAATGTTTTTATTGTAGAAACCACTTTTGTTGAAGAATAAGTAACATTAGTAGTCTAGTAACTAAACTGCACATGGATTGTGTTTGTATTGTAGAGGAAGTATAAGTGGCTACCTGAACATGATGAAGGAATTAAGAAGGCATTTCATCATAAAGCCTCTGATGCATACTCAAATGCCAGGTATAGGGTACGAATAGGGAAAGATCAAGGTGATTGGATTCCACCTGAAATGCGTAAAATTTTGGAAGTAAAATGGAAAGATACTGACTGGAAAAAGAAGGCAGAAATGAACAAAGTTAATAGAAGATCTTCTGATGGCCCACTACACACTGGAGGATCAATTCCAACAACTGAGCATTACAAGAGATTAGTAAGTTTTTTTAAGAGCACTATATTATATTTATTTGGTTAAACATTTTAATTTCAATTAGCATTGATTTATCTATTTTATGTTTTTAGAAAAAATCCAAGGATACAAGTCCAACTTGTTGGGAGTTATTTCAAACAACACATAAAGTTAAAGGTGATCCAAACAAGTGGGTTTCCTCTAAATCAGAGAAAGTTGCTGTAAGTTACATCTTAATGATCTATGTTGGTCTTTGTTGTGTGTGGTGTTGTTTGTGCTTCAAGTTTTTTATCTTTTGTTTTTGTTTCAACTTTAATAGCTTTGATATCACCTTGTTAACAATTACAATGCACCTTCCCTTTCTCTTGTGTTGTTTTGTCTAGTTTAATTGAAAACAGAAAATAGAGATGAATAGTGGTAAATGGAAATAGATGAACTGAAATATATTGGTCTTGTGGAACCAAATCATCTTTGGTAGACAACACATACATATAAGATCAAAAGTTGAGAATATTATCAGTTTCACTAAAGAGTAGGGGACATTAAACATTGTCAGTCACATACTCATATCATATGCTATGGACAAATTAATCATCTACTATTATTACTGTTTGTGTTTCATTAATTTATATTAGTATTTGAAGAAGTTATATGTGAGTGAGGAATAATGCTAGTAGTGATGCTTTCATAGGAAGACATTCACACTATACAACACTTCTAATTCATTAAATTGTAATTCACAAGTCTCTGAATAGTTTAACTAATGACACATTTAACTTATTTCACTTTAAATCTTCTGTTTTTATAAAGAGTATGAAACAAAAATTGCTGAGAGAGATTCACAGGAGACACCTGGGGATGATGTTTCCATTCATCCAACTGACGACATCATCTTCATAGATGTTGTTGGAGGAGTTGACAAGAAGGGACGTATATATGGTTTGGGGCCAGAAGCAGAAAAGTACAAGCCATCTAGATCTTCCGCATATGGCGGTATATCATCTTCAGATTATGTACAAATGAAGACTGTAATTTATGATTTGTCAGCTGAGAACAAGATTCTTAAAGAGAAATTGAAGACACATGAGGAGTTGATTCGTGCATCACAAGAAGATTCACGTTTGCTTAGGGATCAAATGCTTCAATTTATGGAAAAGTTTTCTTCCGGTCATCTACCGCCACGTTCGGATGCACCTCCGCCTCCACGTTCAGATGCACCTCCGCCTCTACCACATACTACTTGAAATATGGTTGTTATAAGAGTTTGGTTTTAAAAGAACAATGCTTTTATTTTATAAAAAAAAAATCAATGTTGGTAGTATTAGTTATAAGAACAATGTTAGTACTATTTGTCATAACTTCTATGTATTTTGGTGATTGATATGTGTAATACTAATTAACAAAATTTTAAAAGTATTTGGTATTCAGTTTTAAGAAAAATATTGTTTATTGATAATTTTAATTTATTTGATATAGTATTTCATTTGTACTAGACTATCAGTAATAATATGCCTGATTAAAGATACAACTTCCTCAATAATTAGTGAGGGAAAAACAAAAACCTCACAAATCTAAATATCATGTGATTAGTGACGGAAAGGCATTCCTCACAATTTTAAATGGAATTAGAGAGGGATTTCTGTTTCCGTCACTAATTATTGACGGAATTGTAAACCATAAATGCGTTCAACCACTCACCATTTAGTGACGAATTTATTCCCTACCAATTTGTGACGGAATACTAATTCTCTCACAAAAATTTTGCGACGCGTGATTTAAATACGGATCTTGGGTCGTCACCAAATCCGTCACTAATGTGTTTTGTGACGGAATTTTGCTTCATTAGTGACGGATTGGTACCCTCTCTAAATTTAATTTTTCTAGTAGTGACAACCGTTTCCCGCCTTTTTTTTTTATTGGGAAATTTCAATTTAATCCTTTATTTTATTTTCTTCTTCTTTCATTTCAGTCCTTGGTCATATTTGAATATATATTAAAATTAAGTTCACTCCTTTAACTTCATTTTACGTAACAATTTTATCTTTTATCTTTTCCAAACATAACACTGTTATCCTTTAACTGAATTTTATTTATAAAAAAAGAAGATAAAAACAAAACTGTTACCTAAAATTATGTTAAAGGACTGAAATGGGACGAAAAAAAGGAGATGAAGGATGAAATTGTTAATTAAGATAAAATGTTATTTGTATAATTTTTCCAATTATTTAAATATAGTATATACTATATACCAAAGACTAAATAAAAATGGACAAGCGAACAAACAATATGTACTTTATCTTACTTATTATTCTAAAAGTTCTACAAAAAATCTGTCAATTTGATATTAATTTCTCACATGTCACAAAGGTACAATTCACTTGCAAAAAAAGGAAAATCCACTGAGTTTTGACCATCACACGTACGCCATCATTCGGTCGGACTCAGACTATTTTATTCTGGAACGTCGCGATTGTTCGTTTGCCCTGTACAATTATTCAGTTGTGCTATGGAATATTTTAAAAAGAGTGATCTGGTCTGCGACCTAACCCAGTAATTTATTCGATGACTAAACATATTTTTCAAAACAACAATTTTATTATGTTTTTTCAATCATGACCACAAAAGAGTACCAATGATTACAATTAACCGTTTAAATTTGAGGGAAGACATTTTAAGAGACTAAATCAAAATAAGAAACATACAAAGTAAACTTTGAGAGACTAAATCAAAATTCAAGATGTGAGAATCCTGATTCATTAAAAATCTTACATAAATAAAACCCAATAGAATAAATCCTTGATAAAGGGAAAAAAAAAACAGAAATAAGATCATGATTCAAACATAACCAACCAATACAACAACTTCTTACTTATGATTCCATAACAGAGTTTCAAAAAAATACCATTAAATTACATTACACCAAAAATCAGCACAGCACTAACAGTAACACCCGATTATTCTTCCATGACTACTTTTTCAACAACTGCATCAGTGCAATATTGATCAACAAACAATACACCTGCTGACACATAATTAACAATCAGGATAGTAGTTGCATATTGTAATCAAAAGAAACATGAGACATAATATATCAGTGTGTACCTTTAATACAATTTTAAGATTATGTTTGGAATGTGAGCAATATTCGACCATGTTGCACTTGTTTGTGTCTTACATTCTTCTATTAAGAGAGGAGATCCAACCATTTGTAGGGTCTGTAATTTGACAAGGCGAAGCATTCCCTCAGGCAGGGAAGCTATACTGTGGCAGTAATCAATGGTGATTTGCTGAAGTGAGGAGAGTTTAAAAATCCAATCTGGCAATGTCTTTAGATCTACACAATGTGAAATCTCAATTTTTCGGAGGGAAGGAAGATAGTTGAAGTCTTCCTTAAACCAAATTCCAATTTCCTGTAATGTTTGATTTGGAAGCTTCATAAAACTAAGACTCTCGAGAGAAGTTAGATTTTGCACCCAATTTTCTGGGAATTTTTTCACATCCAGATCAACTTTGTCAAGGAACATATGTTTTAGCTTGGAGAGAGGAGGGAATTCAATTGAGCTTATCATGTTTAATGTTGCTTTCAATGTCTCCATATTTGAATAATAGACTTTCAATATATTGTCAAGGTTTGGAAAAGAAGGCATGCGAGTCAACATTGGACATCCAATGATTGATAAATAAGAAAGACGTTGAGGAAATGGAGGGACAGAGAGATTATGTGATTGTGAACAGTTATCACTCATCCTCCACCATCCCCTCAAATGATTGCAATACCTTAAATCGAGCCTTTCTAAAGATGGGAAGAATGTTTCGGACAAAAGAGATTCCTCGTAATATATGTATTCAAGTTCATCAAGGTCAAATATATAGATAGACTTAAGGAGTGGAAGACGTTCCATAGGTGGGAGATACTTCAAACCTTTACAATAACTGAGAGAGATTTTAACAATATTTGCAAGTGGAGAAATCCAATTTGAAAAAATTACACCTTTGTATCGCTCTGCAGAGATTTTCGCTTTATAAATTAAGAGATCCCTCAAATTGATTAACTTTGACAAAACTTTTGTAGAAATTTCAACTTCTTCACATGCGAACAATTCTAGTTTTTGCAAGCAAACAAGATTGTTTATGGATTTGGAGATACATCCCAATCCATTACAGTCATGTAAGCTAAGATATCTTAAATGCTTCAGTTTTGCAAATGATTTACACAGCTTACTCAAAGAACAATGTGAAAGCTTCAAGACACGTAAGTATTTCAATTCAGAAATAAGAAACAATTCATTCTCATTGATACTCTCGGAATCCTTTGACAACAAAATTAAAGTTCTCATCTTGCTAACATCCACCGACTGCAACAAAAGAATAGAATCGCCTTCCAACATTACATGTATGGGACTTCCTAAAAGTGTTTTTGTCCAACTATAAAAGTAACAACAATCATTTCCAGATACTTGCATTGCTAGATCATGTATTAAATCATGCATTTTGAAACTATGTATATCACCATCATCTTTAGATTTAGCATCTTGGATAAATGACTTCATCAACAAAATATTCACGAATTGGTTACCGACAATTGAGCATTCAACATAACCTTGTGCCATCCACATTCGAATCAATTCATCCTTCTTTATTTCCCAATCCTTAGGATATAAAGCGCAATAACCAAAGCATTGTCGCAGTTGAGGCGAAAAGTTTTGGTAACTCAGTTTCAACACTGGCATGATGTTTTCTTCATCTTCACATAATTTCCAAAAGCCGCCTTGTAAAACATCAATCCATTCCATTTCTTCACTCTTACCGTGTAATAGGCCTCCGAGTGTTCTGATTGCTAGTGGAACTCCAATGCACTTTTCTGCTATCTTTTTGCCAATTAATTCAAGAGTTCGGTTCACCCCTTTGGACTCATCTCCATATGTAATGATGTTCTTAAGCAAATGCCAAGATTCTTTTGGAGCCAAACCATTCAAAGTGTACGCATCACGCACACCCATTGTTTGTGTCACACTTTTACTACGAGTTGTCACTATAACCTTACTGTCTGCAGCACCACACATCAAAAAAGTCCTCAATTGAGCCCATTTTTCATAACTCTCGTTCCATACATCATCCAGAACTAACAAGTATCTCTTATCGGTTAAATTGTGACGTAACATATTTTGCATGTTGTCCAATGACAATGTATCATCAATTTTATTCTTGGTTAGTGACTCCAACATGTTCTTAACAATAGTTTTGACATCAAAGTTATCAGAGACACATACCCACATACTCCTTTCAAAAAACTTTGTTACTTGACTATCGTTGTATACCAACTGAGCAAGAGCAGTCTTTCCCAAACCACCAATCCCAACAATAGCAACCACAGAGACATTCTGATTTCCATGTGGCTGCCTCAACAATCTTATAACCTCTTTTTTATCATCTTCTCTTCCAATGATATCTGATTCTAACACGTAAGAACAAGTTTCCCTCCTCATGTTGCTACTTTGTTCAAACATCACAACATTTGGGTTTAGATTCAACCCCGACATATCTTTCACCACATCATTAAATGTTTTTTGTATATTTTCAATCTCATAAGCCATTTTACGGCGAAAATAAATTTTGTTTGGAGATAAGGAAACAAGTACCTTAGTCACTTTGTACTTAGGAGATTCATTCATTTTGTTTTTGATATCTTCAATAACAAATTCATCTAACAAGTTATCAGCAGGATGAAGCACATCATCTTTGAGTCTTCTAATCCAGTTTTGTACAGCATGATTTTGTTGTTGTTTCTCCTCGGCATCAAGAAGAACAGCTCTGACAGATTCAACGGTATTCTTAAGCCTTTGTAGTTCATCCATAACACCATAAATCCGTCCAAATTCACGAAAGGCTGCAGAAGCCAACCTGCGAAAATATTAAAATTTTCAGAATACAAGCTAAGCCTAGATGTGGTGATGTTATAATGGAAAAAAAGAAGTAATAAGTAAAGTATTGAGAGAAGTTGTTGATGATCATCACCTGTGAATGAGGTTTGAAGCAACGCCATATGGAATTTGCTCAGCCATAGCTAGTTTGTTCAAATGATATTGAGAAAGAACACTGACAGCAGATTGAAGAAAAGGAAAAAGGCAAAGTCAATAACTTTGGTAATAGCAATGAATGAATAACTTTGGTAAAATCATCGGTATGTATGTATGGAACAAGGGAAGGGACAAAACATGTTCACATATGGCTACAAAAACAGCAACACACTGCTAAGTTATTATCTAAATCTAAATAAATACAAATTACTAAACAAATACCAAATTACTAAACATGTTCACATATGGCTAAATAAACTAGACTATTATTCTAAGTTGGAACCCAATTTCTCACTTTTCACAAAATTGTAACTTATTATCTAAATAAGCGTGTTAATTGAATTCACATTGAAAATTGATGTTAATTTTTCATATAGTTGAATTGACCACAATTTTAGTCCCTTTTGGGCTTTGGCCATACATTTTGGGACAATAAGATTGTTGAATGATAAAAGATCAAGAGGAGATTCAAAATAGGAAGAACACAATACACCATAGTTACTTGCAGCACAAGAAATCGAGCCTCTGGTTCATAATTCAGTGATTTCCATGTTTCAAGAAAGTTTGTGTAATTCTGCATATGTATATCACAAAGTACAACAAGCAATGAACTGATTCAAAAACTTATGCGAACCGCCTATTTTTATCCTTAACTTTGAATTATTTTACTTTTCAATTTTTTTATTCACCTAAGTAAATTTTGTAATTGCTAAGTTTCTAATTTATCGCAATCCCTATGGATATGAATTTTTTATTATTTGACGATTTTAATGCACTTGCTAAAAGTCTATCAGAAACTGACACATAAATTAGTCATATACATATAAATTAGTCATATACACATAAATTATATTACCAGCTTATATACGCGTAAAAAAAGTCATAGATTCTTACAAATAAGGACACAAACAAAAAATGCAAGTGAAATTTCTTATGTTCACACACAAACCATTAAAAACCAGTTGTTGTTTTGCCATTTATGTTCAACGAAATACAGGAGAAAATTACAATATTTAATTGATTTCAATCAAAATGCATCCATCACACACAAACCATTAAAAATATAAAGCCGTAGATAACAATGTACAACAACATCTTACTTATGATTGCAACAACAGAGTTCGAATAAAATATCATTACATTACACCAGAAATTACAATAGCACCGTTATTCTTCCAAGACTTTATCAGACAGTTCATCACTATTCCCTTTTTTCTCAATTGTAGTCCACCCTTCAACAATTGCATCAGTGCAATATTTATCAACAGAAAATGCACTTGCTGACAGATAGTTACCTAAAAATTTGTGAAAACATTATTGAAATTCAGTGAGTTTTAGAAAAACTTCAGGATCTTAGTAGCAAATATTTAATCAGAATACTAGTCTTGGATATTGTAATCAAAAGAAGCATGGGAGATAAAAGTGTAATTATTCATACTTTGCATGATATAACTATATAAGATCAAATTAAATTTTCACTTCCTACATGAATAAGTGAAGAAAATAAAATTGCAAATGTAAGTAAGTTTGCCTTCTGTTGCAGTTTGAATTTAAAAAAATAGAAGGCATACATATGAAGTAAAACTAGCTAAAATGTATTATTTTAGTTAAAACTTAAATGCATAACAAATAAAGGCTCATGAAAATTAGAGTCCAAACAAAAGAAACCAAATAAAATTAATAGTGATTTTAAGAAGATTTGAGTACCTATAATATCAATTTAAGATTATGTTTGGGATGTGAGCAATGTTGGGCCATGTTGGACTTGTTTGTGTCTTACATTCTTCAACTAAGAGAGGACATTCAACGATTTGTAGGGTCTGTAATTTGGCAAGGAGATGCATTCCTTCAGGCAGGGAAGCTAAACTTTTGCAAAACTGAATGGTGATATGCTGAAGTGAGGAGAGTTTCAAAATCCAATCTGGCGATGTCTTTTGATCTGAACAAATTGAAATCTTAATTTTTCGGAGGGAAGGAAGATAGTTGAAGTCTTTCTTAAACCAAATTCCAATTTCCTGAAGTGTTTTATTTGGAAGAATACTAAAAGATAGACTCTCAAGAGAAGTTAGATTTTCCACCCAATTTTTTGGGAATTTTTTCACATCCAGATCAACTTCTTCTAGGAACAATTGTTTTAGCTTGGAAAGAGGAGGTGATTCAATTGAACCTATCATTTTGATTGAAATCCATATTTGAATCATAGATACTTCCAATGTATTGTCAAGGTTTGGAAAAGTAGGCATGCGAGTCAACATTGGACAAGCACAGATTAATAAATAAGAAAGACGTGGAGGAAATGAGAGATTATGTGACTGTGAAAAGTTACCATCATCATTCACATCGTCACTCATCCTCCACCATCCCCTCAATTTATTGCAATGCCATAAATTGAGACTTTCTAAAGATGGGAAGAATGTATCAGACAAAAGAGATTCCTCATAATATATGTATTCAAGTTCATCAAGGTCATATATATAGATAGACTTAAGGAATGGAAGACGTTCCATAGGTGGGAGATACTTCAAACCTTTACAATTATTGAGAGAGATTTTAACAATATTTGCAAGTGGAGAAATCCAATTTGAAAATTTTACACCCTTGTATTGCTCGCCCATGCACAATCTTCTAAATCCAAATGTTGTCTTCTTCTCTTCGGAAACTTTTACTCTATCGATATAGAGATCCCTCAAATTGATTAACTTAGACAAAACTTTTGTAGAAATTTCAACCTCTTCACATGCCTTCAATACTAGTTTTTGCAAGCAAACAAGATTGTTTGTGAATTTGGAGAGACTTCCCAATCGTTCACAGTAACGTATGCTAAGATATCTTAAATGATTCAACTTTACAAATGAATTACACAACTTACTGAAAGAACAATGTGAAAGCATCAAGACACGTAAACATTTGAATTTTGAAATAACAAAAAATGCGTTCTCATTCAATCTCTTTGAATTGGTAGACAACAAAATCAAAGTTCGCAACTTGCTTGTATCCACCGACTCCAACAAACCAATAGCATCACTTTCCAACATTACATGCACGGGACTTCCTACAAGTCTTTTTGTCCCGCTATCCAAGTAACAACAATCATTTCCAGATACTTGCATTGCTAGATCATGTATTAAATCATGCATTTTGAAACTAACTATTTCACCATCTACATCAGATTTAGCATCTTGAAAAAAAGACTTCGTCAAC
This sequence comes from Trifolium dubium, assembly GCA_951804385.1. Taxonomy (NCBI): domain Eukaryota; kingdom Viridiplantae; phylum Streptophyta; class Magnoliopsida; order Fabales; family Fabaceae; genus Trifolium; species Trifolium dubium. The sequence goes on along the minus strand of OX638073.1, from coordinate 1,253,630 downwards.
AAAATATTCACAAATTGGTTAGCGACAGTTGAGCATTCAACATAACCTTGTGCCATCCACATATGAATCAATTCATCCGTTTGTATATTCCAATCCTTAGGATATAAAGCACAATAAGAAAAGCATTGTCGCAATTGAGGTGACAAGTTTTGGTAACTCAGTTTTAACACTGGCATGATGCTTTCTTCATCTTCACATAATTTCCAAAAGTCGCCTTGTAAAACATCAACCCATTCCCTTTCTTCACTTTTACCTTGTAATAGACCTCCGAGGGTTCTGATTGCTAGTGGAACTCCAACGCACTTTTCTGCTATCTTCTTGCCAATTAATTCAAGAGTTTGGTTCACTCTTTTCGACTCATCTCCATATGTTATGATCTTCTTCAACAAACACCAAGATTGTTTTGGAGTCAAACCATTCAAAGTATAGGGATCACTTACACCCATTGTTTGTGCCACAATTTTAGTACGAGTTGTCACTATAACCTTACTGTCTCGAGCACCACACACCAAGTAAGTCCTCAGTTGAGCCCATTTTTCATAACTCTCGTTCCAAATGTCATCAAGGACTAACAAGTATTTCTTACCAGCTAAATTTTCACGAAGCATATTTTGTAGGTTCTCTAATGGTAACTTATCATCAATCTTGATATTGGTTAATAACTCCAACATTTTATTAACAATAGTTTTGACATCAAAGTTATCAGAAACACATACCCACATACTCTTTTCAAAAAACTTTGTTACCTCACTATCATTATATACCAATTGAGCAAGAGCAGTCTTTCCCAAACCACCAATTCCAACAATAGCAACCACAGAGACATTCTGATTTCCATGTGATTGTCTCAACAAGCTTATAATCTTTTTTTTATCATCCTCTCTTCCAATGATATCTGATTCTAAGACATAAGAACAAGTTTCCCTCCTCATGTTGTCACTTTGTTCAAACACCACGACATTTGGGTTTAGATTCAACATAGACATATCTTTCACCACGTCATTAAGCTTTTTTTGTATATTTTCAATCTCATGAGCCATTTTATGGCGAAAAGCAATTCTATTTGGAGATAAGGAATGAAGTACCTTTGTAGCTTTATTCTTACGAGTTTCACCCATTTTGTGTTTGATATCTTCAATAACAAATTCATCTAGCAAGTCATCAGCAGGATGAAGCACATCATATTTGAGTCTTCTTATCCAGATTTGCACAGCCTAAGTTTTCTCTTGTTTCTCTTCGGCATCAAGAAGAACAGCTCTGATGGATTCAACTGTACTCTTAAGCCTTTCCAGTTCATCCATAACACCATAAATCCTTCCAAATTCACGAAAGGCTGCAGAAGCCAACCTGTGAAAATATGCAAAATAATTTTCAGTATGTATATTAACAGTTTTCTGATTATTATTTTTTTGTGTAAGAAAAAATAGAAATAGACAAAAATGAGCATACAAGACAAGCTAGAAGTTGTTGATGATCATCACCTGTCAATGAGGCTTGAAGCAACGCCATATGGAATTTGCTCAGCCATAGCTAGTTAATTCAGAAAGAACACACCGACGGTAGACTAGATTCAAGAAAAGGTCAACTGTAATAGCACTGAATGAATATAATCAGTAATGTCACTATGTATGGATCTGGAGCATGAGATAATAATTGTACTAGGGTAGGTCCACAACATGTGGCTGCAATAAAAACAGCAACAGGCTTCTCATAATTATTGTCCGTAGTACTTATCCTGTAGTATTATACTTCCTCCCAAATATATTTTCTTTTCTAGAAATAGTAAATAAAAAATGTTTACAAAAACAAATATAATTTATTTTTTTATATCTTTCCTATAATCAATAATCAATAAAATTTATTTTTATATCTTTCCGTGCAATTTTGTACACAAAAACAAACATTTTTTTTTTGCTATATGTTATTTATACATATGGCAAGTCTCACTTTTTTTTTAATAACATTAAATATATTTTTTCTTTGCTATAAAATTACTAAATTTTGATTTTCGCTCCTATAAAAATATAAATATTTTCATCTCTAAAAAGTTGTTATTTGTTTATAATCCTCATTGGACACAATTGTTTCTTTTTGAGGTTTCCAGTGTTCAACATTTTGAATGTTTCGACCACAAAGCACATTGCATTCTTCTTTTTCTTTGATTAAGCTGTTTTATTTTTTGTTACAACTTTGATCGATTTTTTATGACCGTTTAGAATATATTAGAGAGGAATACTTATGAAATAAAACTAATTTATAGAGTTAGCACAGTCTTAAATGTAGGATTATCAGTAACAATGTTCTGCTAAAATAACCTAAAACAGCATTTGCTCAAGGCCAATCAACTATGTCGTACCTGGACGCCAAAGAAATTTTTTAAATCCGAGTAATTAGCGTACAGTAAAAAGTATATCTAATCTTCCCTGTCATTGAGCAAATAATTACAAGATTTTTCACAAAATTGGAAATAATTATAAAAATAATAGCAATCCAAGGAAAATTTTACATAAAAGTCACAGGACACAATAATTCTATTGAACTACTAATCTCTGCAAGTGATCCAGGAAGACCTCAAAGCTAACATCATCCGTAAAGATAATATCTCCTCCAGGGAGCGAAGCTTCAGTGTTATATGTTGCAGAAGGATTTAACTTTGCTAGTAGAAATCGAGCCTGCACATTGTACAAGAACGCCAAACAGGTCAGATTTCAAAAATAAAATAAATGGACAAAGTCACCTTAAGCAAAAAACTAATATGCAGCAAGCCGGTTCAAAGTATACGAATGTAACCTGAGATCCATGCTGATCACAAACAACCAGGCGAGGCACGGGAAATCTCTCTTTCATTATTAAATCTGAATCATCATGAGGAGCTCGTAGTGTAACATCCCGAAATTTTAAAACAATATAATATAATTATTAAAAATGTTTATTTGTTTAGAAAATGTGGCTATATTTTTTTTCTTCATAAATATAAAATATGATTGAATTGCTACTTTAAATAAAATGATTACATTAAATATTTCAAAGGTAAAACTACATTGGTCAAATTAACTGTTTCAAAATTACAGATGATAAAACCCAATTTATTTTTCCCCGCCGCATGCAAACTTCAATAATCATCATTCACTGCATCAACTTTTGTACCTAAAATGTTGGTTGCAAGGGTCAATATTCCTAAACCACAAGTACGATCATAAAGAACATAAAAACATAAAATAAGAAGAATGATAAAACACTCACCACATAAAAGATAAAACCAATTAGCACAAATAAATTAATAACTTAAGAAATCACACTTTTAAGACACAATGCATGCAACTAGACCATGATCCGGATATCGCCCCAATTGGCATATAATATCAATCGCCCCATTTGGCACCTAAAGACAAATCGCCCCATTTGGCAGTCACTAATAAAATCGCCCCATTTGGCACATAGTAACAAATCGCCCCATTTGGCACTTAGACACATCTAGATGCAATGCTATGGAACATTTAAAACAACCAATAACACTTTCCAAATACCTTCAACACAAATACATTTTTTTCTAATATCCAATTAAATAAACTACAATTTAACAAAATCATCAGCTTGCTCAAATCCACAATCAACCACACACAAATCACAAAATTAATTCTACAATCAATCCTAAACATAAATCATATAATAATAAAATAAAAGTATGTTCTTATTTATTATTTTTATTTGTATTACCGTTTTCATCCAATATTTGATAAGAACTCTACCACCACCCTACTCTATGATTTCATGATCAATATGATTGTACCGGAATATAAGCCCTTACCTCAAAAAGCTTTCCCTCCAATGATATTGATTTTAGCAGTTCTAACCGCTCGATCAAGAATTTAAAGTATATTTGATGCTTGCTAGTGATGGGTTAGTGAGAACCGATGGATATGAAAATATAAGTGAAAGTGGGATAGTTTTTGTTGATAGTTAGCTTTCACGATAACATGAGTATATAGGAAATGGTTTGGCTAATTTGTAGGCATAATAGTGGGCTAGTGGGAAAGCATGTATAAATCCTAAAATTAAGTCTAAGTGGAAAAACATTCAAGTGGCTCAATTATAGAGAATTCGGTTACAGGAAATATTTGCATATGCTCTATATCAATTCTACTCATGCCTTCTATAAGCTAAGCACTCTAGTTTAGATTTAGTCAAAGTTGATTTGTCACAAATAATTCTCAAAGACTTCGACTAGTAAATACTAATCCATTAACATTATCACACACTTAAAATAAAACAACTATACAATTATTAATATAAGATAAATCATCAATTATAATTAACATAGAAACAGATTATAAAATCATTAAAATAAAATAAACTATGTAAGTAATAATTATCTTATTATTATAGTCACACTAATTAATCAATTAAATTAATTATTAAAATAATCTTAAGTAAATATTAGGGTGTTACACGTAGCAACTGAGCAAATGCCTGCAAAATATTTGACTCAAATTAACTAAACTAGCAATGTGAAGATAAGAAGATCATGACTCATCTGCAATGTTGTTAATAGCAGATGGCCATGGCATGGATTTCCTAATGAAGACCTTCATTATGCCCAAATAGTTCAAAATTTGTACTGTATAACTTTGTGAAACCTCTGTCAAAGGAAAGTTTTCCCACAAAAACATAGAGCTCTGCGGAAGTATTGATCTTACCTTCACATTGAACTAAAAAATGTTATATTTTCTAGATTCTTTCATTCTTACCAGGATGTATTCATCCTACAACGAATCACAAAGTCTTTGAAACTAATACAAGGCCCGATAAACTGAAAACCGATGCCCAACTTCAACCTAGTAGAAGCTGTAAACACATCCCTATTCAAAATTTAACCTTAAGCACGCGCACCTTACTGAACCTAATCATGAGTTATAATGATCAAGTAAAGCCCATAAACTACTACAATTTGTCCCAACAATGAAACTGTGCCAAAATACTAAATGATTTCACCTATACTCATACTTTCACAATGTTATATTGTTCCCATCAGCTGGATACCCCTTGTTCTCCCACAGAAAAATTCCAATCAGAATTAACTAGCAGACTTTTATTTATTTTTTTACTTTAATTAGCAGACAACGATGGTAGATTAGCAACATGTCCGAAGGATATTAGATTAGCAATAACATGTCTGAAGAATACCTGATGTTCTGGTTCATTATGATATCCAGCCTTGCGCCACTGGGCAATTGTTGAACCATGAAAAATAACAACTGTGAAAAACGAATCTAAAAGCAGAACCCTATCAGCCGCTATGGCTGCGACATCGAGAAGAGCGGGCTCAGGACCAGAATGAAACGAATACGAAATCAATGAAGGCTGAACCATGACAACAGAATTAGTAACATTTTCCCGGTTTAGAATCATTCTAAAGTAAGCAGTCTCATCTGGGCTGTTGTTAAAGACCTACAATAATATAATTAACAAAATAAATTAACAATGTTGAACTACAAATATAGCAGCAAGAAATATCAGCAATGACAAACATTATTAAAGGTCTGAAAACACAAAATGCATACCTGAACAAACTGAGAACGTCGTAAGTGAAACATAAATTGTGGGAATATTGACAACCTGGGAGACAAACTAAATGAAGATGGGGTGTCTTTTTGAAAATCTCCGAACCGGGAACACAAATTTATCAATGCCTTATCCAACCATCTGATAGGATCAAATTCAGCCTGATACAAAATTTGCATTGTCAAAGGGTGTCAAAACAACGACATTTTACATAAGCAGAAAGAAAACCATATCAAGCTGATCAGCAAGAAAGAGAAAAGCAGGTCTACAATATGTGATACACTGATATGTTACAAACAAACTGCCAAAGAATACTTGTGTAAATGTACTTGTCAACAAAGTGTAATGGGTTTTGATCCCTTTATACTCTTTCATGAATGGCGTAAAAAACAGAAACCCTGTGCCACTATAAATGTTGTAATATCTCCTATTGCTTTTGAAAAATCTCAGGCTCCACTGGAATAATCAGTTTATAGATCTTCAATCCATAATAGTTATGTAAAGCATGTTAGAGAAATGGTCCAGAAAACATGTGTCTGTGTGTTTATACATAGGGCTGGTTCAATGTATTTTGGGGCCTATAGCAAAATTTGAGACAAGGCCTTTCTAAACTGATACTATTAAATTTATATTTTTTAAAACAATAATTATAATGTATGTCATCTCATGATATTGCGGTTTTTGTTACATCTCGTGATGTTGTTGGCCAATTTTTTAATTACACGTGTGGGAAAATGGAAAGGAAAAAAAATGAACAAAGATTATAACCTCCATTTGCTTTGATAGCACTATTATCATTAAGCCATTGATTTTTTTTTATAATACCATTAAGCCAATGATAATATTTTGTTATTATTTGCAGAACATATATTATGAAAACAATTTGGAGGCCTAATTTAAAGGCATAAAAGTCGAGGTTAAGATTATATCCATCTAAAAACTACAATAGACATGTGAACACAGGCTGTGATACAATGATCCAAAATACAATTTCAAAGGTGCAGAAAATATCCAGCACTCACCTCCGTTTCCATTTTGAAAGACACTTGGCATGCCATGACTATAGCAGCTGCTTCTTGGTCAAATCCAGAAATCAAGTCCTACAAAATTTTACACATAACTGATTTAAAACAATGATGAAGTTCTCACAGTTTCTCCCATTACAACAAAAGCACATCTCCAACCACATGTTATCATAACTAATTGTAAAAGCTAATGAATATAAAACCAGCATTACTTCATTAGTCATTATCCAAACAAGATAAACCTAAAACTCCAGTTCAGCATGGAAATGAGTAAAATAAGTAAGGGAAATTAAAGAAGAATTGTGTATAAACTATAAAATAATCCAAAACAAGCTCATAAAACGGTGTCTCCATCAATTGTCCCGATAAATATGCAAGAGAAGAAATAGAATGGTAATCAAAGAAAAGTCTTTGTTTTGCATCTTAATCCCTTAGTTATACTTAAATGTGTGTATATCATTCTCAAGACCATTTTTTTATAATAAGTTTTACAATATGACAAACCCAAATGAATTGCTTTGCAGTATTAATAGCAGATATCAAAAATCAAAATAATTAAATTTAGAGAATCAAAGGGTGGTAGATGAAAGCTAACCTGTATGCTTCCTGGTCCAGCAACCCATCTACGTGAAAGGGTTGTAACCCGAAATCTCATTTGTCCATTATTATTCTGATAACTGAAGTAAAAAATCTGTGATGAGTGAGAAATATTTCAACCACATTACCACAACAGACAACAGATTACTCAAAGGTGCACTAAGATGGTTTTCATACTATGTCAAGAATTGGAAGTAAAATTGATTGCTTGTGGATTGCATTGTAGCGTCAGGAGTTTCCTTCCTCACAATGTCAAAAAACAGACAGAGTGATGTTGATTTGTCAAGGCCACACATCTTCCATGCACTAGTACCCCCTTGACCGATAACAACATCTGAACATAATGGGCTTTTCTGCATACACAAAATAGAAATTAAACATTTTTTCTTCTGTTGGGGGAGTCTATAGAAAATTTAACATGCAAAAAAGATAGAACAAATTTTTGATATACCTTTTCCAGAGAAGCACAAGGGCCAATAATACCTTGGACTTTGATGTCCTTGGAGCAGTTTATCTCAAATATTCCACTGCACAAAGAAGACAAAATTTGGTTAAGTGCCAATCAATCAACTTCTTCCTCAGTTCATTGATTTGTTTTTCCCGGTCAGGAAACATGTGTTCCTCTGTAGAAGGACCTTTCAGAAATCATGTTTCTGGATCCAGATGCCACAGAATTACTTGTACTATTCCAGCAACATTGGCTTCGGTAATCCTAATCTGTTAGTGACTATTTGCCAGTGTTTACTATGGGATACTCTTCAAATTCCCAAATTGTAGTATATGGTATCATAAAATTAATGTGGCTGCCCAAACCATTGTTTTTTGGTTTGTTATCCTATCATGTAAACAGGAGATGGAGTCCTCCAGTAATTGGGAATAGTATCCAACGATAATGGTTATCGACTAGTCGCTCAGTGTATATGCCATTAAAATGGTTTCATCTTTTAGACCACCTTCGAGAATGTTTAAAAATTAAGTGTAATCGGCTTCAAAATCATCTTACTTGTCCCAATTACCGTTCGCCCTCTTTCTCTCTTTACCTCGTTCCTTAACCTCAAAACTTGTAGTCTCAACAAGAATCAACTAGTAGAGCCGGAAAGAAAAGGTGCTTAGTAAAGATACGATACTCCAATAAATGGAGACTGATGACGGGATCAAGACTCAAGATTCAAGAATATGGTCTTTGATACAAGAAAAGCTGACTGAGATGGATTTGTGGCACTAGGGAAGCATGGACGGAAAAGGATAACACCAGAACAGTTTGAATATTGAGCAGAAGAGAAAAGGGAGCATGAATGGTGGGGTTATCTAACACTTAACTACACAAGTAAGGAATTAGAAATTCAAGGCAATGCATGTCATTAAAAATTAAAATCTTTTAGGACTTACTTTGATGCTAGGCCCAGATCATAATCACCCGATTGGAAAACACGCTTAAGTGAATCTTTGAACACTGGATGGCCAAAACTTTCGGTGAGTACAACAAGGCCCCCAGTCCTTTCAACAGCAGTTTTAAGCTCAGCAATGCCCACCTGGAAGATAAAGTGTAAAGCAGATAATTTATATTTTCAAATATAATAAAACTAGAACATGACCTTGATGTACAAGCTGCTTCGAAAGCAGAAAAGGTCATTTGAAAAAAGAGAAAACTTTACCTGATCAAGAGCACAAGCAAAGAGATCTAGCACATGACCTTGATGTACAAGCTGCTTTGAAAGCCCATCATAGAATTTCACACATTTATGGTAATGTGGCACAGAATCTTTATCCAGATCTTTGTGGGAGCGAATTGGTTCCGAAAGTTGTCTGGATACTATCTACAATAGTTCATAAGAACAGAAATAGTTGAGTGTCGTCAACCAATCAAATGAGATAGAAATCATTTTTGTCCATGACATCAGTAGAAGTAAATGAAATACCAAAAACTATGTTCCTGAACAGTCAAATACACTTCCTTGATATAGGCACTCATAAAATAGAGGCCAATCATTATCATAGACACTAATGTCAAAATCCCAATAGTACAAAAATATTTTAACCTGAGGTCCCGAGGACTAATTTAACCAACAAAATACGCATTTAAGTACAACGTGTGTAATTTCAAATTTTCAATTATTTATGGACTAATACCGTGAATGATACTTTATCTTTCACAATTAATTTGACTAATATGCACATGTTTTTCTAATGCATTTGAACAAAAGCTACTCTCTAGTATGCACATGTTTTTCTAAACACAAGTAAATCTACGGCTACGCTATATACTTCTATTAGCCATACACAACGTTCATGTCCAACACATTATCAAACCAATTACACTGTAACTCTGTAAGTAAGAAGAGAAACACTTACAGAAGCAGGTCCTTCAGTTGCCGGTCCCCCAATAAACGCCATTATTCTTGCAGCAGAACCAGGAACACAAGCCCCCAACAAACTAGCCGCAATACTCAACGCCGTACTGGTGCACCTCGCCTCCCGCTGATCACCTGGCACTGGCCACGGATCCCTCTGCAGCTCATCTAAAACCTGCAAAAACAAACATTACCATAACTCACACACAATTCAATTCATCAACACCAATGTTTTCAAATTGCAGCTACAACATAGCAAAATTTTAAACAAATCACTATTGTTCCGCAAGTATAGCAGCTGCTTTTATAAGAAAATAGTGTGATTTGTTGAAATTCTACTAAGTTATTGCTAAATAGTAACCATAGAATTTGAACAAAAAAAAACACTATTTTCCACAATCCGCCACTGAGAACTCTGATCAACACACAACCAAACTTCTCAACACAAACTAAACCAATCAAATTACCGAATTAAGCGCGAATTCACACTCAGACGCCGGAAGCAAAAACCTCGAAATACTCTCAGACGAAAGTCCATCACGCGCACCAGCAACAACACCAACAGCCGGCTTCGGCTTCTTAGCAAAAAAATTCATCTGCTCCAACAACTGCTCCTTAGAAATATCCTTAGAGCCTCTAAACACATAAGTTTTAGGAACAATACCAAATCCAAGCTCATGAACATGAACACAAGTCCCAAAAGTAATAAGTCCAACAAGAGAATTATCAGGCAAAAGCTCAACCGCTTGAGAAATCGCCGAACGAAGAAAACCAATCTCCTCTTCAATAACACACGTGTCAACAACGAAGAGAAAAACAGGAGGCACGTGCGGCGAAGAAGGATCACCGATAGAAGAATCATATTCAACGGTTGTATACTGAGGGAAAAGCTCAGCGGGAAGATTATCGTCTGAGATAGAAGCGTAATGCGGCGGAAAATGATTGCGTTGGAAATCGAACGGACAGATCCAGATCTTAGCGACGAAATCGACGATGCAGAATGGATTGAGAATTGAACGGCAAGTTCGACATCGGAGAGGGGCGTAAGGGAGAAGAGGCATGGATGGGAAGTGTTTGATTGGAGTGTAGATTGCTGAAACGGGAACGACGACGTTTATGGCTTCTTGTTTTGTTCCCGGAATTACGTTCCACGGCATTCGAACGCCGTCTTGGGTTTCGAGATCGACGAATTCCGCCATTGATTTCGAATCGGAGTTTTTGTTTTTATGAAAGAAGGAAGAAAATAAAATGTTTGTGTTTGTTGAAGTTAAGTTAAATTTCAGTTCTTCTTTTTCCGGCTGTTACGTTCTGACTCGTGACGCACACAGTAATGGAAAACAGACCAAATTAAGAAAAAATTAACTACTTTAGTTAATTGAAAAAATTAACTACTTCTTCTTACTTTCTCATTTTTTTATTTGTTGTTTTAGAAAAATAAAAAATTAAAAGTATATTTTTCAATTTATCTTTATATTATATTATACTCTTTGCTTTTGGAATATACAATTTTTTTTGTACATATTTTTTCTTTCAAATAAATTAAATATGTGATTTTGTTTTTTAGTCAAATAAATAGTTAATATTTTTTTGGTTCACACTACGTATCTATTAAATTTCTACGTCCGTTTGTAATGTGGAGCACACAAGGGCAAAGTGAGTTCTACCTTCTCAACATAATCATGACCTTTACTATTTGGAATAATTCTTTGTTTTTTTTTTTTTATAGAAGCTAATAAAAAGAAGGAAAAAAATTAAAAAAAAAAGTAAAAACGAGGAAAGAAAGTTCTCATTGTGTCATTCTTAAGAAGTTCACAAAGGCCTTCTGGAGGAGATGTATGAGTCACGAGGTCGGCATCTGAATATGCTCCAAGTTTAGCGAAAAAATCTGCACATTGATTTCCTTCTCTTAGGGTGTGGTGGAGAGCACCATTAATGTGAGAGAGCAACTCTTTGATATCTTGTATCAACGCAGCATAAATATGATACTTAACTTGTGGGTCTTTGATGAGGTTAACATAGAGTAAAGAATCAGTGTAGCAGACAAATTCATTAATATTCATGTCTTTGGCCAGCAAGATGCCCCTAAGGATAGCAGTCAGCTCCGCGAGCAAAATGTCAGATATCCGTGAATAAAGCCTGAGAAGCCTACTAAATAGTGACTGAAGGTGTTTCTAATGATGCCGCCAAATCCAGCTCGAACAGGAGTACCAAGGCAACTTCCGTCCACATTTAGAAGGGTACAAGAATAGTTATTATTGTTCCACATGATATGTCTATCTACTAACTCGTCGTTAGAAATGGGAGAGAAGCAATTTCTAAAGGTTTCGACCATAGCTCGAATGTTGAAGGAGAGTCGACTTAAGGACCAAGTCTCATTGTTCAAACACATCAAATTTCGGTGTCTCCATGACCACCAAACATCGGCCGAGAAAGTGAGAGCGTGTGCACTTGTGGTATTCTGTTTCAGTCAGTCATACGCATCTATGTTTGAGAAGAAATCTGGTTTGTTGAAACCAAAGTGATTCCAAAGGAAATGGGAGTACTCGCAGTCCCGATTGCAATGAAAAAAAGTTTCTTCTTGAAGGCCACATCGAGTGCAGGTGACTGATGGACTCATCTTCCAGTGATTGTCTACGCCAACCCTAGAATAATTCTTTGTTGATGATGTTTAACTTATTATTATTAAAACAAAATATGTTAAAAATAAAATTTAGTAAAAATGCTTATCTTATTTTTTTTTTTGATAAAAAAATGCTTAACTTATTGATTAATGATAAATATGTTTATGTATATTTTTATAATAAATTATAAACCGTAATTACAAAAATAATTATTTTTTTCATCATCAATTTAATCTGAATTGGAGCGAGATCACTAATTATCTCATTTGTTCACCAAAAAATAATAATTATCTCATTTTAAACTAAAGCTACTTGTTATATAACTTTTTATGGATAAGTGGTCAACGATTTTTTATAGAGTATAACTTATTTTTTGTTATGAAGAGTAATTTTTTTTTTTTGGTATGGTGTTATAAAGAGTAATTGAGTGGACTAAAATATTAGATTCATGAACAAATATGCGACTTTTTTTTATAGATCAACTTATTTGGTTGATTTTCTATTTTTACTATATTGATATTTTTTTGACTAAAAATAAAATATATTTATTTAATTTTAAATTAATAGAATATTTTTGGTCAATATCAAGATATTCAGCGTCAAACACAATGACCACTTCCCTCACATGATTGGAGACAGGGTGGGACAGTTTTTTTTGGTCAGATAGCCTAGTGGCTAGAAATTCACCCCTTAAGCTCTGTTTGGTTCAATCGAGGGGGAGGGGAGGTGAGGGGAGGGATTTTTAAGGATGTGAAGTGAGAGAAAATATAATTTATTATGTTGACAAAATTACCCACATTTTTTAATTAAAATCCTAAATTATCCTCGCTGAAATATTAAAAATTTAGGTTTTTTTTTTTTGAAAACAAAAAAAATTTAGGTTTTTTACTCATTAGATTTTTTTTTTCCGGTTATATATATCCATTATAACTTAATCCTTATTTTTTTTTTGGTTAAGGATAAAAAAGTAAATTAATCATTACCTCCCCTCCCCTCGTTAGAAATTTGAACCAAACATAAAAATTTAAAATATTCCCTGCCCTCCCTTCCAAAAACCCCGAACCAAACAGAGCCTTAAAGGTGAATAAGTGGGCATATCGGATTCGAACCCCGGTCCCCGGTCCCTGCACTTTCGTGCAATATGTCCAACCAATTGATCCATACATAAATTTATAGAATATACCATATAAATTTAAAATTGTAAAAAATAAAATAAAAATAGATGGATGTTTGTTTTTTTATAGAATAACTTATTAATTTTTGTTTTTTTGACACAAAATAACTTATTTATTTGATTTGTCAAAAAATATACTTATTTGACATAATTAGCTTTAGTTCCTATTTTTATGTGCGTCAAAAAAAATTCCTATTTTTATGTGATTATATTAGATTTGAATTAAAAAAAAAAACCAAGGCGTGTGGTTGAGCGGTGTGGGCTCATCCTCCCAACCAAGGGTCGAGGGTTCGGTCTAAGGATTATGCGTTCGGCGATGGATACCCGGTCTCGACAAAAAAAAAAAGATTTGAATTTGAATAATTGATTTCTATTTTTATGTGATGTTATTTGATTTGGTTCCTATTTTGATGTGTAAATTTTTCTGACTAAGGACAAATTAGGTAATTTGATACTATATATATCAAGTGATTAATTAATTTATTTAAAATATGCACGGATCTATATTTCCTAAAAAAAAAAAATTCAAAATTAAAATCGCAAAAATTTGTGAAATTCAAAAATGAAGTTCATCCCTTAAAAATTCAAATATGGAAGAACCATAACTTCCACATATAGTGCCTAACCAAATATACGGCAGATTAGTAACAAAAGAAGGTATAAGTAATTAGCTTGATTCATAGCATGATTATCGTGAATTAAGAAACAAATTAGTGATTATAAAACATAATCATCTTAGGAACAAATGAACAATATTAGAGAGAGGAAGATCAAGAAAGAACAACGGTTAGTAATTTTTCCAAAGATGGTTATACTATTATTTAACAATGTCAAATGTTTTTTTTTTCCTTTTGTGACTATAAAAAAAAAGGTTTGTTCTTTTCTAATTTTTTTTTTGTTTATTGATTCCCAGTATATTAAATGTTAAATGCATGATATCGCCATAGAAATTATTCTTTAGTATGATCTCTTATGTTTTCATATTGTCCATGTACTAAGTTGACATCATCTTGTTTATTGATGTTCCTCATTTTGTAGTTAGAAACAAATCAAACAATTGTCAAACTTTGGATCAGATACACTTGTTCAGTTTTCTAGCAAGAAACTTCTATAATTGTTAAGGTAATTAAGATTTATTTTCCATGCAAGGTTACCATTTATTTTGTATACATCGATAATATGTAAAAAAGAATTACATGCCTATTTAATCAAATGACTATACTATGTCATATTTTTATAAATATTTAAGTGATATAATTTGATGGATGCATTATAAAAAATATACACCATAAATACATAGAATTTAGTCTATTTCACTAATAATTATGAGAAGTGATTCACTAACAAAGATTATACTGTAGCAACTAATTAAGTCAATTTCACTTAGTTAGTTGCTATAATTTAGTCAAAAGTATTGGTCAAATGAGATATATCAAGAATTTTGTCTATTTAAAATTTGTTTATTTCTATTATTAATCAAAGTTATTTTTAATTTGTATAAAAAAAACAAAAAATATAAAATAAACAAGAAAGAGATGTATATTCTGTTGTATACTTACTTATTAATTCATGACTATACTATGGCATATTTTTATAAATATTAAAGTGATATAATTTGATGGATGCATTATAAAAAATATACATCATAAATACCTATAAATTAATCTTTGTTAAAAATTGTGAAACTATGATTTCTCTTTGTCAAATAATTAATCAAAGTTATTTTTAATTTGTATAAAATAAACAAAAAAGAGATGTATATTACTGTCTCTCTGTAGATCAATGTTTAAAAATATTCAAAACTCCAAGAATAAGAGATGTACTTACTTTGTTGAAAGTAGGAGTTAATGGTCTAATTCATTTCTGGGAACGACGACGTAATGATTTAATTGATATCGGATGAATTAAAACAACAGAAAACAAATATGTAGCTGACATCCTCTTTTACCGATCTCTGCTTGTCTTATGCAGAGATATTGTTATTAATAATAATATATTTACTGTTAAAAAAAAAACAAATATGTAGCTGACATTGAACCGACATCAATATGGTCATTGTTTTAGCCATACATACAATGAGGATGATAAATTTTTACTTACGAAAAGTATCTTCGACCATCATTCAAATTCTTCTCATGAGTTTTAAGTTATGATGAGGATGTAACATTAATGAGGCAGTAATTTTCTCATTAGAAGCAAAACTAGCACTTGATTTTCACTGCTTAAGGATCTTCTTGTATTCTCTCATACGTTTCAGAGAGTGTGCTTCACTATACTAGCTACTTTGAGACCCTTGAGATATGGAAAAAATGACAACAAAGATAAAACACATTGAAGAGATACGAAGGAAAAAATTCTCTATTGGTGGAAAATGCGCAAATCCTTTGACTGAAGACCTTCATCAAGCTGTCAAGAATCTCTCGGCTGAACTTTATACTACTGACGTTCATTTCCTCATGGAACTCATTCAGGTATCTAATTTGTTTAAATTTTTATGTAAAGTATATTATTATTAGTATATATAGAATTTCCACATGGTATGTTGATATTCATCGCCATAAATTTTTTCTTAATCTCTACAGAATACTGAAGATAACCAATATGTTAAAGGAGTTAGACCAACATTGGAGTTCATCATAACTTCAAAGGACATAACAGGTACTGGCGCTCCAGCCACGTTACTTATTTTCAACAATGAAAAAGGCTTTTCTCGCGAAAACATTGAGTCTATCTGCAGTGTTGGACGCTCAACAAAGAAAGCCAATAGAAGCAGTGGTTACATCGGCGAAAAAGGTATATATTATCACATTTATTTTCAGCCTTATTGATCAAGTATACTGATAAATATGATTCAAAAAGATTCTGAATTATGAACTATAAGATTATTCTTAACTATGGATATCTATGAAGTTGAAGGAAGCTATGCTAATGTTTGACATAATCTTTCCTATGGTTGAATTACAGGAATTGGTTTCAAGAGTGTGTTTCTAATTACTGCTCAGCCTTATATTTTTAGCAATGGATATCAGATAATGTTCAACGAGAGGCCTTGTCCACAGTGCGGTCTCGGGTATGAGAATCCAACACTTCTCGACATAAAGCGGATATATGGTGCTAGTGAAGATTCCCTTCCAACTACAACATTTGTGTTACCTCTGAAGCCGGATAAGGTAAATCCTGTGAAGCAGCAGCTCTCAAGCATTCACCCGGAAGTTTTATTGTTCCTATCGAAAATCAGACATGTTTCTGTCCGAGAAGATAATGAGGACTCCGAAATGAATTCTGTAACTACTGTATCTATTTCAAGTGAGGTTAACTTTGTGACGATGAAAAACATGAATGCTGAGTCATACACAATTCATCTATCTGCGGGGGAAAATAGTGATGGCGAAAAGGTCTGCAGCTACTACATGTGGAAGCAAAAGTTTCC
This sequence comes from Trifolium dubium, assembly GCA_951804385.1. NCBI lineage: Eukaryota > Viridiplantae > Streptophyta > Magnoliopsida > Fabales > Fabaceae > Trifolium > Trifolium dubium. The sequence goes on along the minus strand of OX638073.1, from coordinate 1,236,870 downwards.
TTTCAAGTTGGAAAATATGGTGGAAAGAAGAATGGGTTTGGAAGAGTGTGTTGTGACATTGGCTTTCCCACAGCATGAGAGGCTTCACAAGGACAAGAGCTTACCGGGGGTTTATGCGTTTCTTCCTACAGAGATGGTTACTAATTTTCCCTTCATAATTCAAGCCGATTTTGTCCTTGCCTAGTCAAGAGAGACGATTCTCATGGATGATAAATGGAATCAAGGGATACTTGACTATGTTCCATCGGCTTTTTTAGATGCGTTCAAAACGCTTGTCATTGGATCAAATGAAGCTCCGGTATGCAGTCTGCCTTATATTTTCAAGTTCATTCCAATTGATAGTTCTCCTTTTGAGAACTTCAATCATGTAAGGGAGAAAATCAAAGAAAAATTGACTGAAGAAAAAATTATTCCTATTGAGACATTCTCAAACCAGAAGCATTTCTATAAGCCTCGTGAAGTTAGCAGGCTACTACCTAAATTTTGGGATATTTTGAATAAGGCTCGGCGGGAAGGAGTGTACTTGCTTGACTTATCTTCTCATTATGGAAAGAAAATCTTGAGTTCATCATTCGATAAAAGAGAGTATGATGACGTACTCAAATTTTTAGGGGTGCATACGGTGAATATTAATTGGTATGCAAAGTGCGTCCAAAGTTCTAATCTTGTGGATGTAGTATCAGAAGATACCTATCTAGAGCTTTTATATTTTGTTGCTGAAAATTGGTCAAGGTTTAATGGCTCCAACATCATGTACATTCCGTTGATTAAATATGTGGTTTCTGATGAGATTCTGTCTTTTTTCACTCTTACTGAATGCAAACTCAATAAAGTTGTAATGGCAGACTCAAGTCAGACTTTTCCTTGTACTTGGCTGATCAATTGGAACAATATATTTGCATCTGCAACAAACCGGTGTTTTATTCCAGAAAAGACACAACAAGCTATCCATTAATTTCCCTATAAGAAAAAGTTGTTGGAATGGTTAGAAACCAGTGTTACTGTTCTTACTCTGAATGTGTACAACTTTGCACAAATTCTCTGCGATTCTATTAATTCCAACAGCAAGCTTGCCATTGCATATGCTCATTTCTTATACCACTCTTTGTTAAAGGATTATTTGTCAAGTAAGGAGGTTGATGATCTATGTGATTCTATGCCACTTGTGGACAACTATAGGCGAACAAATAAAATCAGAAATGGGGTTCTCCTGCCTGCAAATGTGAGCAAATGGAGTGGCTTGCTTAAGTCTAATCCATGGAGAAATGAGAATTACATTGAGCTAGGAAAATCGTACCTAAATTCAACTTCTTTTGCAGGCCAATATATGGATTCTGATATGTTTATTAGATTCCTTGTAGAACTTCTTAAAGCTTCCGACATCCCTTTTATAAAACCTCCAAATGCTGGATTTTCAGCTGCAGATACACCACTTAGCAAAGACAATGCCTTTTTGCTTTTGGATTGGATTCGGAATTGGAAATATGACCTACCAGAGAGGTTCTTGGAATGCATACAAAATGGCAAATGGCTTAAAGTTACAGGTAATGTTGAATACATGCCTCCTTAAAAGTCATTCTTAATTGGTTCATCATTGGGAAAACTTTTGCAAAGTGGTTCAGTTCTTGTTGACATTCCCCTGGTTGATGAGAGTTTCTATGGGGATAGGATAAATGAATACAAAGAGGAGCTGAAAACCATTGGAGTGATGTTGAATTGTGAGGAAGCATGTGAATTCATTGGAAGCGAACTAATGTCACGTGCAGCTTCTTTCTCTTTAAGTAATGATCATGTTCTTTTGATGCTTAACTTCATCCAATATCTCAGGTCAAGGTTGCTTCCTTTGAAGGAATTTGTAGACATCATCAAAGAGGGAAGTTGGCTAAAGACATCACACGGTATTAGGTCTCCGGTGGGAACTGTATTGAGTGATAAAGGATGGCAAGTTGCATCACAAATTAGTGATATACCATTCATTGATCATGCTTATTTTGGTGAGAAAATATATGACTACAAAGAGGAGCTCAAGTTGCTCGGAGTGATAGTTGATTTACGTGGAAATCACAAAGTTGTTACGCAGCATTTAAAATCACCTTCAAATTTAGCCTCTTTGACAGATGAGGCTGTTCTTTTGATAATGCAATGCATCAAATACTCAAATGTCCCTATTGAAGTCTTAGATTCGATAAAGGGAGCGAGCTGCTTGAAGACAAACATGGGTTTCAAAGCACCAAGTGAATGTTTTTTGTATGATTCAGTGTGGGGCTGCATTTTGGAGGTATTCAATGGTCTTCCTGTAATTGATCGTAAATTTTACGGGGAGAAGATTTTCAGTTACAAAGATGAATTGAAGCGAACAGGGGTAGTGGTTGATTTTAATGTTGCTGTCAAGAGATTTGCCAGTCTCTTCAAACAAATGGCATCGGAAACTTTAATTAACCAAAAACATGTTATGTCATTACTCTCTTGTTACAGGCAGCTGAAGGAAACTGACTATAGTTTTCCTAATGATCTCTCTACCATGATATGTGGAATGAAGTGGTTGCATACTACGGTTGATGGTTTTACGTGTCCAAGCAAATGCATTTTGTATGGTCCAGAGTGGAAATCAATATCTTCTATAACTCGTCTCCCTTTCATTGATTACAGTGACAAATGTTGTGGTATGAAAATACACGAGTACAAGGAAGAGCTGAAGAGCATCGGCGTTGTTACTGAATTGGAAGATGGAGTGAGGTTTGTACCAGAATGTCTGAATTTTCCTGCAGATCCCTCCACCATTAGTCCTAAAAGTGTGTTTTCTTTGCTGAATTGCATATGAATTCTAACGCAAGATCACAAACTTGCAATTGAAGATGATTTCAGAAAAAGATTGTCCGAAAATTGGTTGAAGACGCATGCTGGTTATAGGCCTCCGGAGAAGTGTTTGATGTTTGATTCAAAGTGGAGTTCTTTCTTAAATCCAACTGATGGGCCTTTTATTGATCAGAAATTTTATGGATTTATAATTGCATCTTTCGAGAAAGAACTCAATGCAATAGGAGTCATTACTGAAGTTGAGAAAGGGTGCTCCTTGCTTGCCGATCACCTTGAATCACTCTCCGATCATGATACCATCGTGAAAATATATAAGTACTTATGTCAACACAAATGGAAACCTGAAGAGGAGGAAGCTGCAAATAAGATTTGGATTCTAGATGGAAATAAAGGCGGTAAGTGGGTTGATTCTGAAGAATGCATCATACACGATCCTGCTAAACTTTTCGGTTCAAAATTTTATGTTCTTGAAGATATCTATGATAGCAAGATTGTTGGTTTTTTCAATGCATTCCAAGTGAAGAGAATGCCCTCATTAGATGATTATGTTAACCTTTGGAATGAATGGGGGAATTCAGTGAAGCAGTTGTCATATGATGAGTGCTGCAGGTTCTGGATGTCTATCTGGAAACATTTGAGCGCAAAAGAAGAGAAAAAACTTGCTGAGAGTTTGATGAAACTACCTGCTGCAACATCAGGAAATAATAAAATATATCTGGTAGATAAGGAAGATGTTTTTATTCCTGATAATCTACATATGAAAAAGCTTTTCGAGATGGAAAAAGTTTTCGTATGGTATCCTAAACATAACGTAACACCATCGTTCAAGTGTGAACTATCTGATATTTACAGAAAAATTGGTGCCAGAAATATCTCAGAATCACTATGCAAAGAAGAATCATCCTTATTGAATGATGGTGGTGTTATCCTTATTGAACATGTTGATCCAAATGACATTTTCAACTTAAAGGGATTGGTTAAGCTTATTCTTGGTTTTCTTGCTTGTTCTAGCTTGAAAATGGAACCTAAAAAGAGACATGAAGCTGTTCAAAGTCTTCTGAAGTTGAGTTTCCATGAGACGAAGGAGCCGATCAATGTAAGCTATAGTTTATCATTATCATCAGGAGAAATCATTACAAAGAAAGCAAACAAAAGGGTACGTTGGGAAAATCAAAGTTCGATGTTTATAATCCAGAAGATGGATAATATAGTTCGCGGTGATGAAATGAAACATGCTACAAATTTTTCTGAAGCAATATCTGAAGGTGTTTTGCGCGAATATCATGATCATGTTCCTGCACTCTCTGAGCTAATCACATTTGGTTTTTTTCTCAAATTTAAAAATGAAGAAATTGATTTTCTAATGGAATCGAAGAATCTGCAAATTGAGCATGATGATGAGGAGTTTCTCCGTTCTGTGTTCCCTTCTGCCTAAGTCTGTTGCCACTGCTTGGTTTCTTGCTTGTGTTTTCTGTTTGATTATGTTTCTAAGTTTGCATTGTTTCTTTAATTATAGTATTTTATTTCTGAGTTAGTCATTATTGTATGACTGGATTATTATCTAAATTATGTTACAATAATTTGCTTGTTTTACTTTTCTTTTTCATTATTCTCTATGAAGAAAATCATTGTTTCATATTTTTTATCATACTTTCTATGAAAACTTTTTATAGAAATTGTCTATAGTATATAATATATAGAATCAAAATTTAGGAATTTGGATTGATAGCTTGCTCTTGAAAGATATAAAAGGTTTTGAAGTTGAAATCATTGCACAACTTCAATTGATGAATGCATCAACCCTTTCTTTATATTGAGTTTCATAAAACCTTATGATAAAACTGCCTGCATAAGGTCCAGAAATGGTGATGTAAACTTGAGAAATAATTATTTGAGGCACATATACATTCGTTTAGTGCATGTTTTGCTAAGTATGAAACGTGTAAGGAGAGATTCAGATTTCAAATCTTGGAGGGAGTAATTTATCTTTCCAATATAAAAAAAAAAAAAAAGTGTAGCTAATAGCCACGTATGTATAAATACATTTTTAAATTTCTTAAGCCAATTCATTGCACAAGGCTGCTCTATATTTCGGGTTGTAATTGAAGTATAAATAAAGTTTACAGTATTTGTCAAAAAAACAAAGTTTACGGTAAAGTTAAATAAATTTTATCAGCTCAATGGAATTATTTAATCAAATGGGTTAATGATTCAAGTTGAATTGGAGGGCAATTTTGTACTTTAATAAATAATTCTTTTTTTTTTGAAAAATTTAATAAATAATTCTTAGTTCTTTCTCTGCTATATTTTTTTTTCTTATTTCAATCAATACAGAAAATCTATTCTTTTACTCACTTATTTTTCTCTTATATTACTCTCTCTCACATCTTTCTCTCTTCTCAATTTCTCTTCACAATCAAACAGAGCTTAAGCGTTAAAGGTGGTCTTCATGCAATTTTGCTAGCTTGTTCTTGTTGGATTTGGAAGAAAAAAAATACTCCTAAAAGTATTCTTTCTGCCCTTAATTATAAACAACTTTGTATTTTTTAAATCATTGAATAACTAATGTATTCAGCCTTAATTATAGACCAAATACATTAGTTATTTAATAAATTTAAAAAATAGAAAATTATTTATAATTAGAAATTGTTTATATGTAATGTGATTGACCGTATTCTATAGTAAAGAGTCTTAATTTTGATTAATGATTAAATTAAGTAATAAATCAATTATATTTCTAATTGAACAATTAATTTGCTCCATTATTTAATTAATTCATACCAGCTAAATGAATTTGAAAATGCGGCAAAATGAAAATTAAAATTCAGCGTTGAATTCAAGAAAAGGAAAAAAATGATAACTTCCTCAAAATAAAACAAACTTCCATATATAACTCATTTTGGAGTTGCTAATTGCCAATTGCTAATAACAAATATTAGAGGAAAAAAGAAGCAAAAAAATATGAATCAATATTAGAGGGAGTCAAAAGTATAGAGCCACCGTTTACATTTACATAAGGGTTAGTAGTTTTTTCTGAGACTATTATTATTTATCAATGTCAAAGTTTGTTCTTTTGTGAATTTCTTTTACATTTACAATAATAATAACTATATTTGAATACTTCAATTTGTGTGTAACTTTTTATTGATCTCTTTGTTGCCGTATTGTTTTTTGATGTATATCCTTAATCAACATGATGCATGAAAAATGTTACTTGTTTTATTTTGAAGCCTGAAGACAAAATCAATTCTATTTGTATTCGAATAAGTTGGGTGCATTCTAACTATCAATATATGTTTATTCGAATCATTTTGTTTGCGGGAATATTATAACTTTTTATGAAGATGTAAACAAAGTTTTCTACACGTCTTATATACCCCGCAATTACAAGCGAAAAATATTGTTTTGTTTTTCTCGATTTTAGATTTGTTTAGTTAGAGAGAAATGAAGAGGAGAAAAAACGAAGAAAGCAAATTTTTTGTGAATAATTGTTTAAAGATTTGAATCAAATACTAACATTTTAGTTAATTGATCTTTAATATCAGGGAGAAAATAAAATTACAACCTGAATTCCCTTGCTTTGTCGAATCAAATAACCTTTTAAAATCACTTGCCACTTCCTATTTTCTCTATTAAATTTTGTCCCCTCATATTTTCCTTAGTTAGTAAAAAAAAAAATGTTTTGGACTCTCAACAAAGTGGAACAATAATTTATAAAGGTTATTTTAGATCCCAATATTAATTAATTATAGTGGCAATCTATTAATCATAATTTATTGATTAATATAAATTAATGGTAATTATATATGAGCATTCAATGTACGAAAACAAAAATTAGCATTGAGTGCAAATTATGGAAGTGTTCAAAATCAAAACAAACTTTTGATTTTTTTCTATTAGGTAAGTAATAGAATTAAAAAGATTTTGTCCCATTTCAGTTGTAGGACATTTGCATGTAATGTACATGTATCGGGTTCAAACTTTGGTACACTCACTTATTCATTTTTAGGGTTGAAATTATAACCACTAGGCTAGTTGACAAAGAAAAAGAATTAAAAAGATTTTTGTAAGAAAAAAAGAATTTATTTAGTCAAAAAAAAAAGAAAAAAAGAATTCATTGTTTCTTTATTGAAATTTAATTAGATTCTGTTTGTTGCATTTATTTATTTATTTTTTAAAAAGACATTTTTCTAATAAAATAATTATTTTAAAAGTTTCTACTGGTTTGTTATGTATTTTTTTAAAAGTCAATAATTCAAAAAAATATATATAATAAATATTGTTTCATGCTGTGTGTTAATTGTGAGTTAGAAGTATCACATTTTAAGTAAGAGGATTCATATTTACTTAATGTTTTTGGATTTTGAAAGTAAGATTTGATGTTCAACTTCATTTGTATTATTATTGTTCAATGAAAAAATTAAGCTAACTTGAGTTTGAACTGAATTTCTACATAATATCTTACTATATAGGTGCTGTTTGGATAAACAACTTATTTTGCATCTTATAGCAGAAACACTTATCATGATAAGCACTTATATGACTTATATCTAAGCTTCTTTTTTTTCTTATAACAACTGACAAAGTAAGTTAAATTGTTGTCGTATAGGCTATGAATTATAAGCTGATCAACAGCTTACAAACTTGTCATAACTCGTTTACATAAGTTCTCCAAAAAAGTCTCACGAGTACTTATGTCAGTAGATAAACTCAAATAAACCAATCTAAACAAGACCATAATCCTTTGTAAACTAAGACTATGTTCAATGCACATACACTATTTATTGAAAGAAATGGAATATCAGCTTTGTAAACTTGAGGAATTTTGTAAGCAAGCAGAACTGAAAACTGAACTAACTCTTTAGGAAAGTTCAATATGAAAATGTGATACTTATTTTTATAGAATATGGTGATTGATCTTGTACATTCTTGCTTGCCTTACAATAAATAGATTTTTTTCATGACCTTAATCTTAGGTTTTATGAGTGTTTCTAATTATAATGGAGGTTTATTGCAGGATACCTATAGTGACTTGAATGTTACTGTTGGATTGTTGTAGCCACTGAATTTAATTTGGTGCATGAACTTTTTCTGAGGTTGATCCAGTTGAGCTATTGACTTTATTCATTTTATAAGCAATAATCCATTTTGGTTTGACTCTATATTGACATTTTTTTTTAATGTTCTTCAATTTGTAGATAGAAACAATTCTCAAACTTATAGGATAAGCTGCACTTATTCAGTTTGCTAGCAAGAAACTTCTACATATATTTGCTGAGGTAAGACAGTTTTTCAACTAGATACTTTCGGCGCATAACTGCTGAGACTAATCCATTACTCAAGTATTTAAAGTATATTTAAAGGTTGTATCTTTTATACGTCTAAGTTAAAAAGTCTTATTACACTAGTCTTGTTTACAAAATTCTCTTACACATTTCAGACAGTGTGCTTCACTACCAGTTACATTGCAATACTTGATTTTGAGGAGTGAGATATGAGCAAAATGGCTACTCAGAAAAAACACATTGAAGAGATACGGATGAAAAAGTTCTCCATTGGTGGAAATCCAAACCCTTTGACTGAGGATCTTCACCATGCTGTCAAGAATCTTTCTGCTGAACTTTATACCAAAGATGTTCATTTCCTCATGGAGCTTATTCAGGTACCTTAACTAGTCACCTTTTTATTAGAATTTAAAATAATCAATAATCTATCTAGACATCTTCTAAGCTACATTATAGTTGGATGAAATGTGGTCTATTTCTTTAACTTTTAATCCAAGAAAAGAATTAGAAAGTCTTTTGAACCATTTGTAATAAGAAACCGAGTTTTTGATCTAAAGCGATCATAGTTAATAGTTGAGTATGCACGTTGTTTCTGTAGTTCTATGTCCATATCTGGAATGAGGCAATTGTATTGTCGAATGATAGTGGTTGATATTCATCACAGTAAAATTTTGCTTCAATTATACAGAATGCTGAAGATAACCACTATGTTGAAGGAGAGAGTCCAACATTGGAGTTCATCATAACTTCAAAGGACATAACAGGTACCGGCGCTCCAGCCACGTTACTTATTTTCAACAATGAAAAGGGTTTCTCTCCCCAAAACATTGAGTCTATCTGCAGTGTTGGACGGTCAACAAAGAAAGGCAATAGGAGCAGCGGTTACATAGGCGAAAAAGGTATATTGTCATTTGTCATATTTAAATGTCTCTTTAAATTGTTACGCAAAATATATTTCTAAAATTTAAACATGCCATTTTTTTATGTAGACAGTTTTGTATTTTTTGAAAAATCCTTGTTAATCAAATATAATTATTAGTATGTTTCTTAAAGCTTCTGAATTAAGGCATATAAAATTATTCTTGACAATGGTTATCCACAAGAGTAGCCAAATTATAGAAGATGATACAAACTTTGACAGATTTTCTCCTATGTTTGAATTGCAGGAATTGGTTTCAAGAGTGTCTTTCTGGTTACTGCTCAGCCTTATATTTTTAGCAATGGATATCAGATAAGGTTCAATGAGAGGCCTTGTCCACATTGCAGTCTTGGTTATATAGTTCCTGAATGGGTTGAGGAGAAGCCAACCCTTCTTGACATAAAGCAGATATATGGTGCTAGAAAAGATTCCCTTCCAACTACAACAATCGTCTTGCCTCTCAAATCGGATAAGGTAAATCCTGTGAAACAGCAGCTCTCAAGCATTCACCCGGAAGTTTTACTGTTCCTTTCAAAAATCAGAAACCTTAATGTGAGAGAAGATAACGAGGATCCCAAAAAGAACACGTAACTGGGGTGTCTATTTCAAGCGAGATCAACTTTGTGACAAGGAAAAACATGAATGCTGAGTCTTACACCATCAATCTATCTGCGGGGGAAAATAGTAGTGATGAAAATGAATGCAGCTACTACATGTGGAAACAAAGGTTTCCTGTCAAGCCTGAAAATGTGGTGGAAAGGAGAACGGATGTGGAAGAGTGTGTTGTGACATTGGCCTTCCCACATCAGGACAGGCTTGAAAAGGTTAAGAGGCTTCGCAGGGATAAGAGCTCTCCAGGTGTTTATGCATTTCTTCCTACAGACATGGTTACTAATTTGCCTTTCATAATACAAGCAGATTTTGTCCTTTCCTCGTCAAGGGAGACAATTCTAATGGATGATAAGTGGAATCAAGGGATACTTGAATATGTTCCATCAGCTTTTATAGATGCGTTCAAAACACTTGTCACGGGATCAGATGAAGCTCCAATGGACAGCTTGACTCAGATGTTTAAGTTCCTTCCAATTCAGAATTCTACTCTTGACATATTCAATTGTATGTGTAACAAAATCAAAGAAAAATTAGCTGAAGAAAAAATTGTTCCGATCGAGACATTCACTGAGCAGAAGCACTTCTGTAAGCCTAGTGAAGTTAGCAGGCTACCACCTAAATTTTGGAATATTTTGACAATGGCCAGAAAGGAAGGAGTGTACTTGCTTGATCTATCTTCTCATGATGGGAGAAAAATCTTGAGTTCTTCTTTGGATAAAGTCAAGTATAGTGCAGTACTCAATTTCTTAGGGGTGAAATTTGTGAAGATTGGTTGGTTTGCACAGTGTATAGAGAGTTCTAATCTTGTGGAAGGAGTATCAGAAAATCTTTATCTTGAGATTTTACTTTTTTTTGCTAATCGCTGGTCTTCTAATAGTTTTAATCAATCCAAAATCATTAATATTCCATTGATTAAATATGTTGCTTTTGATGGGGTTCCATCTTTTTTCACTATTGAAGAATGCAGGCAGAATGAGGCAGGTGCCAAGCGAGTAATACTAGCAGACTCAACTCAGACTTCGTTTTTGATCAATTGGAACAAAGCATTTGGAGGTGCAGCAAACCTGTTTTTTATGCCAGAAAGCACACAACAAGCTATCTCGCAATTTCCCTTTAAGAAGCCTTTGTTGGAATGGCTTGCAAATGATGTTAGTGTTGACAAACTGAATGGCTCCAATTTTGCATCTCGCCTCTCTAGTTCTATTAAAAGTAGCCGCAAGCTTGCCGTTGCATATGCTCATTTTTTATACCACTCTTTGTCAGAGGGTTATCTGACAAGTAAAGAGGTTGATGATTTATGTATTTCTATGCCACTTGTGGACAAGCAAAGAGGTTTAACTAAAACCAGAATAGGGGTTCTTCTGCCTGCAAATGTTAGCAAATGGCCACACTTAATGGTTTCTAATCCATGGAGAAATGAAAATTATGTTGAACTAGGAAAGACATACTTAAAGGCATCTTCTTATGCAGGCCTATCTATAGATTCTGAGAAGTTTATTGATTTCCTCAAAACTCATGTTGGAGCATCTGACATACCTTATCTATCTCCTCCAAATGCTGGGTTTTCAGCTGCGGATACACCGCTTACCAAAGACAATGCCTTTTTACTTTTGGATTGGATTCAGGATCTGAAGCTTAAGAGAGTGCCCCTACCAGAGAGGTTCTTAGAATGCATAAAAGAAGGAAAATGGCTTAAAGTTACTGGTAAGGGATACATGTCTCCTTCAAAGTCATTCTTAATTGGTTCATTGGGAAAAGTTTTGGAAAGCGGTTCAGCTCTTGTTGATATTCCCGTAATAGATGAGAGCTTCTATGGGGATAGAATAAATGAATATAAAGCGGAGTTGAAAACAATTGGAGTAATGTTCAATTGTGAGGAAGCATGTGGATTCATTGGAAAAGAACTAATGTCTCATGCAGCTTCTTTCTCTTTAAGTAAGAGTCATGTTCTTTTGATGCTTAATTTCATCCAATATCTCCGGAGAAATAATCTTCCTTTGGGCGAATTTGTCGACAGAATCAAAGAGGGAAGTTGGCTAAAGACATCATTTGGTCTTAGGTCTCCTGTGGGATCGGTATTGATGAATGAGTCAAGCTGGAATGTTGCATCGCAAATTAGCGATATCCCTTTCATTGATCATGCTTATTTTGGTAAGGAAATATTTGGTTACAAAGAGGAGCTCAAGTTTCTGGGGGTAATAGTCGACTTACTTGGATATTACCAAGTTGTCATCGAGCGTTTAAAATCACCGTCTAACTTAGTGGCCCCTTTGACAGATGAGGCTGTTTGCCTGATAGTGAAATGCATCAAACACTCAAATGTCCCTATTGAAGTCTTAAATTCGATAAAGGGAGCAATCTTCTTGAAGACAAACATGGGTTTGAAAGCACCAAGTGAATGTTTTTTGTATGACCAGATGTGGGGCTGCATTTTAGATGTATTCAATGATCTTCCTGTTATTGATCATAAATTTTATGGGGCGAATACTTTCTGTTACAAAGATGAACTGAGGAAAATTGGGGTGGTGGTTGATTTTGAAAATGCTATAAAAAAATTTGCTAGTCTCTTCGAACGGAAGGCATTGGAAACTTCAATTAACCAAGAACATGTTATCTCATTTCTCAAATGTTGCAGGAAGCTGGAGGGAACTGACTATAGTTTTCCTTCTGATTTCTCAAACATCATACGTAAAACTAAGTGGTTGCATACTCATGTCGGCGGTTTTAGTTGCCCGAGAAATTGCATTTTAAATAGTCCGGAGTGGAAATCTATATCATCTATAACTTGTCTCCCTTTCATTGATTACAGTGATAAATGTTGTGGTTACAAGGAAGAGCTGAGGAGCATTGGTGTTGTTACTGAATTAAAAGATGGATTAAAGCTTGTGTATGAATGTCTGAAATTTCCTTCAGATCCCTCCACCATTAGTCCTGAAAGTGTGTTTTCTTTGCTGGAATGCATCAAACTTCTAATGCAAGATAACGAGCTTGCACTTGTAAATGATTTCAGAGAAAGATTGTCCGAAAATTGGTTGAAAACACATGCTGGTTATAGGCCTCCAGAGAAGTGTTTGATATTTGATTCTAAGTGGAGTTCTTTCTTGAATCCAACTGATGGACCTTTTATTGATGATAATTTTTATGGAATTAAAATTTCACTTTACAAGAAAGAACTCAACGCAATAGGTGTCATTAGTAAAGTAGAAGAGGGGCGCTCCTTGCTTGCCAGTCACGTTGAGTCTCTCTCCGATCATGATAACATTGTGAAAATATATAAGCACTTATATGAACACAAATGGAAACCTGAGGAGAAAGCTGCAAAAAAGATTTGGATTCTTGATGGAAATAAAGACGGTAAGTGGGTTGATTCTGAAGAATGCATCATACAAGACCCTGCTAAACTTTTCGGTTCAAAATTTTATGTACTAGAAGATATCTATGATGATAAAAGTTTTCTTCTTTTTCTCGACTCTATAATGAAAGTCAAGAATAAACCCTTCCTAGAAGATTATGTTAACCTTTGGAATGATTGGGGGAATTCAATGAAGCAATTGACATATGATGAGTGCTACAAGTTCTGGACGTCTATCTCGAAACCTTTGAGCTCAAATGAAGAGAAAAAACTTGCAAATAGTTTGATGAAACTACCTACAACATCAGGAAATAATGAAATATTTTTGGTCGATAAGGAAGATGCTTTTATTGCTGATAACCTTCATATGAAGAAGCTTTTCGAGAGGGAGAAAGTTTTCGTATGGTATCCACAGAATAACATGACATCATTGTCGAAATCCAAACTGTCTGACATATACAGAAAAATTGGTGTTAGAAATATCTCTGAATCACTATGCAAAGAAGAATCATCCTTGGTGAATGATGATGGTAAACTGAACTATGTTGATCCAAATAACATTTTCAACTTAAAGGGTTTGGTTAAGCTTGTTCTTGGTTTTCTTGCATCATGTGATGGCATTAAAATGGAACCAAAAAAGAGACATGAAGCTGTTCAAAGTCTTATCAACTCTAGTTTCCACGAGACAAAGGAGCCGATCAATGTAAGCTATAGTTTATCATTATCATCAGGGGATGTTATAACAAAGAAAGCGAACAAAAGGGTACGTTGGGAAAGTCAAAGTTGCAAGTTTATCATCCAGAAGATAGATGAAGTTCCTGGTGATGCATTGAAATGTGCTACAAGTTTTTCTGAAGCTGTATCTGAGGGCATTTTGCGCGATAATCGTGATCATGTTGCTGCACTCACGGAACTAATCACATTAGGTTTTGTTCTAAAATTTAAGAATGAAGAAATTGATTTTCTAATGGAATCTAGGAATATGCAGATTGATGTTGAAGATGAGGAGTTTCTGAGTTCTGTCTTCCCTTGAGACTAAGTCTTGTGTTTTCTGATATGTTCCTTTCTTAGTATGTCATTGTGTTTTATGACTGAATCATCTAATATATTATGTTGTCTACAATATGTTTTTTATGGAGTTTATATGAATGCACTTATGGGTTGATGCACTTTCTTTATTATTATATATAAATCTTTTTACCTTTGGGTTGTATCATAAAGCTTTTTAGTCAAAAACTATAAGATAGAAATGAAATACAAAAATCATATTACATATAAAAATTTAAGTCATAATAAATACTCTCTCAGTCCATTTTTATAAGATTCTGTTTGACAAAATTGTACTATTCACTTATCTTGTTTTAACCGTATTTTTTAATAATTTATAGATATAAATATTAGCATATAAGATCTTGTTTGATTTATTTTGATGAGTTCTTTAAAAATATCAAATTTTTATAATTTTTATTATTAAATAATTAAAGATATTTGTGATCAAAATTATGCATTGGCGTACGTGCACTAATCAAACGGAGTTTTATATTTAAGAACGAAGAGAGTACATCATTAGAGAAGAGTCATCAGAAGACTTCTAGACTATTTTATTTTTTTTCTTCAAAAACAAAAAAGTGATTTGTTCATATAATAATGGTCGAAACAAATACTATTTTTGAAGATTATCAAAAAAAAAAATACTATTTTTGAATCATATAGACGACAGTTGTTTTTCTATTTTAACCTTACTTATCAATGAAGGGGTTTCCCACTATCTCTCCCACATAAAAAAATAAACATAAAATATACCCACTATTTAAAAAAATTCAAAATAAACTTATGTATTTTTTTGGTTGAGACCGGGGTATTCACCGCCAAATGCAGTCACTATTCCCTCGCAAATAAACTTCTATATTAGTTTGCTATATTTGCTAATTTTTTTTTAAAATAAAAAACAAAAAAGAACAAAAGAAAACAAACTTCCGCATAAAATAATAAGAGTCGTCTCGCAGAATTGTTTAAGTGGTAAGAGTTAGGGAACATGAATTGGGTAGGGTCGGTCAAGAGATCGAATCCTGATCGAATCCTGATGGGAGCGTTTATGTTTCCGATATTTTTTTGGTTGAGACCGAGGTAGTTTATGTTTCCGATATACCAAATAAAAAAACTTCCGTATAAAAAAAATTCATTGTAACTTCATATATTTTTTTGGTTATTTGTAAGTTTCTTTTATTTCTATATATAAAATAAAATACAAAAAAAAAAAAAAAGTAATAACTAACTATCCTAAAATTTATACTATTTCTGTATTTCCATCATCTCTCTCACGTAAAACTCTCTTCAATATCCATAACCAACTACTCCCTCCCTCTTCACGTTTGCCAACACATAACTTTAATTGTTAATATTTTTAATTATTTATCTTTAAAAATTATAAAAATTATATATCTTAACAATATTTATCAAGACAAATCAAACAACATCTTACATATTAATATTTACATTTATATATTAAAAAAAAAATACAATCAAAGTAGATTATGCGAATAGTACAAAATGATCAACTGCGACATTTATTTTAGAATAAAGAGAGTATTATTTTTCTTTCTGTCTCTCTTTTCTCAACTGTGGTTCAAAGAGGGCACTGATACTATTCAACTTTCTCTCGTTTGGTAAGATGCACACTAAATCATTATCTTAAACTTTCTTTATTTTAGTTTTTTTTTTCTAAAACTTTCTCTTTTTTGGTAACATGCATGCACACTAAATTACACACTAATTACATGTTAAACTTTTTTTTTTCTTTTCAGTTTTTTGTTTAAAACTTTCTCTCTTTTGATAAGATGCACACTAAATCATCATCTTAAACTTGCATAATAAGTATTGATGGAAGTTTTCACCGCTCACAAGGAATATTTATGGTTTAGTAAAAAATTTATACTACCTGTCTCTAATTATAAGACTTTGTTTATTAAATTACTGAAATTAAAAAAGTAAAAAGTAGTAATAAATTTATTGATAGTGAATGTTGTTTTTAGAAGTTTATTCGGGAGAGAGTTTATTTAAGTTTTATTATAACATTATTTGTTGTAAAGTGTAAAAAAAAAAATACAAGTAGAGGTATATACGTAAAAAATAATAAATGTAGTTGAAAAATGAAAATAAGGTCTTATAAAAAGGGACAAAGAATTTGTCAAACAGAGTTTTTTTTTTTTTTTGATAGGTTTGTCAAACAGAGTTTATAATTAGGGATGGAAGTAGTAATACTTTATCGGGTTAATTACCTTTTACCTCTGTAAAATATACCAAGATTTCTTTACTCTGTAGAATTTATTTGTTGTTTTACCCCTGTAAAGTTACTTTATAGGGTTAATTACTTTTTACCCTTGTAAAATATGCCGTAAAATATAATTTTAGCGAGAGTTTTAAACCTTCGCAAAACAAAACCGCCGCAAATTATATTATAGTTGACTGAGTTCAGAGGTAAAACACAAAATCTTATATTAGAGCTAAAGCAACAAAAATAATTTACATGGGGATAAAAGGTAATTAATCCTACTTTATATATATTGAAGATTACATTTTTTAATTTGTACAAATAATTAATTAAAACGGTTTATAATTTGAGATGGATGTAGTGTTGGATATAGTTTAGATTTATATTTTTGTTTAGAATTTTAAAAATATATTCTAAGATTAATTTATTATTTAAATATTTGATATGTTTTTATGTAAGATATATATATATATATATATATATATATATATATATATATAGAGCCATATAATTTTGGTGTGTTGTGTTGCTGCTGGTTTTAGCTTCATGTGTTGTTATGTTTGTTGTCTTGGTTTATGGCTTTTGGTATGTTTTGAGTTGTAGTTGTAGTTATTGATCCACCTCTCCATTTGTCAGGAGGGTGTTTTGGTGTGTACCTTTTGTATTGTTCTCTTATTCGGCTTGATTGGTACCTCTTGTGCCCGTTTTTGCCAATTTTTTATAAATAAAGTTTTTGATTCATGTAGTAGTAGTAATGATAAACTAACTGCTATTATTACTACCGCTAGTCCTATATATAAAAAAAAAGAGAGAGATTTTTTCATAACTTTTTTCTTCCAAAAAATTACTAAAAGCAAAACCTTAGCTTACTTCTCCAAGAAGGAAGGACTCTTCCACTCACTGTGCTTGCTGCATTCTCAACACTTCCTGCAATTTTTCACTCAGTAAAGTGTCTGTGTGAGTTTCATTACAGAAGAAAATTCAATGGCTACACAGAAACAACACATTGAAGAAATAAGAAGAAAGAAGTTCTCTATTGGAGGTGATCCTAATCCTTTGACTGAAGATCTTCATCATGCTGTCAAGAATCTCTCTGCTGAGCTTTATGCTAAAGATGTCCATTTTCTCATGGAGCTTGTTCAAGTAGGCTATTTACCACTTTTTCATCATTTTCTGTTTCACCTTTTTTGTTTCTTATGATCATGCATAATATATGAATAATATCAATGTTGTGATGTGTGATTTTCTATATTTAGTTATATATCTATCATTATTTTTCTATAAAACACACTATTGTGTCTTGTAAATACAACTCAGATAGTAGGTCTCCGTGAACTTAGTTCGGTTGGTAGAGACATTGTATGTTCAGAACATTTGTGTGTGAGTTTTTCCGTTAGGCTCGATGTAAAATAAAAACAATACCTAGAGTTGTTACAATATACACCAATTTTGTTTGCTAAATAGTAATAATATTTCTCTTTGCATATTATAGTGGTTAAAAGTTGAAACTAATCTTCAAAAATTTATTGTCAACTTGAACAGAATGCTGAAGATAACCACTATGATAACGAAGTGAAACCAGCACTTGAGTTTGTCATAACTTCTGATGACATTACTGCTACTGGTGCACCGGCCACATTGCTTATTTTCAATAATGAAAAGGGTTTCTCTCCAAACAACATTGACTCCATTTGCAGTGTCGGACGATCAACGAAAAAAGGCAATAGGAGCAGCGGTTACATAGGAGAGAAAGGTACATTAACATCACATTCATAAATTTAAATGTGTACTTTTATTTTATATAGTCAACTCGGCATCTTTTGGATATCCTTGTTAACCAAGTCATATTATATTATGCACGACTGTGAAATATGATTATCCATTAAATAGCTAATTTCAAGATGATGGCGCAAATCTTTGACGGAATCTCTTTATGGTTGAATTTCAGGAATCGGATTCAAGAGTGTGTTTCTGGTTACTGCTCAGCCTTACATTTTTAGCAACGGATATCAGATAAGGTTCAATGAGAAGCCATGTCCATATTGCAGTCTTGGATATGTTGTTCCTGAATGGGTTGAGAAGAAGCCAACCCTTGTCGACCTTAAGAAGATATATGGTAAAGATTCCCTTCCAACGACTACAATTGTCTTGCCTCTGAAGCCGGATAAGGTCAATCCTGTTAAGCAACAGCTCTCAAGCGTTCATCCAGAAGTCCTTTTGTTTCTTACTAAAATCAGACATCTTTCTGTCCGAGAAGTTACTGAGAATCCCAAACAGAACACTGTGACAACTGTATCTATTTCAAGCGAGATTAATTTTGTGACTAGGAAGAACATGAATGCCAAGTCTTACACACTCCATCTTTCAGCAGAGGAAAATAGTGATGCCGAGGAGCAATGCAGCTACTACATGTGGAGGCAAAAGTTTCCAGTCAGGTCGGAAAATGTGGTCGAAAGGAGAACCGATGTGGAAGAATGGGTTGTGACACTGGCCTTCCCAAATCAGGAGAGGCTTCATAGGGGTAAAAGCTCACCAGGTGTATATGCTTTTCTTCCTACAGAGATGGTCACGAATTTTCCTTTTATTATTCAAGCAGATTTTGTTCTTGCCTCATCAAGAGAGACAATTCTCTTGGATAATAAATGGAACCAAGGGATACTTGAATGTGTTCCTTCAG
The DNA here is from genome assembly GCA_951804385.1 of Trifolium dubium. NCBI lineage: Eukaryota > Viridiplantae > Streptophyta > Magnoliopsida > Fabales > Fabaceae > Trifolium > Trifolium dubium. The sequence goes on along the minus strand of OX638073.1, from coordinate 1,217,937 downwards.
CCTTTATGGATGCATTCAAAACAATTGTCATAGGAACCGATCAAGCTCCAATATCCAGTTTGGCTCGTATGTTCAAGTTCCTTCCCATTGAAAGTTCTCCGTTTGAGAAGTTTAATTGCGCGAGGGACAAAATTAAATCAAAATTGGTTGACGAAAATATTGTTCCTATAGAAACATACACAGAGCAAAAGCACTTCTATAAGCCTGGTGAAGTTTACAGGCTGCTACCTGAATTCTGGAGTATTTTGAACAAAGCTCGGGATGAAGGAGTCCACTTGCTTAACCTTTCTTCTCATGATGGGAGGAAGATATTAAGTTCATCATTTGAAAAAAGCGAGTATGATCAAGTACTCAAATTTTTAGGGGTGAAATCAGTGAACTATGATTGGTATGCAAAGTGCATCCAGAGTTCTAATCTTGTGGATGGAGTATCAGAAGATCTCTATCTTCAGCTTTTACTGTTTGTTGCTAAAAATTGGTCTTCAAGATTTAAGGGCACAAATATTACGATTATTCCATTGATTAAATATGTGGCTTCTGATGGTTCTGTAGCCTCTTTCAGTCTTTATGAATGCACACAGCAGCATGCAGAAGCCAAGCGAGTGGTAATAACAGACTCAAGTCAGTCTAATGCTTGTTGGTTGATCAATTGGAACAAGGAATTTGCATGTGCAGGAAATAGGTTTTTCATGCCAGAAAGCACACAAAAAGCTATGTTGCGTTTCGCCCAGAAACATACTTTGTTGGAATGGCTTGCAAATGAAGTGGATGTTGCTAATTTGAACGTGTATGCTTTTGCCAGTGTCCTCTGCAAATCTATTAAAATTAACAAAAAACATGCCGTTGCTTATGCTCATTTCTTGTACCACTCTTTGTCAAAAGGGTATTTGTCAAGCCGGGAGGTGGATTGTCTATGTAGTACTATGCCACTTGTGGACAATTATGGATGTGTCACAGTAAGAAGAAAAGGAGTACTTGTGCCTGCAAATGTGAGCAAATGGGCAGACTTGATTGTTTCTAATCCATGGAGAGATGAAGATTATGTTGAGCTCGGAAAGGAGTATCTAAATTCATCATCTTATGCAGGCCAACATACAAGTTCTGAGAAGCTAATTGATTTCCTCAAAGTTCATGTTGGAGCTTCTGACATACCTAATATATCTCCTCCAAATGCTGCGTTTTCAGCAGTTAATACACCACTTACCAAAGACAATGCGTTCTTGCTTTTGGAATGGATTGGGAACCTGAAGTATAAGGGAGCTTACCTACCAGAGAGGTTTTTGAAAAGTATAAAAGATGGGAGCTGGCTTAAAGTTACTGTCAATGGATACAGGCCGCCCTCAAAGTCATTCTTGATTCACTCTCCTTTGGGAAACATATTGCAAAGTGGTTCTGTTCTTGTTGATATTCCTTTGATTGATGTGAGCTTCTATGGGGATAGAATAAACAAATACAAAGAGGAGCTGAAAACAGTTGGAGTGATGTCCAGTTGTGACGAAGCTTGCAATTTCATTGGAAGAGAACTGATGTCTCGCGCATCTTCCTACACTTTAAGTAAGAATTATGTTCTTTTGATGCTTAAATTCATCCAATATCTCAGGAAAAGTCTGCTCCCTGTTGACAACTTTGTGAACAGCGTCAAAAATGAATCTTGGCTAAAGACCTCTTTGTGTCTTAGGACTCCTGTGGGATCTGTATTGAATGATTCTGAATGGAATGTTGCAGGTAAAGTTAGCAATATTCCTTTCATCGATATATCTTTTTACGGTGATGAAATTTATAATTACAAAGAGGAGCTCAAGTTGCTTGGTGTGATAGTTGATATAAGTGGAAATTACCAAATAGTCATCGATTTTTTAAAACCATCATCAAATTTGGCCTCTTTGTCAGCTGATGCTGTTCTTTTGATAATGAAATGCATCAAAGTCTTGAATGCCCCCAGTAAACTCTTAAGTTCATTGAAGGGAACAAGCTGCTTGAAGACAAACATTGGTTTCAAAACACCAGGTGAATGTTTCTTGTACAACAAGGTGTGGGGCTGCATTTTGGATGTTTTTGATGGCCTTCCTGTGATCGATCACAATTTCTATGGAGAAAATATTTTTGATTACAAAGATGAATTGAAGAAAATTGGTGTGGTGGTTGATTTTGATGATGGTATAATAAAAATTGCTTCTCTATTCAAACAGAAGGCATCACAAACATCATTTAAACGTGAAAATGTCATGTCATTTCTCTCTTGTTGCAGGCTGCTGAAGGGTACTATATATAGATTTCCTTCTGATTTTTCAATCATTATACACAATCAGAAGTGGCTGTATACTAAGCTTGGTAGTTATACGTGCCCAAGAAAATGTATTTTATATGGTCCGGAGTGGAAATCTATATCTTCAATTACTTGTCTCCCTTTCGTTGACGATGGTGAAAATTTTTACGGTACTGCAATTCATGGATACAAGGAAGAGCTCAAAAACATTGGTGTCGTTACTGAATTGAAAGATGGATTAAGGTTTGTGCCTGAGTGTTTGAATTTTCCTTCCGATCCCTCGACCATTAGTCCTGAAAGTGTGTTATCTTTACTGGAGTGCATCCGAAGTCTATTGCAAGAGCATAAGATTTCGATTGATGATGACTTCAAAAAGAGACTGTCCAGAAATTGGTTGAAGACGCATGCTGGTTATAGGCCTCCAGAGAAGTGTTTGTTGATTGATTCCAAGTGGAATTCTTTCTTTAATCCTACTGATGGGCCTTTTATTGATGCAAATTTTTATGGACCTAAAATATCATCATTCCAAAAAGAACTCAAAGAAATAGGAGTCATTGTTGACTGTGAGAATGGGTGTGCCTTGCTTGCAAGTCACCTTGACTCCCTCTCTAACACTGATAATATTGTGAAGATATATAGGTACTTCATTTAAACAACTACACGTTTTTCTCTCTTTATGTTTATTTCATGTCAGTCATCTTAACACTCATTCTGACTTTTATAATATATATGTAGGTACTTGTCCGAATACAATTGGAAACCCGAGGAGAAAGCTGAGAAGAAAATTTGGATTCCAAATGGAACTGGTGGTGGAAAGTGGGTCAACTCTGAAGAATGCATTGCACATGACCCGGATAAGCTTTTTAGTTTAAAGTTTTATATTCTTGAAGATATCTATGATAGGAAGATTCTTCCATTTTTAACATTTGCAATGGAAGTCAAGAATAGGCCCTCACTTGATGATTATTTTGATGTTTGGAATGATTGGGAGAAATCAGTGAAAGAGTTGTCGTATGAGAAGTGCTGGAAATTCTGGACGTTTATCCTGAAACACTTGGGCTCAAATACAGAGAAGAAGCTTTCTGAGAAGCTGATCAAACTACCTGTAACAACAGGCGGCAGTGAAATTTTTCTGTTAGAGAAAGAAGATGTGTTTATTCCTGATAATCTTCATCTGAAGAAGCTTTTTGAGCAAGAGAAAATTTTTGTGTGGTATCCTCGGGAGAACTTTGGGCCATTGTCCATTTCCAAGATATGCGACATCTACAGAAAGATTGGTGCTCGAAATATCTCTGAATCACTCTGCAAAGAAGAATCATCTGTACTTAATGATGATGGTGTTGAACTGGTGCAAGTTGATCATAATTATATTTTCAACTTAAAAGGTTTGGTTAAGCTTGTTCTTGGTTTCCTTGCTTGTTCTAGCCTGAAAATGGAACCCGATAAGAGGCATGAAGCTGTTCAAGGTCTTCTCAACTTAAGTTTCTTTGAGACAATGAAGCCGGTCATAGTAAGCTACAGTTTATCACTGTCATCAGGGGACATCATTACAAAAAAAGATAACAAAATGGTACGCTGGGAAAGGCAAAGTTCCGAGTTTTTCATTCAGAAGATGGATGAGCCTCAGGGAAATGCACTGAAGTATGCAACATATTTCTCTGAGACAGTAGCAGAAGGTGTTTTGTGTGAGAATCATGAATTTGTTCCTGCTCTCTCTGAACTAATCACATTGGGCTTTGTGCTGAAGTTTAAGAATGAAGATATTGAATTTCTGATGGAGTCCAAGAATTTTCAGATTTTCATCGAGGATGAGAAGTTCCTCAGTTCTGCCTTCCCTTCTGACTAAGTATTCTGCTTTGTTTTGTTTGTTGCTGTGTTATGTTTATCGAATATGTTTTAAGTTTTCTTGTACTCTTTATATTGTTCTCTTTTCAGTGATTTGTGAGACTATGTTAAGACGCCTTTGTTATTTTTGTTTCACTGAATTACTAATGAGTTATGAGTACTTGTCAACAATATTTTGCTTCCTTCACTTCTATATGGATGGTCTTCATGACATGACAGACTTTGGAAATTTAACAACTCAATCAAATAAAGACCCTAAAAATTTGTGTTGTGCAAGCATAAGAAATTGGTAATATTACTTTGGATTTTTTAAACTGTACAACCTTTACTTATAAATATGTGCTTTATGGCAATATTGATTCATGACTTTCTACATTAACTAACATATGCTGAGAATTTGTTTAGATGAGCATCTTACTATGTTTTTGTGATTCAAAACAAATATAGATATTAAGACTTTTATCAATGGCATCATTCACTTTGATGAATATTGTCCTAAGAAACGAAAAAGTTCAGCATTACATTATTTCTACAAAATAGTCTACTGGTTCTGTGAGACTAAACTTTTGAGTTGATTTTGGTTGTGTTTATAATGCATGCATAGAAGATATTATTAGTAGTATTAGATAGTTATAAATTTATAAGCATGTTTCAAATAATGTTATTTGCATGCAATTTTTATTACACCAGTTTGTTCTTATACTCTGGAAAATTATCTACTCAAAGGATTTGTGTTTACTGGAGTGCCATTTTTTATTTTGTATATTTAATGTAGTATGCTTGAACATAAGACTAAGGTGGTTAATTTGATCTTGAACTAAAGATTTCCATGGTGGTATTTATTTGTAGGGTTTTAGAATTATATGGCTATTTTATATTTGTGATTTTATCCTCTAGTGTGTTGTTTTTATTTGATTTTCATGTCTGCACTAAAGTGTCATGTCTAATTTATACTAAAATAATTTTCCATATATGTTGATTGAAGTGGTAAGTATTAAAAACCAATAGCAATGAATGATGAAACACACAAAAAAAATTCCAAACTGCGACTCTATTTTATTTTACTATTATGTTGACTTTTCGGTTGCGAGATAAATAAAATTTGCTGAAGAATTTTCATTTTAGAAATTAAACTTAGGATCTTCCAAACAATTTATCTAAAAAAGATCTCATTAACCGCTTATGTCTAATTACTTTTAAATTATATAATTCATCTCTAATCAAACCTCCACAACTAGCAATTTCATTCCTTGCTGTTGTTCCGTGGTATTTTCAATATAACCTAACATCTACATAGACAAAAATCTATATGTATCAACTTTTTCAAAACCATATCTATAGTTTTATATTTAATTAAACTAATTTAACGCGCTTACAAATTTTCAAAACATTGTTTCAACAAAGGAAAAAAAAATCTCAAAACAATGAAATAATTTTTTTTTATATTTTTGGTACATATTAAGTATTAACTGTAAAACAACGAAATAATTTCAAAATGCTTTTTTTTTAATACATTTCCGGATGCATTAGGTGAACAAGAGAAGAGCTATTGCGTTATATTCGTGAACATTTGAGTAAAAAAAATAAAAATAGTGAACATAAAAAGTTAAACTTATTTATTTTATATAACTAATTTAATATATAAAAAAATGTAGACAACCTTTTTATCAAAAAAAAAATGTAGACATTATAAAAAAAATAATAATAAATGTAGACAACCTCAAACGTTATATTTGCTTAACCAATAAACAAACTATCTCCCGATTTCAACGCTTCAATGTGTTTTCCCTTCATTGAAACTTTCTAATCTCATGCTTCTTAACAAACAACCATTGAGCTTCTGCAAAATCATCCAACAAAACAATTAATATAGAAAAAGAGAGAATTTTTGTCCTTATTATTGATCTTCCTCTTCAATGGGAGATAGAAAAGGAGATGTTAGAGTATATGTCATCTGTTGTTTTTTCTTTGCATGTACAATTGGAGGAGGAATCTTCCTTTGCATATACATATTTCTGCCGGATTCGGAAGCTGTACCGGAGTATCTCTTTGCCGGCATGACATTGGTAGCAATTCCATGGCTGTCTTGGTTTCTCATATTTATATATAGATGCATTAGACCTATTAAATCTGATGAGCAATATAATAACAATCATGGTGGTAATAATAATAATGCTGCAATTTGGACACCAAATCCTTCACAGACACCTGTTCCTCCTGCTGTTACAAGCCCTTCTGGTGCAAAATCACCTGTTCATTCCCCTGGTGGTGGAGAGCGTCACGTTCAATTCGGTGCGGTTGTGGAGATGGGGAACGGATTAGGAGGTGGCAGCGAAGAACATCATCATAATGAAGATTTTGTTCAACATTATGAGTCCAGGGAAGAACAAGAAAGACCAACATTGGTAATGGTTCAGCAATAGTCTAGAGAAAGTAAAATGCCATTATAAAAAGGGTAAATGGCTTGTGTATGCATGCATGGTGATATGTATATATGATGATATTGGAATCAAACAAGTGTTGATCATGTACATTTAGTGTTGAATTGATGCATACATGATATACATATGCACGAGAAGCAGTAATTTTCACTGAGATCATATTGTAGGAATTAGTTTTTTTTTTTTCTATAGCAAAATGTTAGTGGTTAATATTGTAAGAGGAAGGAGAAATTTGTTAGCAGACGAGATAAACTCTAGACGTCCTTCATAATACTTATTCGGCGTTCCCCTGAACTACACCTTCGGAGACTATTGTAGGAGTTGGTCATGATCCGCGAGATAAGATAACTAGATCATAGTGAGATAAATTAGATGAATGACTCAATGAGGCATCACAAGGTATATTATTGTAGAAAAGGGGAAAAGTGCCGAGGGAAGAATCCACATCAACATGAAATGGTATATATGTCTTTGAGTAGTAATTCTAAAGAAACATGAAGGAAATTAAAGATTTAGATTCTCCATGGTATGAAGTTATATGTACTCCATTGAATGATAAATTAAGTGAGAAATGTAATAGAAAAAAAGTTTGAACTATGAATCTATGATATTAGTTTTGCAATCATAGGATTTTTTTTTTTCAATCTATAGTTTTTATTTTTATTTTATCTAAGTCCTTGTGAGTTGTGTTATTCTTCCTTAGTGGAATAGACTATTCTAGCGAAATAAAAATAAAAAATCAAATACTATAGTTTTACATTGATTACTTAAACAAAACTAACTCAGAAATTTATTTATCTAACTATTTTCCATATTCTCCAGTACAAATTTCACAAGTGTTGTTACCAGTTTCACTGTAACAATAATCGAGACATTCTCAGTGTGCAGTGACTATGTAATTAATACATACCATAACCGAGCAAACCTGTAAATCTAGCACAAACACATAACACATTCCTGATCATTGCTACCAAAACTGCCACGAAACTGACACCCCTCCGAAATTTAATCTGAAATGCAAATATCCTAGCACCATAAGGCTCCAGTCGTGATCAAACATTTTCACCGCTACATTGCAGAGGTTACAAAACCAGTTAGTTACTATCTAGATGTATTAATCTCCAAACCAACCATACTAAAATATTAGAAATGGGAAAAGTTATTTTATACAGAAACAAGAATCCAAAGGTACAAACATAGATGCAAACATACCTACTATCCAAGTCAGGAGTGTGAGCAACACAAATGACAACTTACATCCAGCTTTGGTAACCAAGAAAAGTGGAAGTAGTAATTTGCAGCCCAATCAATTTAGTGTTTTAATTAGAACCACAAGATAAATGAGATAAACTTAAACTTTGATTTACATATGCAAATAAAACTTACTAAAAAAGAGAGTATAGATAATTGTCATTTATCTATTCCAGCAAGCATACAGACAAACGGCAAGCAAGTTTAACAGATTTTAATGGTGGAGCTACACTATTTGATTCAAAAAGTACATTTTGCAAATGTTTTTTCTAACTTGTTCTAGAGCTGAAACTTCACACACAGAAACTTTGAAGAGGAAATGAAATCAATCCTTCCATTAGATTTGTTTCTACTCAATAGCTATGTTTGACTGAGTTTATTGATCAATCTTGGAAATTGAATATAAGCAGTAGCAATTTCACCTAGCTAAATTTCAGAGCACAAAACCAATACACAAACATACCAGAAATTGAGAAATTAGAGGTGACTTCATCAATGACTTTTTCTAAGTAGTTAAGAAAGCTTAAAGCGCTTTGATATCTGCACAAACACAATCAAACCAACACAATTCAAAAAGAAATTATAGAACAGAATTGAAATATCCAGAAAACTAATCAATATTGCAACAATGCTACAACTAACAGTTCGATAGAGTGAAGAGAAGAGATATTGCTACAACTGAGACATATCTTTCTAATTCCTTAAAAAAAAAAAAAGTACCTTCCAAACACACTCTAATAGAACGCATCCTCTCGATCTCCCTCGGCAATTGTCTCCCCTTCCTCCATTTTGCTGAACTCTAAGAAATGGGTTGGTCTATGATCTTCGTGGTAATATTCCTTAGGGGTCCCAATCTTCACTCCATACTTCATCCATGATGCATGTCTCGGACCCATGAAGTTGTAATTCCATGGACCATTATCAGGAATCATGTAGAAACCAAGGAAGCGATCACTGAGGAGCATCTGAACCTTCTCATAATGAGTGGGAAAGTAACCATGTGGGTTGCTTCCTGTGTCCTTGTTAGCACGTCCCCAATCATAACCAGATGGAGTTAGTTTATATGCAGTTAAAGAACAGGAACCTGGAGTAAAACTGCAAGTCAAGATGATACACTTCTCCCCATCCCATTGTTTATTGTTCTCTAGGACCTTAGCATGTGAAGTGAGGTCCTGAGGTGACAACTGGGAGAGTCCATTCGGTTGAGTATGCATCCACCCCAAAGGCTCCAAATCATTCAAGAAATCATGTTCTGGGAGAGTTGATGGGAGATGGACTTGCTGATGAGTACCCAATTGCGGTGGCATTACAATGCACCGGATTTCCTTGACCTGAGGATTGTCCGGAGGACTTATACCATACAAATACCCAGAAACCTGCGTTCGAAGATCTGATATGCATATAAACTTTTTCAAAATGTTCTTTGGCATGATATAGGTATAGCCTGTTTCCTTTACATCCTCAGAGTTTACATATATATGGTTTACTCGAAGATATAAATTTGTGGATGATATTGCTCTGACACGCCAATCAGTCTTCGAACCAAAAGCAGCTTTCTCATAGGGACTAGTGGTAGTTACTATGAGTTCTTCACCGTAAACATTTGTGGTTTTTGTTGTTACAGCTGTCATCTGATTTGCTTGATGTGCCTGTTTTTCAATCTCTGCAATCTGTTGCCGCTGTTGTGAAGGTGGAGTAATCTCAGCTCCAAGTATAATATCACGAATCTCGGTCTGAGTCAAAGCTGAAGTATTCACATTGTTTTTCTTTGCATAATCAGAAAGTATAAGATCTCTTAATGCAACCTCCACCTTCATCCACTGGTCATCACTTAGAGAAGGCCAAATGTGATGAGGTTTAGTGACGATAGTTTTGTCAGGCTTCAGTAACATCTTTGCCTTTTCATTATTCAAATGAAGTGCACGCAGAATCAGAATCAGCCTGGAGAATGCAGTGTATGAGGAAATGCTCTTCAGCCAATCATCATAAATGTTGAACAAAACCATTTGTGGTTCTGTGGCCTTCAAAATAAGATCCCCAAATTTCTCAATTTTCAAACATGCTTGGAAAGGAAGCTGCAGCTCACTTCCTTTGATAACAACATTGGGGAAATCCAGCAAGTGAACCTCCAACGGGTCCAACATTCCTTTACGAGTAACAATAACTTGCTTTGGCTGTTCTTCTACAGGCAGAGACCTTACAAGTGCTGCAACTTCTTCAGCTGTTTTCCACTTTGCCAGTTGGCCGAGACGCTTCTGACCGGCCCATACACTCATATGAATAACCTTAAGAAACAACTGCCCGGTTCTTGGATTGAAAATAAAAATGACACCATTGATGGGTTTTGTTGTAAGATTTCCTTCAAAAGTCTTATGAATTGTAACACGATACACATTAGTGTCATCAACAAACCATGTGATTTGGTTGCTGAATATCTCTCCATAGTTTTGGGAAGACAAATATGGTTCGGTGGGCTCAGAAGAGTACAACTGCAGACCTTTCCTGATCCGTTCCCTCAAAACATACAATGCAGGATTTGACTTCATAATCTTATTCATGGCCTGCTGCAGTAGTGGCTTTGATCCAGGGAACCAGTTCCCAAATGCAGAATGCAAGTTATATGCCAAATCAATGCCAATCATAACCCCGGTAGGTGATGGGTATATAGACATATTATCTGTCGTGTAGTCCATAAATTTGGCCCGGGTGTAGCGCTCAATGTCGTGGGAATCATAATCACCCCATCGAAGTTGAACATCAACCCAATACTTATTGCTTGCCTTCTGATCGAAAACGTCCTTTGATTCAGCTACAAGACTGGGCTTTGACATCGGCCATCTGTGGGCAGCAAAGAGAAGGATGTCCGCACAAGAAGAGTTCATTTTGTAACTCTTCCTGGGATGAATAGTCTCTTTTTGGACGGTGTCTATCTCCAAAGCATCCAACTCCTGGTCTAAAACCTGACAAAGATCCATGACAACACTCTCATGGATCTTCTGCCACATGTGTGCTCTAAATATTTGAATCAGTGATATCTTCAAAGTTGGAATTTTTCCATGCATGAAAATACCAGTCAGATCAAGTTGCACTTGGAAGCCAACATATACATTAGCTCGGTTAATGGTCGGTGACCACCAGAACGTAAATCTACGGTTTGGTATTTGATTGAGACCAGATCTCTGAGCATTAGTAAGCTTTTTAAACTTCATTGATTCTTCAAAACCTGATGCCTTTTCCCAAAAGAGACCTTCCCAAGTTGGAAAATATGTTCCTTTGAATAAAGTATGTTCTAGAATTCCTTCAACTCCTCCAAGAGCTTGAATAACATCAGTTCGGTAATTATTCAAGTTCCACAACTTCCCATCGTGTCTCTGGTGTGTCCACCAGAAGGGATTTTGTTTTAATACTTGATACTGCTTGAAGTCTGCACGCACTCTCCATCCTTTATCATAAGCCAAAGTGTGTCTATCCTTCTGAAACAGAGTGTTGATACGTGGTATTCCCTTGTCCCATGAGTCTTCCAAATCCTCAAGGGTCAAACGCTTATTTTGTGCTTGCGCTTCCTGCCTTTTCAATGCATAGTCAGCCCAGACACACTGCGAATCAATGAACTCACTTTCCCAAGACTGTATATAGCGATAAAGATTGGGAATCAACTGGCCCTCCTCATGACTCATTCCACTTCTGAAGTGGGTTACACCAACATCTGTCTGCTGATTGTGTCGTATATCACTTTGTGGAATCAAAATGTGACCCATAGATAACATTCCAAGTCCCCCAATTTCCTTCGGCGAGTAGAAAATAACAGGCGGAAACCTGCTAGGCATCTTTGAGTTGAGTCCAATCTTGATGCGGGTTTGAATTTTATTCTCACATTTCACAAGCAAATCCAAAAGCTCTTGCGTGTGTACAGTTGCTTCTCTAAAATATGTCATGAGTCCTATTAAAGTTGTATTCCACTTATTGACAATTTTTGTGAATGTAGTAGAACCCGAAGACATAAGGATTTGCCTCACACGATTCTCAAACACTTTTATGTGTTCATCATCAACTCTTAAGAAAGCGACAGCTGTCCTCTCTTGTGTCAGTTCATTCTTGAGATTCCAGACACCGTCTCTTGTGTTGCTGAATCCTTCTTGAGTCATTCTAACTTTAGGAAGTATCCTCACTTCAAATCCACACATGCTAAAAAGCAAGTTTGGATTATCTTTGCTGTAAACAGAAACAAAACTGTTCTCCCATTCCAGAGTTGTGATGCTTCGAGGAAGACGGTTTTTCATATCCCAAAAGATACTTCTCCCAAGATTGACATCATGCTTCATGAGCCTCATTCTTGCATCTCTTGGCCAGCACTTTTTATTGTTGTACCCCACCATGTTCTCATTGTTAGGATCAGGATTTTCGGTGAGATATCGCTGAATGAGATCCCGAGCCTCCTCATGAGTGAAACGGAATAATATATGAATTCGGTCTATGTACCGAGAATACAACCGAATTGGATGCTTCGTCTCAACTTTGGTGTCCCGATAGGTAATGAACTCATTAGGGATCTGCGGCGGACCAGCAATCTCACTTGCTCGAGTCAATCCAAGAAATAAAAGATCCAATACCAGGCCATAGTACTGAATAACAAAGGAAGCAAATTGCAGTCCACGTATAAGACCATATGAGTTTGTGTGGCTCATATCCTTATAAGACAACACAACATTGTTTTTAGCAGTGATATAATCAGCAATGTTGTGGTCTAGAACCAGACGGAGAAGCCGATTTAACATTGTTAAATCAATCTTCTCGGAAAGTTTCTCAAACTTGGTCTGCAGCATCACAACGCACTGACCATCGCCGGTGTCCCAGATGCCTTGCAAATTGTTTATGCCTTGACACCACTTGTAAGCCAAAAGAGGCGGTGGCTCTGAATCTGCTGGCTTGATCCAGTTGGGAAAGAGATTACGTTTGTCACCTTCATACCACAGATATTGATCAAGATATGCATCTGTAATTTTCTCAAGAGGCTCTATTTCGTAAACTGGAATGGTGTAGCCATATAAATCCATAAATTCTATTCCAACTTCTTTGAAAGCACGTTTGGTGAGCAGGTGTCGCTTAATTCGCGATAATGCCTCATGTGGATTGTCATAAGCTTGTTCAATTAGCCCCAACTCTTCTCTTTGCAGTTGATTTAATCTTACTGCAACGCTGTAGGATTCTTTCAATCTCTCAAGTGCAAGGATAAGCAACTTTGTATCATGCTTGTATGATAGAGGTGGAAAAGGAATATGAGAGAACTTCCTAGATTCCAACCAATGGACTGTAGTTGTATAGATAGCAACAGCTTCTTCGTAAGTAACATATGGGCCATCTTTCAAATAATTGTGTTGGCGCTCCTGCTCTGTCATCAGCCAAAGACGTGTCAATCTTCCAAGATTCTTGCGACAAACAGTCTTATCAACAGTTGCACCTCTTCTTATACGCTCACGATTATAATGAGCAACATTTGTCCACCAATCTGCTTTTGACTTCACATATCGATGGATCATGTTCTCTACCTGAACAGGCATATTAGGAACCTTCCAAGGAATATTTGCCTTCCAGCAGCGCCAAGCGTCACTCAAATGCTGCAATATAACCTTTGTTGCCTTATTTTGCTTCATACCCTCTGGCATGGCATCATGCACGTCATGGATAACAGCTGCCCGAAGCTCTAAGTCAAAATGGCTCTCAACACGCTGCTTAGTGACTGTCTTCGCCACTCCCTTAGAATGGCGTCCCTCAAACTGTCGTGCCAGTAAATTTCCAAGCAATCGTTCAAGAAGGGGCACAATACCGCGAAGAAAGAACAACCAAACCCTCCACATTGGAGCCCAAAACCCACAACCCGGTCCCTTCCCAACAGGACCTGTGTTAAAACGGTAGTAAATCAAGTGCTTCAAGTCTTTGCACATTCTTATTTGCCGCATAAGCCTATACTTGTAGCGATACATACCAGTCAATTGACCAACATGAGAGAAAGTATATTGGAGGCCATCTGCCAGCTGGAAAGCATCAACATTACCCAAACGGAACTGAACATTCGCATCCACCACAAGTTTCGTCAAACGAAGGACCTCACGACAGAGATGAAAAGCATTACCAAATCGTGATTTCTTACGCTCTTTTGTAGTCAAGGTCTTGACAGGCTTTAGGTTAAAATTATAATCAAGGTGAAGGTAATTCAAATTTTTCCTTTGTATTAAAAGATTCAACATGTTGTACCCCTGCCGACAAACTTGAAGACCTGCTTCAACCCAATCAAGTTTTGTGGTCTGAAAAAACTTTGTCGCTTGAAGTGATCTGAGTAAGTGCCTCTTTTTTTGAGTCTTAGGAGGTCTATGATGAAGCTCATTCAACACAAAACACTTGAGCAACTTTTGATAACTAACGCGAACTTTAACCGGATAAGATGAAGAACAATGCTCCTTGTACCATTCTGCCACAAGAGGGATATCTTCAGCACGCCTCATGCGGCCAGACCTCATGTTAAAAGGACGAGGAGCAAAAAGCAACGAGATTCCAGCAGCCGTGGTGTCCGTAGAAAGATCTATATTTTTAAGAAAAGGCTCCACACCATCAGGCAAGACCAAATCATCATCATAGATTTCCTTCTCACACCGCTGCTCTTTCTTAGCACCAGATATTGGGTGTATTAAGGGATCATAATAAAATGCAGGTAGGTCAGGATCCTCAGTTTTTATGTACATAACCATGGGAGTATGGTAAACACAAAGCCTTACATTCCGAGGCCTATTGTTATAAAGATGTGGGAAAGCAACCCTATATTCTGTCCGAAGCGACGAGCTTATAATAAGCTTGTTAATATCATTAAACTCATTCCAATCTTCATCTCCTTTCTCCATATCACGATACATAGGCTCAAATTTCGGCCCACCAGGTATACAAACATTCAAAGCCTTAGCTGTAAAAAAGGACTCTTTATCAAACAAATAGAAATAATTCCTATCACTCAAATCAGACAAAAGCTGCCCAGAAAGCCTATGCAAAGCTTCCATAATCGGAATCGAAAGATGCCATTTTCTATAACTAGGACCATTAACAAACTTAGTTTTCACAAGTGGTTTATGATCATAAAACCAATTATAAACAGCCGAATCCTCCTCTTCGTCAAGCTCAAGCTGAATCGACTCCAACGGATCAACGTCTAAAAGATTATCAGCATAATCAAGTACAGGCTCTTCATCATCAAAAGGCGGAAACCTCATTCGCTTAAAATGTCTTCTATCTCGTTTCTCTCTTCTCATCATAATCCACATTGTACCCCATTGAGCAAGATAAATAGGTTCAACAACCATAGGTATTTCATTAACAAAAGTAATAGCACCAGTAATATGATAAAGAACATTCACATCACGAACTTGTTCCCATGGCATTGGCATATTTTCAATCAGTTTGTAAACAGCATGAGGTATGAATTTCAATGCTCCGAGATAAACACGCTTATCGTTACGGAATTTCTTGGAGGAAACGTCACAGTGATCTTTGATTATTTTTCGTATGTGTTCAGGTGGCATATCTTCTTTCTGAGTTTCAATGAATCCGAATCTTCGATGATCGCTGTAACGCTTTGAGTTCAGTTGCTGCCACTTTCTGGCCTTTTCTTCATGTCGTGCCGCTGCATCGGCCACCAGTGGCGGCGGCGGTGGCGGAATTTGAGGAACAGTAGTTCCGGGTGGTGAAATCTGGTGGTAATTCGACATCTTGAACGGTTATTGGGGATTCAAGATTCGGGAATTGGAAATTGAAGGAAGAAAGTTAGAAGGGTTTAGGGTTTAAGAGCGAAAGAAATAAGAGAGTTGAGTACAAATTTTTGGGGATAGAAGAGTTTGTTATTTATAGGCGTCAAAAAGATCTGAGAGTTATTGGATTTGGATTTTTTTGTTAAAAGATTTGTTAGTTTTTTAAATTTAAATCTTAGATAACTTCTTTTTTTTTTACAAAACTTGCCTGTCAAGAAATCACCAATTTTATTTTATTTTATTTTATTTTGGTTAGGAAGAAATCATCAATATTATTTTATTTTATTTTTTAATCGAAATCCGCAATAAATATATATTGGTTATATTGGCTTCAAAAAAAAATATTGGTTATATTGTCATTGTTATCTTGTATCAATATAAGTTTATTTTAATTTGTAAAAAAAAACAATTTTTTTGTTAGATCGGAGGATTCAAACACGGTTCCTGCATATTATAGATAATATTTACACCACCTAATGTTAAGTTCCCAGGATTAAATTAATTTTATATTATTTAATAAAAATATGCAACATGGATTACATGAATTAGATTGAGATTAAGATTATATTCGAATTAATATTGAAATACACGTTTAGTCCCAATTACTCCCTCCGTTCCAAAATGTAAGAGAAAAAAATTTAAATTTTTTGTCCCAAAATATAAGAGAAAAAGTTAAAACATTTATCTTTTCAAAAAAAATTTACTCTCTCTCTTACTTTTCTATAACCAACAACCAATAAAAATTGTTTTTACATCTTTTTATACAACTTTTTTCAAAAAAAAAAAAACATGCTCTCAATCATTATATTTTACTTTTTCTTAATAAGTGTGATTTTTATTTTATCTCTTACATTTTGGGACGGAGGGAGTATTTTCTAGGATATTGATAAAAAAAAATTCCTAGAACAAATAGAGTCGGTTTAATTTAAAAAAATAAATACAAAAACACATGATAAATTTTCAAGTATTGATTAATGATTCACGAACACTCTATTGATTATCTTAGATGATATTTTATAGACAAAAATTTGCTTTCAATTTAATCTCTTGTCACAACTTTTCCTGTCTCAAATTTTTGTTTTTTTTATTTCACTCATTAGTTCATAGAAAAATGGGTCCTAATAATTTAAAATTCAAGTTAAATTCTAACGTAAATAATTTCAACTCCTCTCAAATATAATTGCGGAGATAAAATCATGTACTCTTGCTATCAAATCAAAAGACAATTAGTATTAGACCAATGTGTCCCCAAAAATTTAAAAAGCCAAACCTTTTCCTCTTCACAAAAATATTATGAGGTGGCAATTTTTGATTAATGAAGAAAAGAAATAAAAACTTGTGGTGTTAAGTTGAGTGTGTTTGGACTGAGTTATCTATCTGTGTGCTTATTTTTTGATCTGTTGAATGAATAATGGGTTCTACTACTACAACTGCTGCTGCTTCTACTTTCCTTCAGTTTCACTCTTCTTCAAATCATCAATTTTTCCTAACCAAACAACTCCCTACTAATAATTATCCAATATTATCTCTTTCTTCTTCTTTGAGACGAACTTCCAAATATAAGCGCGTTTATGCAAAAGCTGTTTCTACTGACTCACAAAAACCTCTCACTGATAATAACCAAAACACTCCTTCTTCACCATCATCTTCCAAACTCGTACTTGTTCTTGGTGCTTCTGGAGGTGTTGGTAAACAAACATTCTTAAATTCTCCTTCTTTATGTTCACTTCATTTTCAGCTTATCATGTTAAGTGATTATGCATAGGTTGTTTCTAATATAGCTGAAGATAAACTAAAGTTAATTGTTTTTGTATAAGTCATAAGTTGTTTTTGTAAGTTATCTTTGAGAGTTTATCAAAATAAGCTGAAAATAGCTTCTGAACATGTCATAAGCTGTTTTTATAAGTTCTCTGAAGTAGACTTCACAAGTGCTTATGAGTTATGATAGTAAATATGCTCAAATAAGACAATTCAAATAGACTCTTACCAAAAGATATACATATTTTTTTAACTCAATAGAAAAAACAAAAAGATTAGTCACTCCAATTACATTTATGATTGCTGTCATTGATTAAGACCAAACGTTTGAGAACAATTTACATTCGGCCGTTTGATTTGTATCCAATGACTTGAATTAACTTACTGGATTGGCTCTGTTTATTAAGTTCACTTTGTTGACTATATTTTAGATCAGTTATATCAGTTAGTAGCTAGTACTAGACTACTAGTAGTAAGCAATCAGTTATAGTTAGTTAGATTTCGGTTTCAGTTTGTTAGTTTTAGTTCTCGTCTTGTATATAAATAAATGTATTAAACTCATTATCGAATGCATTCAGTTGAGATC